>JAJUPC010000268.1:0-477387 GCA_023614405.1 Avena insularis
ATTGGATCCATATGTGGTATGTGAAAAGGAAATGTTACATTTCAATGACCTAAAATGTTGTTAGTAAAAAGAACACACATGCAATGACATTGGTGGATTGTGAAAAAGAGCCACATTTCAATGACTCTGCTGGTCATAGTTAGCAAAGAACACACATTCAATGATGACTAGGATCCATGTGTGGTCTCAAGAGAACACACATGCAAATGACTCAAGTTGTTATTAGTAAAAGAGCACACATGCAATGACACCGTGGATCCATGTGTGATTGTGAAGAGAAGACACATGCAATGACACTGTGGATCCATAGGTGAATGTGAAAAGAACACACATTGCAATCAACTCAGCATGTTAGTAAAAAGAACACACATGCAATGACACTGTGGATCCATAGGTGATTGTGAAAGAGAACACATGCAAATGACACTGTGGATCCATATGGTATGGTTAAAGAACACACATGCAATGATTCTCTCAAGTTGTTCTTAGTGAAAAGAACACACATGCAATGACACTAATCCATGTGTGGTCTCTAAAGAACACACATTTCAATGACACTTGTGATCCATATGTGGTATGTGAAAAGAACACACATGCAATGACTTGGTTGTTGTTACTAAAAAGAACGTATATGCAATGACACTGTGGATCCATAGTGGTATGTGAAAAGAACACACATTTCAATGACTCGTTGTTGTTACTAAGTAAAAGAAAACACATGCAATGACTCGTTGTGGTTAGTAAAAGAACACACATCCAATGCCATTGGTGGACCCATAGGTGGTATGTGAAAAGAACACACATTTCAATGACTAAGTTGTTGTTACAAAAAGAACACACATGCAAATGACACTGTGGATCCATAGGTGGATTGTGAAAAGAGACACATGCAATGACACTGTGGATCCATATGTGGTGTGTGAAAATAACACACATGCAATGACTCCATGTTGTTAATAGTGAAAAGAACACATGCAATGACATCAGGATCCATGTGGTCTCAAGAGAACACACATTTCAATGACACTCTGTGGATCCATATGTGGTATGCGAAAAAGAACACACATGCAATGACTCGTTGTTGTTTCTAAAAAGAACACACATGCAATGACACTGTGGTTCCATTTGTGGTATGTGAAAAGAACACACATGCAATGACTCCAATTGTTGTTAGTGAAAGAACATACATGCAATGACATCGGTGGATCCATGTGGTCTCAAAGAACACACATGCAATGACACCGTGGATCCATAGGTGGTATGTGAAAAGTACAAACATGCAATGACTCGTTGTTGTTAGTGAAAAGAACACACATGCAATGACACTGTGGATCCATATGTGGTATGTGAAAAGAATACACATGCAATGACTCGTGGATCCATATGTGGTGTGTGAAAAGAACACACATGCAATGACTCCTTGTTGTTAAAGAGAACACACATTTCAATGACACCGTGGATACATACGTGGTATGTGAAAAGAAGACACATGCAATGACTCGTTGTTGTTACTAAAAAGAACACACATGCAATGACACCGTGGATCCATAGGTGATTGTGAAAAGAGCACATGCAATGACAAGTAGGATCCATATGGTATGTGAAAAGAACACCATGCAATGACACTGGTGGATCCATAGGTGGACTATGAAAAGAGCACACATGCAATGGCACTGTGGATCCATATGGTATGTGAAAAGAACACACATGCAATGACTCCATTGTTGTTAGTGAAAAGAACATACATGCAATGACATCGTGGATCCATGTGATCTCTAAAAGAGCACACATTTCAATGACACTATTGGATCCATATGGTATGTGAAAAGAACACACATTTCAATGACTCAAAATGTTGTTAGTAAAAGAACACACATGCAATGACACCTGTGGATCCATGTGAATAGAGCACACATTTCAATGACTCGTTGTTGTTACTAAAAAGAACACACATTTCAATGACTCTGGTTGTTGTTACAAAAAAGAACATACATCCAATGACACTGGTGGATCCATAGGTGGTATGTGAAAAGAGCACACATGCAATGACTCCAGTTATTGTTACTAAAAAGAACACACATGCAATGAAACTGGTGGATCCATAGGTGGATTGTGAAAAGAGCACACATGCAATGACACCGTGGATCCATATGTGGTGTGAAAAGAACACACATGCAATGACTCCAGTTGTTGTTAGTAAAAAGAACACATGCAATGACACTGTGGATCCATGTGTGGTCTCTAAAGAACACACATTTCAATGACACTGTGGATCCATATGTGGTATGAAAAGAACACACATGCAATGACTGTTGTTGTTAGTAAAAGAACACACATGCAATGACACTCAGGATCCATATGTGGTATGTGAAAGAACACACATGCAATGACTCCTGTTGTTAGTAAAAGAACACACATGCAATGACACTGTGGATCCATGTGTGGTCTCTGAAAGAACACACATGCAATGACACTGTGGATCCATATGTGGTATGTGAAAAGAACACACATGCAATGACTAACGTTGTTGTTAGTAAAAAGAACACACATGCAATGACACTGGTGGATCCATAGGTGGAATGTGAAAAGAACACACATGAAATGACTGTGGATACATTTGTGGTTGTGAAAAGAACACACATGCAATGACTCTGGTCTGTGAAGAGAACACACATGCAATGACACTGTGGATCCATATGTGGTATGTGAAAAGAACACACATGCAATGACTCTGTTGTTGTTAGTAAAAGAACACACATGCAATGACACTGTGGATCCATAGGTGGATTGTGAAAGAACACACATGCAATGACACTGGTGGATCCATATGTGGTATGTGAAAAGAACACATGCAATGACACTGTGGATCCATAGGTTGTTAGTGAAAAGAGCACACATGCAATGACACTGTGGATCCATATGTGGTATGTGAAAAGAACACACACATGCAATGACTCCATGTTGTTAGTGAAAAGAACACACATGCAATGACACTGTGGATCCATAGGTGGTCTGTGAAAAGAGCACATTTCAATGACACTATTGGATCCATATGTGGTATGTGAAAAGAACACACATTTCAATGACTCAAATGTTGTTAGTAAAAAGAGCACACATGCAATGACACTGGTGGATCCATATGTGGTATGTGAAAAGAACACACATGCAATGACTCTAGTTGTTGTTAGTAAAATGAACACACATGCAATGTCTCTGGTTGTTGTTAGTAAAAAGAACACACATGCAATGACATTGGTGGATCCATAGGTGGTATGTGAAAAGAACACACATTTCAATGACTCTGGTTGTTGTTAGTAAAAAGAACACACATGCAATGACACTAGTGGATCCATAGGTGGATTGTGAAAAGAACACACATGCAATGACACTGGTGGATCCATATGTGGTGTGAAAAGAACACACATGCAATGACTCCAGTTGTTGTTAGTAAAAAGAACACACATGCAATGACACTCAGGATCCATGTGTGGTCTCTAAAGAGAACACACATTTCAATGACACTGTGGATCCATATGTGGTATGTAAAAGAACACACATGCAATGACTCAGTTGTTTCTAAAAGAACACACATGCAATGACACCGGTGGATCCATGTGGTATGTGAAAAGAACACACATGCAATGACTCCATTGTTGTTAGTAAAAGAACATACATGCAATGACACTGTGGATCCATAGGTGGTCTCTCAAAAGAACACACATGCAATGACACCTGTGGATCCATATGTGGTATGTGAAAAGAACAAACATGCAATGACTCGTTGTTGTTAGTAAAAAGAACACACATGCAATGACACTGTGGATCCATATGTGGTCTGTGAAAAGAACACATGCAATGACACTGTGGATACATATGTGGTAAAAGAACACACATGCAATGACTCAAGAGAACACACATTTCAATGACACTGTGGATCCATATGTGGTATGTGAAAAGAATACACATGCAATGACTCGTTGTTGTTAGTAAAAAGAACACACATTCAATGACACTGGTGGATCCATGGTTGGATTTTGAATAGAACACACATGCAATGATCCATATGTGGTATGTGAAAAGAACACACATGCAATGACACTGTGGATCCATAGGTGGACTATGAAAAGAGCACACATGCAATGACACTGTGGATCCATATGTGGTATGTGAAAAGAACACACATGCAATGACTCGTTGTTAGTGAAAAGAACACACATGCAATGACACTCAGGATCCATGTGTGGTCTCTAAAAGATCACACATTTCAATGACACTATTGGATCCATATGTGGTATGTGAAAAGAACACACATGCAATGACTCAAATGTTGTTAGTAAAAGAACACACATGCAATGACACTGGATCCAGATGGATTGTGAAAAGAGCACACATTTCAATGACTCTGGTTGTTGTTAGTAAAAAGAACACACATGCAATGACATCAGGATCCATATGTGGTCTCAAGAGAACACACATGCAATGACTCTGTTGTTGTTAGTAAAAAGAGCACACATGCAATGACACTGTGGATCCATGTGTGGATTGTGAAGAGAACACACATGCAATGACACTGTGGATCCATAGGTATGTGAAAAGAACACACATTTCAATAACTCCAGTTGTTGTTACTAAAAGAACACACATGCAATGACACTGTGGATCCATAGGTGGATTGTGAAAAGAGCACAAATTCAATTAAACTAGTGGATCCATATGAGGTATGCGAAAAGAACACACATGCAATGACTCGTTGTTCTTAGTAAAAGAACACACATGCAATGACACTAGTGGATCCATGTGTGGTCTTAAGAGAACACACATTTCAATGACACTGTGGATCCATATGTGGTATGTGAAAAGAACACACATGCAATGACTCGTTGTTGTTAGTAAAAAGAACACACATGCAATGACACTGTGGATCCATAGGTGGTATGTGAAATGAACACACATTTCAATGACTCGTTGTTGTTACTAAAAAGAAAACATATGCATTGACTCTTGTTGTTGTTACTTAAAAGAACACACATGCAATGACACTGGTGGATCCATATGTGGTATGTGAAAAGAACACACATTTCAATGACTCTTGTTGTTAGTAAAAGAACACACATGCAATGACACTGTGGATCCATATGTGGTGTGTGAAAAGAACACACATGCAATGACTCTAGTTGTTGTTAGTGAAAAGAACACATGCAATGACATCAGTGGATCCATGTGTGGTCTCCAAGAGAACACACATTTCAATGACACCGTGGATCCATATGTGGTATGTGAAAAGAACACACATGCAATGACTCGTTGTTGTTACTAAAAGAACACACATGCAATGACACTGTGGATCCATAGGTGGTATGTGAAAAGAGCACACATTTCAATGACTCTGGTAATGTTAGTAAAAAGAACACACATGCAATGACACTGTGGATCCATAGGTGGATTGTGAAAAGAGCACACATGCAATGACACCAGTGGATCCATATGTGGTATGCGAAAAGAGCACACGTGCAATGACACTGGTGGATCCATATGGGGTATGTGAAAAGAACACACATGCAATGACTCGTTGTTGTTAGTGAAAAGAACACACATGTAATGACACTGTGGATACATATGTGGTATGTGAAAAGAACACACATGCAATGACTCGTGGATACATATGTGGTATGTGAAAAGAACACACATGCAATGACTCAAGAGAACACACATTTCAATGACACTGTGGATCCATATGTGGTATGTGAAAAGAACACACATGCAATGACTCAAGTTGTTGTTACTAAAAAGAACACACATGCAATGACACCGTGGATCCATAGGTGGTATGTGAAAAGAACACACATTTTAATGACTCGTTGTTGTTAGTAAAAAGAACACACATGCAATGACACTGTGGATCCATAGGTGGATTGTGAAAAGAGCACACATGCAATGACACTGTGGATCCATATGTGGTATGTGAAAAGAACACACATGATGACCCGTGGATCCATAGGTGGATTGTGAAAAGAGCACACATGCAATGACACCGGTGGATCCATATGGTATGTGAAAAGAACACATGCAATGACTCCAGTTGTTGTTAGTGAAAAGAACATACATGCAATGACATCAGGATCCATGTGTGGTCTCTAAAGAGAACACACATTTGAATGACACTGGTGGATCCATATGTGGTATGTGAAAAGAACACACATGCAATGACTCGTTGTTGTTACTAAAAAGAACACACATGCAATGACATAAGAGGATCCATGTGTGGTATGTGAAAAGAACACACATTTCAATGACTTGGTTGTTGTTAGTAAAAAGAACACACATGCAATGACACCGTGGATCCATAGGTGGATTATGAAAACAAAGACACATGCAATGACACTGTGGATCCATATGTGGTATGTGAAAAGAACACACATGCAATGACTCAGTTGTTGTTAGTGAAAAGAACACACATGCAATGACACTGTGGATCCATGTTTGGTCTCTCAAAAGAACACACATGCAATGACACTGTGGATCCATAGGTGGTATGTGAAAAGAACACACGCTTCAATGACTCGTTGTTGTTACTAAAAGAACACACATGCAATGACACTGTGGATCCATATGTGGTATGTAAAAGAACACACATGCAATGACTCGTTGTTGTTTCTAAAAAGAACACACATGCAATGACACCTGTGGATTGTGAATAGAGCACACATTTCAATGACTCGTTGTTGTTATTAAAAAGAACACACATTTGAATGACACTCGTGGATCCATATGTGGTATGTGAAAAGAACACACATGCAATGTAACATCCCAAAAATCATGTTTCAAAAACTCATTCATTTCATTCTTGCATCATTCATTCATATAGGGTTTTTCTCAAAAATCATTTGGAGACAGAAGTTTGAGCTATGATTTCATGTGGGCAAATTGTCTAAATTGGCCAACACCCTTTGGGTTTTGATTGTTCATGATCTTGTTTGCTTGCCACCATGGTTGGAAAGAATAGGAATTACTTTTAAACCCAATACTTCAATTTAAAAATATTTTCTAAACCCTATTCCAAATATTTGCAACTAGAGACAAAGAGACAAAGTCTCTGCTTATTTCAAAGACCCAAGCTTGACCAAGCCTTGCTAGTAACCACATGGTCATCTGACTCATTTTTGAACCCACGTAACCCTGCAAAATCCCTGAAGAAGTTTGAATTCAAAAGGATTTGAATTCATATCAAATTCTATTCAGAAAATGGAATTAGAAAAGAAAAGCTTGCTAAAGAAAAGGTCACAAGGCCGTAATCGCCCAAGAATGGATGAAGCCCAAAGAAGCCCACCCGGGACCTCCTTTTTCTTCTCACACGCTGCGAGCACACGCGAACAGACGCCGACACCGACCCCACTGCATCAAGGCCTCACGACAAGCGGCCTTCCACGCCAAGATCGCCTTCCCCTGCTCACAAGACGATCTCCGCCACGACCGCTGCCGCAGTTGATGCCGGAGTAATTGGGCATTAATCGACGGACGCTTCGTCGAAAGCATCCGCTATAAGACCCTCCGCCGCGATCATTTTTCCCCAAACACTCGCCGCTTCCGCCACCAGTCGCCCTCAATCAACTTTGCACCGCCATGACAGAGCCTCTCCGGCGATCGATTCCGTGAGCCTAGTGTCCCCTCCGCTTCTCGTTTGCAATCTGACTCAGCATGTCTTTGCGACGCCTCGACCTCACTAGTCTGTCTCAGACGCCTGTGTCACCGGTTCCACCGACACCGCGAGCACCGACGGCGATATCAACTCCGACGAAGTTTTCCTTAGGTACAGCATCGCCTTGCCTTCCTGCTCATGCTCACTACTACCGACTCGTGAATCTAACCGTCTCGCCTCGCCTTTGGGTGACCACGCCGACGCCCACGACGACCACCCGACGCACCGACGCCGCCATTTAACTCCGGTGAGCAATCACAGCTGCGTTCGAGCGCCTTGACCAACCGCGAGTACGATAAGCTTCGGCCAGGACCTCGAGCCCGGTGAGCTACCTCGATCTCACTTACCTCGCATCGCCGGCAACGCCGACCGACAGCTTCCGCCACGGTAGCTACTGCCAACGCCGCCATCTGTGGTTGTAAAGAGTAGCCGCTAGATCGGATCGAACGCCACGATAGATCACTTAACTCAAGCGGTACGCGATCCGAGCCGCCAGATTTCATTTAGATCCTACGGCAAGGAGCTCGATCCAAGCGAACTGCACGGGCGAATAAGATCATGACGCTGGCTAGAACCGATCTGAAAATAGAATTTAAAACAGATTTTGATCCAGATTTCAAATGCCAATATCTTTTGAATTCCACGTTAGAATTTTGCAAACTTTATACCGTTGGATTCAGAAAAACAAGACCTTTCTACCTATCCTTTTTTTTAGCATATAGTAACCATTAGTTTGGCTTAAATTACAGAAACTTGTTTGAGGCCTTTTTGAGTATAGATTTAGTTTAGTATTTTGTTTTAGGGTTATTTAAGTTGTCTTGGCTATTTTGTGACTTGTTTAGTTTCTGTATTCATGCACTTGCTTGGTTGAGTTTTCAAAATCATCACTTGGTAGATTCATGCATGCATGCATTCATACTAGTTCTTGTTTGTATATATTTGTGTGTAATTGTGTGCTACAACTTTGTGTGTAGATTTTGCTAGTGATTGTGATTGTGACGAGTGCTACTCTCCACACTACCAAGGCAAGTGATATCATCATGAATATTCCATTCCTATATTTTATATATGCATTAGTATTATTTTTCTAAGTATAGGACTTGCATGAATTTTTGCTAAGTACAAGCTAAGCTTTGGGAAAACCTATTAGGTAAAACCTTAGTGAAAATTACCTAAGTCAAGATTCCTATTACTATCATGCCTAGCCTAGCTACTAGAAAACAAGGGTGGTTTATATATTCACACTATGGAAAATTATTCCAAGTCTAAGGACTTGTTTTTATTTAACAAAACAACTAAGTTAATGAATCACCGGGTGGAATGGAAAGAATGGGATATGTTGAGTGGTTACACAAGGCCAGGGTACCGTGAACCTTGTGTATCTCACTTGTGGATGGCCACCCAGAACAAAGAGATTTGAGTTGTCAAATGTTGAGAAGCTTCAAGTGCAACCACTTGGTAATATGGGCTCGCCATGATCTTAGGATGCTGGAACTTAGTCTCTTGGACAAAGGTGGTAGATGGGTTGATAGGTTGGAGCTGCCCATTTGACTAAGGAAAGGCTATCAAGGATCATGTCTTGGGAAACCAAGGCTTGTGGGGAAAGTGCACCACCGCAGAGTGTAAAACCTAAGTACTTAGCCATGTCCCCGTAAAGGACAATTTGAGCATCAAGACATGGAAACTTCAAGAATCTCATCACTCCAATTTCTAAATAAAACTTGTGGGTGAACAAGGGTTAAAGGATCTTCGCCTTTGATTGGTAGATGCCCGAGTGGATCTTCACCTTGATTGGTAGATACCTTGGGATGGACTTTGTCAAGCAAAAACTTAGTGTTTTCAAAAGTTAAGGAAAATCTATTTTGAGCAATGCAAGCCTAAGCTCCACCAGCCAAATGCATATAGCCTTATAGTCCACTTAAATATATACTATAGTATCACTTGCCAATACTATTCCAAAGTATCAACCTCTGTGGCTGTAACTTATGATGTTGCAAGTTACTCGATGATGAATAGGAGTCATGAGTCTACACTCAACATGCTTGCTCGTGGCACATGAAGATGAAGACTTATGTTTATTTACATATTCCATAAACTTGTACTAGGCCTTTGGCCATGAGTTGTAAAAGACTATGTTTTATCTCCGAATGACCGTAATAAACGACCTTTGTATCTCTGGTACTTCATCTTAAACTGTGGATGCTAGCAATGATCCAGGACTAGCATTGCAATCACAGGATCTTTTCCTTTAATAAGGAGGGATCTTACAGATGGTATCAGAGCACTGTGTTGCCTGTAGGATTATGACCCTAGGATTGGAAACCACTAAGGAAAAATTTTACTTCTTCTACACTTGTCTATTCTTCTCGTAAACTTTTCTAATCTTCTCCTTCTCATCTCTATTTGTAGATGAACTCCGTCAACGAAGCCGTGAAGAAAGGACCACTCATGACCATGACCTTGGAGTGTGAGACTGAGTTTCCCAAGATTCTCAAGGACCTCATGGAAACCATGGGAGTACATGGTGCAATTGTACAAGGGCTTTCCAAAGGATGGAGGATGGAGTGGAGTATTGGTGGGTGCAACTTCACTTGTACAAGAACAAGGAAGACAACCACAAAGAAAAAGGCTTCAGATGTACACCAACACTTTTATGCACACCACATTCTTTGAGTCAAGAAAAGAAGCAGCTTGGAAGACTATCAAAGAACTCAAGCTAGAGTCAAGTGCAGGATGCTCAACCTCCAAAAAGACTTAGAGAAAGAGAAGGAACATACCCAAGAGTTGGAAATCACCAACCAATCCTTAAGAGGAGATATTATAGATTTAGTGATAGAAGCATGTGAACAAGATAGGGTGACTGCCACTAGGAACATTGTGCTAGCCACCAGATCCAATGAGATAGGATTGTAAGCGCTTCGCTAGTTGGACCACCACCTATCACCTTATTTTCCAAAATGATACCTTAAATAAGTTTGAACCTTGGTTGAAGAAATGGATTCTTGTATGCATGACTTGTATGATTTATGTGTGTCTCAAGAATGTGTTTGAATGTTTGTCTTGTTTATCTTAAATTGTGTTGTTCTAACTTTTTCAATCTTAAATAGATGCCTATTGCCATCAAGACTGCTGAGGAGTTCCAGTTACCTGCTTTGGTCCTCAGATCGTAGAGCTTACTACTTTACTCGATCTCCCTCTTCCTATCATTACGGTGCACCCACTCACCAAGTTTGAGAGGAAGGACCTTTGGGGCTTCAAGGTGAACCAGCCAGACGCCAAAGTGAGCCTACTACGGAGGCCATCGCCTTCAAGCTTATGCACGATGACAGGAGAGAGGCATGGAGGTTGTCATGCAGGATCCGATAGGACGATCATAGGACGCCACTCCCAAAGTTAGAGGCACTTCACTTCCACGCCTTCTAAGGCTAGATGATGACGGAGAGTCCATTGACTTTGAGGACGACTCAAGGGTCACAAAGCAGAGCCGATACGCCTGCATTCTCCGTGACTTAGAGACTCTTATTAGGCACGTGGATACCGATAGGACCAACGCCATGCTTAGTAATGACGAAGCCTGTGTGCAGCCATGAGAAGGACAAGCTCTTCAGCAAGCAGGACGAGATAGTCAAGGAGATGGAGACGAAGTTCGAGACCCAAGACCGTAAGTTCAAGAGTCAAGAGAAGCGGTCCAGGATAGGAACAAGAGGATTCGTGATATGACCGAGGAACCGCAGTCCAAGGACTTCGAAGTTAGAGCAAAGCAGCAGACAAAGGATTGAGAGGCTTGCTCCTTAAGAGGGCTCTCAAGGCCAAGATCGACTTTTGACCACTACCATCGAGGAGAACAAGACCGCAATGGAGAACGCAGGTCTTACCTTTGTCGAGGAGGAGATTGATGCCGATTTGTAGATTTGACTACTCGCTTATCTTTATTTACCGCACTTGTTATTTATGAACTTATTGTTGGACCATCCGACATGTGGATGGCTTGCCGCTTGTGTGTTTGTATCTTGTTGTTTAGCTTTTATCCTAGTGTTGCTTGCTATGTGTTTGCTTGTGTAATGTATTGTGCATAAATCATGTAAGGGTATCTCATTCTTATCTCTATATGAATAAACCATGATGCCTCCCCGTCAAGCAAACACCAACCCCAACCCCAACATTACCCCGAAATGCAACAAATGATGAATGCGCAAACACAGCTTATGCAATGATGACGACGCTCATCCGTAACTGTAACAACAACAACAACCCCAACAACAATAATAACAACAATAACAACAACAACAACCCTCCGTGTTTTGATATGCTCACCAGATTTCGCCCGAGGCCGCCTAAGTTTTCAGAACGATCGATCCCATGGTGGCCAATGATTGGCTACGCTCGTGAACAAAGACTTAGTGACCGAGGATGCACAGATGCTGAAAAGGTCAGTTTGCAAGACATCTTGAAGGACCAGCCACATGGTGGGACAACTTCAGATTACCACGCCTATTGATGAGGTAACTTGGGCTATCTTTGAAGATGGATTTCAGACCACTCATATCTCACCAGTATGATGAGCCTCAAAAGAAGGAATTTCACAACTGAAATAGCGCCACCACACAGTGGCTGAATACATCAAGAGTTCAACAATCAAGGCGCTATGCACGGATGAGGTCGACATCGATGCCAAAAGGAAGGAAAAGTTTCTAGAAGGCTTGAATGATGAGCTAAATCGCAAATTGTCTGTGGCATATGTTCCAACTTATCACCGTGGTGACAAGGCTGTTATTGTGGAGAATAAAATGAAGCAAGTTGAGAGTAGAAAGAGGAAACATCTGACAAGCATAGCTCGATCAGATTATAAACGATCTCACTATGATGATAGTGTCACCAGATCCCACAAGCATGGGAAGTTTAACAAGCACCACAACCACAACCATTATGACAACAAGCATCATCGCAGCCATGACAATGATAAGTACAAGAACCACAAGAGTGGATATAAGAGCCACCATAGTGGAAGTGGAAGTGAAGTCAACCTAAGAAGGACAACAACAAAGTTGAATGCTTCAAATGCAAGAAGTCGGGCATTATGCTAATGAGTGCCCCGAGAAGAACGTTGAAGGACCTAACAAACCCAATCCTTTTCAAAGGATGTTAACCACATCAATGTGGAGGAAGTCTATGAAGAACCCGATGCCGCTATGGTAAGTTCGCACTCAATTCCATCTCAGCATTTGTACTCTTTGACACGGTGCATCTCATTCATTCATATCTAAAGCATTTGTCGAAGAAATGGGTTTGCATCCGAAAACATTGGGTGTCCGATAAAAGTTAGCTCTCCGGAGGGGATATGATAGTGAGTCTTGGATGCCGGATCTAGTCATAGAGATCGGAAAACATAAGTTTCAAGAAACCTAATAATCCTAAATTCCCAAGGATTGATGTAATTTTGGGAATGGATTGATGGCTAAGTATGAGGGAGTACTAGATTGTGCAAATCGCATTTCACTCACAACCCCGCAGTAAGAGGATAACATTTAAGTCCAATTTTAAATCTAAAGGAGTAAGCTGAATTCTCTTAAGGGGTTAGCTTGGACAAGGTGCTAATTTGTGTGAGTATCCTGATGTGTTCCCTAAGAGTTACTGTGAATGCCACCAGATAGAGATGTGGAATTTATAATAGAATTGGTACCGTGTTCGACCAAGGGCAAAAAGGCCTTATAAAATGTCATGACTAACTTAAAGAACTCAAGAAACAACTTGGAGAACAATTGCGTAAAGGATTCATCCAGCCAAGTTCTTCATCTTGGGGAGCTCCAGCTTTGTTCAGAGAAAGAGAGATAGAACTCAAAGATTATGCATAGATTACCGCTCTCAACGAGGTAACCATCAAGAACAAATATCCTTTGCCAAGAATCAATGACTTGTTTGATCAGCTAGAAGGAGCTTGTGTGTTCTCAAAGATCGACCTTCGTCGCTATTTTCAACTCAAGATAAGAGAGCAAGACATACCTAAAACAGCATTTACCACAAGGTATGGATTGTATGAGTACACTGTGATGCCTTTTGGATTAACCAACGCCCAAAGATACTTCATGAATATGATGAACAAAGTGTTCATGGAATTTCTCGACAAGTTCGTTGTCGCTTATCGATGACATCTTAGTCTACTCCAAGAGCAAGGAAGAACATGAAAGACATCTACGCTTGATACTTGAGAAACTAAGGAACATAAACTTTATGCCAAGTTCAGCAAGTGTGAGTTTTGGTTAGAGGAAGTTGGATTTCTTGGTCATGTTATGACAAAGGATGGTGTAGCAATGATCCCGCTAAGGTTTCAGCCGTAATGTAATGGGAATCTCCTAAGAATGTAAAAGAGGTACGAGTTTCCTTGGTTTAGCAGGTTACTACGTATGTTCATTGAAAATTTTCTAAGGTTGCTAAACCAATGACGGAATTGTTAAAGAAAGATAAGAAATTTGCTTGGTCCAAGGATGTGAACTCAGCTTTCAAGAATTAAAGAAGAGACTTGTGTCAAGACCAGTTCAGGTTTACCAGATTTGGAAAAGGATTTGGTATTGTGATGCTTCAGATCAAGGATTAGGAGCCGACTTATGCAAGGCGGAAAAGTTGTGGCTTATGCCTCGAGACAACTCAAAACTCATGAAGTAAATTATCCTACTCATGATTTAGAGTTAGCCGCTGTCCATGCACTCAAAACATGGAGACATTACCTTTGGGAAAACGCTAGAAGTGTTCACCCACCATAAGAGTTTGAAATATATCTTCACGTATGAGATCAATATGAGACAAAGAAGATGGCTAGAACTTATCAAGGATTATGACTTGAATTTGCAATACCACCCTAAAGCAAATGTAGTAGCAGATGCTCTAAGTC
Organism: Avena insularis; assembly: GCA_023614405.1. Lineage (NCBI taxonomy): Eukaryota > Viridiplantae > Streptophyta > Magnoliopsida > Poales > Poaceae > Avena > Avena insularis. The sequence goes on from JAJUPC010000268.1 coordinate 14,583, forward strand.
GTAAGGCGCTTGTAAATGGTCTTACCAAAGGTGAATTGCCCGATGATTTGTGTAAGCAATTCAAGGAACTCAGTTGAGATTGTGCCGAAGGACATCTCATGTCTTTGGATGTTCAACCCACTGCTGGATAAGATTAAAGAAGCCCAAAAGACGGATAAAGAAATCAAGAGATTAAGGAAAGGATTAGCCAAGGAAAGCTAAAAGTTTCCATATGGACGAACAAGGTACTTTATGGCACGAGAAACGATTTGTGTTCCACAAGATCCGAAATGCGGAAACTGATTCGCAAGAAGCCCATAACTCTCCGTATTCTATTCACCCGGAAACACCAAAATGTATATGGATATGAAAGAAAGATTTTGGTGGAACAATCTTAAAAGGGACATCGCCAACACATTGCTTGTGTGATGTGTGTAGTAGAGTGAAAGCGAGCATCGTAAACCAGCAGGTTTGCTTCAACCAATGCCTATTCCTGAATGGAAGTGGGAAAATATTGGTATGGACTTCATTACCGGATTACCAAGGACCAGGTCAGGTATGATTCCATATGGGTAATAGTAGATCGCCTAACTAAAGTGGCTCATTTTATACCAGAAGACAACTTATACCAAAGGCAAAGTTAGCCAAAATCTACATGAGCAGAATTGTATGCCTCCACGGTGTACCTAAGAGTATTGTGTCCGATAGAGGAACTCGCCACTTCTCACTTTTGGAGACAGCTTCATGAATCTCTAGGAACGAGGTTGGAATTCAGCACCGCCATCCTCAAACCGATGGACAAACAGAAGGACTAATCAAATTCTTGAAGACATGTTGAGGGCATGTGCCCTGACTATGGAGCAAGTTAGATGAAAGTCCCTTTACGCAGAGTTCTCTTACAACAACAAATACCAATCTAGTATTGGGATGGCACCATTTGAGTTTCTATACGAAGAAAGTGTACCACCCCATTGCTATGGAATGGTGGGAGAAAGAAGTTTGTTTGGACCAGACCTTATCAAAGACGCCAAGAAAAGGTCAAATTGGTTAGAGATGATTGAAGATAGCATACCTCGACAGAAAGCTACGCAGATGCTAAGCGAGAGAAGTCACTTACGGTTGGGGATAGAGCTTATCTTAGAGTATCACTACTGTGGAGTAAAAAGATTTGGAGTCAAAGGAAAGTTAGCACCAAGATATGTGGGACCATTCAATATTTTAAGTCGCAAGGAGAAGTCAGATATGAAATCGAATCGCCAAAGATCTTTACTAGCAAATTCATAATGTTTTTCATGTGAGCCACCAAGAAATGTCACCTTAAATGGAAGAAACATCTTTGAAAGATACCATATCTTTGGAAGAAGTTCAACTAGAAAGTGATCTCACCTATGAAGAAAAGCTCACAAGATTCTTGAGACCACGTAAAGAGTCACAAGAACAAAGACTATCAAGTTTTGCAAAGTACAATGGAATCATCATTCAAGAAGAAGCAACATGGGAAAGAGAAGATGATCTTCAAAAGACCACCTCACCTATTTGTTAGTTAATCCGAATCTCGAGGGCGAGATTCATTTTAAGGGGGTTAGATTTGTAACATCCCAAAAATCATGTTTCAAAAACTCATTCATTTCATTCTTGCATCATTCATTCATATAGGGTTTTTCTCAAAAATCATTTGGAGACAGAAGTTTGAGCTATGATTTCATGTGGGCAAATTGTCTCAATTGGCCAACACCCTTTGGGATTTGATTGTTCATGATCTTGTTTGCTTGCCACCATGGTTGGAAAGAATAGGAATAACATTTAAACCCAAGACTTCAATTTAAAAATATTTTCTAAACCCTATTCCAAATATTTGCAACTAGAGACAAAGAGACAAAGTCTCTGTTTATTTCAAAGACCCAAGCTTGACCAAGCCTTGCTAGTAACCACATGGTCATCTGACTCATTTTTGAACCCACAGAACCCTGCAAAAATCCCCAAAGAAGTTTGAATTCAAAAGGATTTGAATTCATATCAAATTCTATTCAGAAATGGAATTAGAAAAGAAAAGCTTAAAAAGAAAAGGTCATGGCTGAATCTGCCCAGCAATGGATGAAGCCCAAAGAAGCCCACCCGGGACCTCCTTTTTTCTCACACGCTGCGGAGCACACGCTAACAGACGCCGACAATTCGACCCCACTCAAGACTGGCCTCACGACAAGCGGCCTTCTCCACGCCAAGATCGTTTTCCCCGCTCCGCAAGACGATCTCCGCCACGACCGCTGCCGCAGTTGATGCCGGAGTAATTGGGCATTAATCGACGGACGCTTCGCCGAGCATCCGCTATAAGACCCCTCGCCGCGATCATTTTTTCCCCAAACACCTCGCCGCCCGCCACCAGTCAGTCTCAATCAACTTTGCACCGCCATGACAGAGCCTCTCCGCGATCGATTCCGTGAGCCTAGTGTCCCCTCGCCTCGTTTCTGCAATCTGACTCAAGATGTCTTTGCGCATCGCTCGACCTCACTAGTCTGTCTCAGATCGCCTGTGTCACCGGTTCCACCGACACCGCGAGCACCGACGGCGACATCAACTCCGACGAAGTTTTCCTTAGAGGTACATCGCCTTGCCTTCCTGCTCATGCTCACTACTACCGACTCGTGAATCTAACCGTGTCTCGCCGCCTTTGGGTGACCCACGACGCCCACGACGACCACCCGACGCACCCGACGCCGCCACGAACTCCGTGAGCAATCACAGCCGTTCGAGCGCCTTGACCAACCGCGAGTACGACAAGCTTCGGCCGGACCTCCGAGCCCGGTGAGCTACCTCGATCTCACTTACCTCGATTTCCGCAACGCCGATCGACATGCTGCCGCCAGTCACGTACGCCCATCTGTGGTCAGCAAGAGTAGCCGTTAGATCTGGATCGAACGCCACGATAGATCACTTAACCCAAGCGGTACGCGATCCGAGCCGCCAGATTTCATTTAGATCCTACGGCAAAGGAGCTCGATCCAAAGGCGAACTGCACGGCGAATAAGATCATGACGCGTGGCTAGGAACCGATCTGAAAATAGAATTTAAAACAGATTTTGATCCAGATTTCAAATGCCAATATCTTTTGAATTCCACGTTAGAATTTTGCAAACTTTATACCGCTGATTCAGAAAACAAGACCTTTCTGCCTATCCTTTTGTTTAGCATATAGTAACCATTAGTTTGGCTTAAATTACAGAAACTTGTTTGAGGCCTTTTGAGTATAGATTTAGTTTAGTATTTTGTTTTAGGGTTATTTAAGTTGTCTTGGCTATTTTGTGACTTGTTTAGTTTCTGTATTCATGCACTTGCTTGGTTGAGTTTTCAAAATCATCACTTGGTAGATTCATGCATGCATGCATTCATACTATTTCTTGTTTGTATATATTTGTGTGTAATTGTGTGCTACAACTTTGTGTGTAGATTTTGCTAGTGATTGTGATTGTGATTTAGTGCTACTCCACACTACCAAGGCAAGTGATATCATCATGAATATTCCATTCCTATATTTTATATATGCATTAGTATTATTTTTCTAAGTATAGGACTTGCATGAATTTTTGCTAAGTACAAGCTAAGCTTTGGGAAAACCTATTAGGTAAAACCTTAGTGAAAATTACCTAAGTCAAGATTCCTATTACTATCATGCCTAGCCTAGCTACTAGAAAACAAGGGTGGTTTATATATTCACACTATGGAAAATTATTCCAAGTCTAAGAACTTGTTTTTATTTAACAAAACAACTAAGTTAATGAATCACCTGGGTGGAATGGAAAGAATGGGATATGTTGAGTGGTTACACAAGGCCAGGGGTACTGTGAACCTTGTGTATCTCACTTGTGGATGGCCACCCAGAACAAAGAGATTTGAGTTGTCAAATGTTGAGAAGCTTCAAGTGCAACCACTTGGTAATATGGGCTCGCCATGATCTTAGGATGTCGGAACTTAGTCTCTTGGACAGGTGGTAGATGGGTTGATAGGTTGGAGCCCCATTTGACTAAGGAAAGGCTATCAAGGATCATGTCTTGGGAAACCAAGGCTTGTGGGGAAAGTGCACCACCGCAGAGTGTAAAACCTAAGTACTTAGCCATGTCCCGTGTAAAGGACAATTTGAGCATCAAGACATGGAAACTTCAAGAATCTCATCACTCCAATTTCTAAATAAAACTTGTGGGTGAACAAGGGTTAAAGGATCTTCAGTCTTTGATTGGTAGATGCCCTGAGTGGATCTTCAGTCTCTGATTGGTAGATACCTTGGGATGGACTTTGTCAAGCAAACACTTAGTGTTTTCGAAAAGTTAAGGAAAAATCTATTTTGAGCAATGCAAGCCTAAGCTCCACCAGCCAAATGCATATAGCCTTATAGTCCACTTAAATATATACTAAGGTATCACTTGCCAATACTATTCCAAAGTATTGACCTCCGTGGGTCAGAATTTATGATGTTGCAGGTTACTCTGATGATGAATAGGAGTCATGAGTCTACACTCAACATGCTTGCCTGTGGCACATGAAGATGAAGACTTATGTTTATTTACATATTCCATAAACTCTTGTACTAGGCCTTTGGCCATGAGTTGTAAAAGACTATGTTTTATCTCTGGAATGACTGTAATAAACGACCTTTGTATCTGTGTACTTCATCTTAAACTGTGGATGCTAGCAATGATCCAGGGACTAGCATTACAATCACAGGGATCTTTTCCTTTAATAAGGAGGGATCTTACACAATGAATCTGGTTGTTGTTAGTAAAAAGAGCACACATGCAATGACACTGGTGGATCCATGTGTGGATTGTGAAGAGAACACACATGCAATGACACTGGTGGATCCATAGGTGGTATGTGAAAAGAACACACATTTCAATAACTCCAGTTGTTGTTACTAAAAAGAACACACATGCAATGACACTCGTGGATCCATAGGTGGATTGTGAAAAGAGCACACATGCAATGACACTAGTGGATCCATATGTGGTATGTGAAAAGAACACACATGCAATGACTCTTGTTGTTCTTAGTGAAAAGAACACACATGCAATGACACTAGTGGATCCATGTGTGGTATCTTAAGAGAACACACATTTCAATGACACTTGTGGATCCATATGTGGTATGTGAAAAGAACACACATGCAATGACTCTGTTTGTTGTTACTAAAAAGAACACACATGCAATGACACTGGTGGATCCATATGTGGTATGTGAAAAGAACACACATTTCAATGACTCTGGTTGTTGTTACTAAAAAGAAAACATATGCAATGACTCTGGTTGTTGTTACTAAAAATAACACACATGCAATGCCATTGGTAGATCCATATGTGGTATGTGAAAAGAACACACATTTCAATGACTCTGGTTGTTGTTACTAAAAAGAACACACATGCAATGACACTGGTGGATCCATAGGTGGATTGTGAAAACAGCACACATGCAATGACACTGGTGGATCCATATTTGGTGTGTGAAAATAACACACATGCAATGACTCTAGTTGTTGTTAGTGAAAAGAACATAAATGCAAAGACACTGGTGCATCCATGTATGGTCTCTGAAGAGAACACACATTTCAATGACACTGGTGGATCCATATGTGGTATGCGAAAAGAACACACATGCAATGACTCTGGTTATTGTGACTAAAAAGAACACACATGCAATGACACTGGTGGATCCATAGGTGGTATGTGAAAAGATCACACATTTCAATGACTCTGGTTGTTGTTACTAAAACGAACACACATGCAATGACACTGGTGGATCCATAGGTGGATTGTGAAAAGAGGACACATGCAATGACACTGGTGGATCCATATGCGGTATGTGAAAAGAGCACACATGCAATGACAGTGGTGGATCCATATGGGGTATGTGAAAATAACACACATGCAATGACTCTGGTTGCTGTTAGTGAAAAGAACACACATGTAATGACACCGTGGATACATATGTGGTATGTGAAAAGAACACACATGCAATGACTCGTGGATACATATGTGGTATGTGAAAAGAACACACATGCAATGACTCTGAAGAGAACACACATTTCAATGACACTGGTGGATACATATGTGGTATGTGAAAAGAACACACATGTAATGACTCTGGTTTGTTGTTACTAATAAGAACACACATGCAATGACACTGGTGGATCCATAGGTGGTATGTGAAAAGAACACACATTTTAATGACTCTGGTTGTTGTTACTTAAAAGAACACACATGCAATGACACTGGTGGATCCATAGGTGGATTGTGAAAAGAGCACACATGCAATGACATTGGTGGATCCTTATTTTGTATGTGAAAAGAACACACATGATGACCCTGGTGGATCCATAGGTGGTTTATGAAAAGAACACACATGCAATGACACTAGAGGATCCATATGCGGTATGTGAAAAGAACACACATTTCAATGACTCGGATTGTTGTTAGTAAAAAGAACATACATGCAATGAAATCAGGATCCATGTGTGGTCTCTAAAGAGAACACACATTTCAATGACAATGGTGGATCCATATGTGGTATGTGAAAAGAACACACATACAATGACTGGTTGTTGTTACTAATAAGAACACACATGCAATGACACTAGTGGATCCATATGCGGTATGTGAAAAGAACACACATTTCAATGACTCTGGTTGTTGTTACTAAAAATAACACACCTACAATGACACTGGTGGATCCATAGGTGGATTATGAAAACAGCACACATGCAATGACACTGGTGGATCCATTTGTGGTATGTGAAAAGAACACATGCAATGACTACATGTGTTGTTAGTGAAAATAACATACATGCAATGACATCAGGATCCATGTGTGGTCTCTAAAAGAACACACATGCAATGACACTGTGGATCCATAGGTGGTATGTGAAAAGAACACACGTTTCAATGACTCTGGTTGTTGTTACTAAAAAGAACACACATGCAATGACACTGGTGGATCCATATGTGGTATGCGAAAAGAACACACATGCAATGACTCTGGTTGTTGTTTCTAAAAAGAACACACATGCAATGACACTGGTGGATCCATTTGTGGTATGTGAAAAGAACACACATGCAATGACTCCAATTGTTGTTAGTGAAAAGAACATACATGCAATGACATGGTGGATCCATGTGTGGTCTCAAAAGAACACACATGCAATGACATGTGGATCCATAGGTGGTATGTGAAAAGAACACACGTTTCAATGACTCTGGTTGTTGTTACTAAAAAGAACACACATGGAATGACACTGGTGGATCCATATGTGGTATGCGAAAAGAACACACATGCAATGACTATGGTTGTTGTTTCTAAAAAGAACACACATGCAATGACACTGGTGGATCCATTTGTGGTATGTGAAAAGAACTGTAGGGTCCCCAACCTTTATTAAGATTGAGCCCCCTGTGTTTACAATGCTAGTCCCTGGATCAATAGCTAGCATCCACAGTTCAGATGTAATATCAAGAGACAAAGGTCATAATACAACTTTATAACCAGGAATAACATAATTTTATTACATCAAACATAGCTCATTGGCTATTTACATTACATTGCAGCGGAATAACTATAGTCATGGGTCCTTCATCTTCAAAGCGCCACAAAGTGCATATGTTGGTTGTAGGCTTTGTAATCCTAATCAGTCAATCTTCACTAAAAACAATCAATCCTGCAACATAATAAGTTACAGCCACAAGGGTCAATACATTTGAATTGTATTGGCAAGTTTCACTTCTAGGTGTAAAATAGGTGGATCCTATCACTACATGCATATTTGGCTAAGTAGAGTTTCAGGCTCATTTGCATAAAGCAATATTTTATCCTAACTTTTCAAAAATGGTTTTTGGTCCTTTGTCAAATCTCCTTGCATAAATCTCTTGAACTCCTTGGTAAAACCCAAGTGTTCAAGTCCTTGTCAAAAATCTCTTGACCACCTTAGTAACTCCAAGTGCATCAAGTTTTGTCAAAATCTCTTGAGCTTCTTGGTAACTCCAAGTGCATCAAGTTTTGTCAAAATCTCTTGAGCTTCTTGGTAATTCCAAGTGCATCAAGTTTTTAAAAGTTTTCTTTTAGAAATTAGAATGTCAAGATCTTCCATAGCTTCAGGCCTTTAGTTGCTCAGTATTGTCCATAACCGGGGACACGGCTAAGTACTTAGATTTTATTATCTTCTTCAGAAGTTGTACACTTTACCCACATGTCACACTCTCATCTTGTTGCCACCAGTGGCCGCTGGATTAGTACTCACCAAGATGGAATACTGGCAGATTGAGAATATGACGAAGTCTTTCCAAAAGGTCCTCCCATACACCATTGCTAGCTTGTCTTTAGCCCCCATGAAGCATTCCAGATCCCCATGTCTGGTAACTAAAGACAATGTATGGGTCTTCCTAATGTAATTGACTAAGCCAGAGCCATAATAGCATGTGGTCGCATTACCTAAAGCCACAATTGGAGAAGCATGTTCAATCTCTAAGTTTCCTAGGTGGGTTTTCTTTGGAGCACAACACAAAGAGATTGCCATAGAATGGTTCCTTTTGTTGCCACCTTCTCCAAAACTTAAAGTATCCTCCACCTAGGTGGTTCATTGAGTCCTTGTTTTATTATATAAAACACAAGTCCTTTTCTCAACTTTGTAAAATCTCAACATGTATATCTTTTCAAAATATAGCATGGCTAAGCATGTACATTTACAAGGTTTTCACTAAGTAAGGTGAGGGAATCCTATTAGGATTTAGCATAGCATAAGTATAAAAATAGTTTTCATGCATGTTTTCAAAATCCACTAAGTATAATGAAAATAGTAGGACTTTTGTATGATAGTGTAACTTGCCTTTTTGGGTAGGGAATGATGGTTCACTCCTTGATCTTGCTAGTCTCACACTTCTCTAACTTCACTACAAGTCAATCAAGCAAACACAAAATCAACTAACATTCCAAACAAAGTCAAACAAACAATTTCACACTCACAAAGCAATGGAATCTAAGTCATGCATAAGCATGCAAAGGTTGGTTCTATTGTAAGGATGGTCTTCACTAGGCTTCTAAACTTTGTAAGTTCCAATTTGGTCATTTACCAAAATGGCAAAGTCATTTGCAAGGAGGTTTCACTTCAAAACCATTTGCAAAACATAGTGTCATTTTATGTAGTGTAGAAATATGTCTACTAGGGCTTTAGTCTATAGGGTTCACCAAATGAGTTGCTATTGCAAAACTTGGTGTTTTGGGTCAGTAGGTTTGGTCCAAAACATTTCTCAAAGTTTTCTTTATGAAAGTATTTTCATAAACAAAACAATGGTTTTTACTTGGCTAGAAATGGATTAAACTAATTAATCCATTCTAATCCTTTCCAAAATCATTTTCCAAAACTTAGGTTGGTTCCTAGGGTCAGCAAGGTCACAACAAACCATTTTGCAAAGGTTTTAACCTAAAAATCATTTTTAAATGATTTTTCTAATCTAAACAAGCAATCTAAAGTTTCTATATGCTAAACTAAGGGCAGGGTTGGTTAGAGCTTGTCTTGCTGATTCCAACGACATCAAATTTGTAAAATTTGGACGTGTGGATCAAAAGATACATGGGTTTGAAGTTTGCAAGAAATTCTGTTTTCAAATTCTGTTTTAAACCTATCAAAGTATCGCGCTGCGTAATTTATTCGGCTTACCGCTCGCCAGATCGAGCTACGGGCCGCTGGATCTAAAGGGTAGGTGCGCTCAGATCAACGCTGCATCGTTCGCTTAGTCAATCTATCGTGTTCGCCGATCGAAATCCTACGGTCGCCAAAGATGCTTGCCAAGGATCGGCGGCGCCATGCGCAGACGGCGGCGCCTGGCGGTGGAGTTCGCCAACACCGAAGCAAGAGAGAGGGAGGAGTAGCTCAGTGATCGCCGAGGAACGCCGGTGCTCAACGTGGTCGCTTCACGGAGGGCGCTCTGGTGGACGCAATCGCCACGGAGACGAGACAGACGGCGGTTTGCTCGTTGAGGTCGAGGACAACGCCGCAGATCACCCGAGGCTAACAGAGGGCAAGGTTAGGCGCAAGGTCAAGCGGTGACGCGGGCGTGAAAGAGAAGGCGGGCGGTCGGAATCCACCCGTGGGGCTCGCCGGAGTTGAAGATGACGGTGGTGCTCACCGCCGACGACGGAGGCGAGGTTCGTGCACCCGCTGGCGAAGCCGAGGCTGCCGAGCGAGGCGCCGAGAGTGGTGAAGCTGCCAGCGACTCGTGGAGGCTCGGGGAGGTGAGGTTTCGTCGGAATTGTCACCAGACCACGTCGGAGCAGAGGGTGCTCGGAAAGAAATTGGAGGCGGTCTGGGGCATGCGAGCGCGAGGTGTCAGAGGGGAACGAGAGAGGAGGTAGAGGCGATTTAACGAGCGTGGTCAGGGGGCTAATTCATCGCGTGTTTAAGGCGAATTACGCCGGAGTTATTCTGCTCAAGAACGGCCGCGGCGACGGGTCTCGCTGAGGACGATGAACAGTGAAGGGTGGGTCCTACTGTCATGCGAGAGAGGAAGAAAGGGAGTTGGGTCCACCGATTAGTGACTGTGGGTTCGTTATTTGGTTCAAACGCTTTTCTCAAGGGAGGGAATACTGGGCTGCTGGGCCTTAGTGGGCTGGCCGGCTGGGCTGGTTGCTTTCCCTTTTTTTTTCTGTCTGTTTGTTTTATTCTTTTCTAATTCTTTTTCTGTTTGGAATTTCAAACAATTATTCAAACAATTTCAAACAAGGTTCAAACAATTCAATCACACTCAACTTTTCATTTGAATTTGGTTCTGTTTAAGACATAATCCAAATTTAAAATAAAATAATATTTTTATTTATTTTAGGATCCATTTAATAATTAAAAAAAATGGATCTTTATTTAATAAAATAGGGTTTTGATTTATTTAATAAAATTTCCATTTGAAATCCAATTATTTTCAAAACCAAACCAAAAGGTTTTATTTGAAAAATAAAAGAATACTTGGAAACTTATTTAAATAAATAAATAAGTTTTGGTGTTTTAATTAAAATGGGAAAGCCTTTACTTAAATAAAATTGGATATTTAAATCCTTATTATTTTATTTAAATAATCCTTTACTCATTTTAATCAAAGCAAAACCTTTTAATAAAAGATTTCAAAGTAGTAATAAAATACTTGGTGTTCATTTAAAATGGGAAAAGCCTTTACTTAAATAAAATTGATATTTAAATCCTTATTATTTTATTAAAATAAACCTTAAATCATTTTATCAAAACAAAATATTTTATTACAAAAGCTTGGCCAAAATTAATTTGGCTCACCTTTTTATTTGAAAATAAAGTCTTTTATTAAAAGATCTAAATTAGTATTTCCAAAACAACTTATTTTCCTTTGATAAATGTTTATCTTTATAAATCCCTTTAGGATTAATTGTTCACCAAATGGTATGGGCTTTTTGGGTAAGGGCTTTATTAGCTTTGGAAATTCAATTTCCTTATCTTTTTATATTCATAAGGTTTTGTCCATGGTTCCAAACTAAGTGAAACCAATCTCTAAGGACTTTCTTGATCCTTTGGGAAAATTTGTTGATCAAATTTGGTATGGATCAAATCCATAGATTTGGAGATACTTTGGAAAATGATTTCCTTCCATTAGGGTTTAGGGATTTAGATTTACTTTCCTAGTGTTCAAATTTCCAGATACATTCATTGAGGAATGCATATCCCTTGATTTGGATTTTTGTTGAATTCAAACTTTAGCCAAAGTTTGTTCAAGATGGGATTTTAAGTTTCCTTTTAGAAACAAAAGTTTCTTTTCACCCTGATTTTCAACAAAAAATTATTTTGTTTATTTTATTTTTCACATTACAAGATTTGGAAAATCTTGGGATGTGACAGGCTACCACCCTTAAAAGAAATCTCGTCCCGAGATTTGGGAAGGCTAGGGTTACAAGTTGGCTTCAAGGCAACTAGGGTACTACCACCCTTAAAATAAAGTCTCATAGGGTTACATTGATGGTTCTCTTGTCTATAGGTTCAACACTTGATATTCGCATAAGGAATCCTTATTTGACTCAACCGAGTTATCTAAATACTGTCATCCACTTCTTCTATCTCTTCAACGCTTCCATCCATGTCAATGTGGTTCACATGTCCTTTCTGGTTCACATTGAGTCATTTCCATTGGCTCTTCTAGCAGCCTTTTTCTTTTTCTTCTCGTGACAGTTTGATGCATAGTGTCCAAGTTCCTTGCGTATAGCAATCGCAATCGCTAATGTCTTTCTTCCTGAATTTGTCTTGTTGATTCTGACCAAGGTTATCTCCATTGTCAATATCATCTCCATTATTCTCACTTCCATTGTTGTGGTGGTGATACTGATGTGGTTCAAAATCTTCATTGTTCTTTTTGAATGAATGCTTCTTCCTTGATGATCCTGAATAGTTCTTGAGTTTACGCTTCCTCTTTTTGTTCTCAACTTGATTCATCTTGTTTTCCAAAATGATGGCTTTGTCACAGAGTGATTGATAAGTTGGGACATAGGCAACAACTAGTCAGTAGGTTCAACTCATCATTAAGTCCTTCAAGAAATTTTTCTTTCTCTTAGCATCCGATCAACTTCATCCTGCATAGCGTGCATTGTTGAATTCTTCAATATACTCACCACACCGAGGTGATGTTGTTTCAGATTGTGAAACTCCTTTTTCTTCAAGTACATTATTCCGTGAGATGTGAGTGGTTCTGAATCCATCCTCAAAAATAGCCCAAGTTACATCTTCAAGGGGAGTGGTGATTTGAAAGTTATCCCACCATGTTGCTGCTGGTCCTTCAAGTAAAAAATGCTGCAAACCTAACTTTTTCTCCATCGGTGCAGCCAACAGTCACTAAGTCTTTGTTTATCGAACGTAACCAATCATCAGCTTCCATTGGATCAGTTGTTCCGGAGAACCTTGCAGCCTAAGTTTCGTAAACTTGGTGAGCATGTCTAGTGCTGGAGGATTATTCTGATTGTTGTTGTTGTTGTTGTTATTCAAATTCTGTATGAATGTGGTCATCTGCTGCATCAACTGTGTCTGAGCTGCCATCATCTGCTGCAACTCAGGGGTGATGTTGTTGTTTTGGTTGGGGTTGGCACGACGGGAGGCATCTGTTGGTGTGATAGGGATAAGTATTGGTGGATAGGTTTTTAAGAAGTCCTAACACACAAATCAAAACAATCAAGTTCAATCAAACAATCAAACCATCAAACATTCAACAAGCAACCAATCACTTAACAACTTATGAGCTTAACTCATGAGTTGAAGTAAACAACAAGTTTCAAGCATATTTTAGGCAACCAAAATATTTTTGTTACACCACATATTTTGGTGGGTTTGACTTAAACTAAATATGTTGGTCCATATATATTGTTCACTTGAAATCTTTCCATCCTTCTTGGTTGATTCTTCTTGAATGAGATCATGGTTCCCTTGGGAAAATTCTTGTGTCTTGGTCACAAATACTTCAAAGATGTTGATGGCTCCTTCTAAGTTGTTTTCCTTAGTCTTCAAGTCTTTGAGCATGATTTCTTTGTCTCACTTGTAGTCCTTGGTAACATCTAAGTTGGGAGTCCTTGTTGAGAATAAGGTTGAAATCACTTGAAGATGTTGAAGTCATTAGAGTTGATGAAGTCCTTTGCACATGATGAAGTCTTTGGTCATGGGGTAGGCTTTTCCATCAAGTTTGAAGTAGAAGAGATGTAGAGTTGAAACCAAAATGATTGAGGAAAGAGTTTACAAGATTTGTTTTTGTAAAATAAGTTTTTTTTTGGAATAAGACAACTCCTATTGTCTAAGGGTTTTTGTCCAATCCTAGGGTTACAAATCCTACAGGCAACACAATGCTCTGATACCTTCTGTAAGGTCGCCAACCTTTATTAAGATTGTGTCCCCTGTGTTTACTATGCTAGTCCCTGGATCAATAGCTAGCATCCACAGTTCAGATGTAATATCAAGAAACAAAGGTCATAATACAACTTTATAACCAGGAATAAAATAGTTTTATTACATCAAACATAGCTCATTGGCTATTTACATTACATTGCAGCGGAATAACTATAGTCATGGGTCCTTCATCTTCGTAAGCGCCACAGTACATGTTGGTTGTAGGCTTTGTAATCCTAATCACCAATCTTCACTAAAAACAATCAATCCTGCAACATAATAAGTTACAGCCACAAGGGTCAATACATTTGAATTGTATTGGCAAGTTTCACTTCTAGGTGTAAAATAGGTGGATCCTATCACTACATGCATATTTGGCTAAGTAGAGTTTCAGGCTCATTTGCATAAAGCAATATTTTATCCTAACTTTTCAAAAAATGGTTTTTGGTCCTTTGTCAAATCTCCTTGCATAAATCTCTTGAACTCCTTGGTAAAACCCAAGTGTTCCAGTCCTTGTCAAAATCTCTTGAGCACCTTAGTAACTCCAAGTGCATCAAGTTTTGTCAAAATCTCTTGAGCTTCTTGGTAACTCCAAGTGCATCAAGTTTTGTCAAAATCTCTTGAGCTTCTTGGTAATTCCAAGTGCATCAAGTTTTTAAAAGTTTTCTTTTAGAAATTAGAATGTCAAGATCTTCCATAGCTTCAGGCCTTTAGTTGCTCAGTATTGTCCATAACCGGGGACACGGCTAAGTACTTAGATTTTATTATCTTCTGCAAAAGTTGTACACTTTACCCACATGTCACACTCTCATATTGTTGCCACCAAAGGGCTGGATTAGTACTCACCAAGATGGAATACTGCAGATTGAGAATATGACGAAGTCTTTCCAAAAGGTCCTCCCATACACCATTGCTAGCTTGTCTTTAGCCCCCATGAAGCATTCCAGATCCCCATGTCTGGTAACTAAAGACAATGTATGGGTCTTCCTAATGTAATTGACTAAGCCAGAGCCATAATAGCATGTGGTTGCACACGAAAGCCACAATTGGAGAAGCATGTTCAATCTCTAAGTTTCCTAGGTGGGTTTTCTTTTGGAGCACAACACAAAGAGATTGCCATAGAATGGTTCCTTTGTTGCCACCTTCTCCAAAACTTAAAGTATCCTCCACCTAGGTGGTTCATTGAGTCCTTGTTTTATTATATAAAACACAAGTCCTTTTCTCAACTTTGTAAAATCTCAACATGTATCTCTTTTCAAAATATAGCATGGCTAAGCATGTACATTTACAAGGTTTTCACTAAGTAAGGTGAGGGAATCCTATTAGGATTTAGCATAGCATAAGTATAAAAATAGTTTTCATGCATGTTTTCAAAATCCACTAAGTATAATGAAAATAGTAGGACTTTTGTATGATAGTGTAACTTGCCTTTTTGGTAGGGAATGGTGGTTCACTCCTTGATCTTGCTAGTCTCACACTTCTAACTTCACTACAAGTCAATCAAGCAAACACAAAATCAACTAACATTCCAAACAAAGTCAAACAAACAATTTCACACTCACAAAGCAATGGAATCTAAGTCATGCATAAGCATGCAAAGGTTGGTTCTATTGTAAGGATGGTCTTCACTAGGCTTCTAAACTTTGTAAGTTCCAAATTGGTCATTTACCAAAATGGCAAAGTCATTTGCAAGGAGGTTTCACTTCAAAACCATTTGCAAAACATAGTGTCATTTTATGTAGTGTAGAAATATGTCTACTAGGGCTTTAGTCTATAGGGTTCACCAAATGAGTTGCTATTGCAAAACTTGGTGTTTTGGGTCAGTAGGTTTGGTCCAAAACATTTCTCAAAGTTTTCTTTATGAAAGTATTTTCATAAACAAAACAATGGTTTTTACTTGGCTAGAAATGGATTAAACTAATTAATCCATTCTAATCCTTTCCAAAATCATTTTCCAAAACTTAGGTTGGTTCCTAGGGTCAGCAAGGTCACAACAAACCATTTTGCAAAGGTTTTAACCTAAAAATCATTTTTAAATGATTTTTCTAATCTAAACAAGCAATCTAAAGTTTCTATATGCTAAACTAAGGGCAGGGTTGGTTAGAGCTTGTCTTGCTGATTCCAACGACATCAAATTTGTAAAATTTGGACGTGTGGATCAAAAGATACATGGGTTTGAAGTTTGCAAGAAATTCTGTTTTCAAATTCTGTTTTAAACCTATCAGGCGACACGCGGCGTAATTCTATTCATCGGTACCGCTTCGCCAGGATCGAGCTACGTGGGCCGCTGGATCTAAAGGGGTAGGTGCGGCTCAGATCAACGCGTACCGGTTCGTTTAGTCAATCTATCGTGTTCGCCGATCGAATCCACGGTCGCCAAAGATGCTTGCCAAGGATCGGCGCGGCGGCAGACGGCGCGGCGCTGGCGGTGGAGTTCTCGCCAACACCGAAGCAAGAGAGAGGAGGAGTAGCTCAGCGATCGCCGAGGAACGCTGGTGCTCAACGTGGTCGCTTCACGGAGGGCGCCTGGTGGACGCAATCGCACGGAGACGAGACAGACGGCGGTTTGCTCGCTGAGGTCGAGGACAACGCCAGATCACCCGAGGCGAACAGAGGGCAAGGTTAGTTGCGCAAGGTCGCGGCGGTGACGCTGCGCGTGAAAGAGAAGGCGCTGGGCGGTCGGAATCACCCGTGGGGCTCACGGAGTTGAAGATGACGGTGGTGCTCACCGCCGACGACGGAGGCGAGGTTCGTGCACCCGCGGCGAAGCCGAGGCTGCCGAGCGTGCGCCGAGAGTGGTGAAGCTGCCAGCAGACTGTGGAGGCTCGGGAGGTGAGGTTTCGCTGAATTGTCACCAGACCACGCCGAGCAAGAGGGTGCTCTAAAGAAATTGAGGCGGTCTGGGCATGCGAAGCGAGGTGTCGAGGGGAACGAGAGGAGGTAGAGGCGATTTAACGAGCGTGGTCGGGGCTAATTAATTCATCGCGTTTAAGGCGTAATTACGCCGAGTTATTCGCCGCAACGGCCGGGCGACGGGGTCTCGTTGAGGACGGCGATGAACAGTGAAGGTGGGTCCCATGCCTCATGAGAGAGGAAGAAAGGGAGTTGGGTCCACCGATTAGTGACCGTGGTGGGTTCGTTATTTGGTTCAAACGCTTTCTCCGGGGAGGGAATACTGGCTGGGCCTTAGTGGGCTGGCGGCCGGGCTGGGCTGGTTGCTTTCCTTTTTTTTCCGTCTGTTTGTTTTATTCTTTTCTAATTCTTTTTCTGTTTGGAATTTCAAACAATTATTCAAACAATTTCAAACAAGGTTCAAACAATTCAATCACACTCAACTTTTTATTTGAATTTGGTTCTGTTTAAGACATAATCCAAATTTAAAATAAAATAATATTTTTATTTATTTTAGGATCCATTTAATAATTAAAAAAAATGGATCTTTATTTAATAAAATAGGGTTTTGATTTATTTAATAAAATTTCCATTTGAAATCCAATTATTTTCAAAACCAAACCAAAAGGTTTTATTTGAAAAATAAAAGAATACTTGGAAACTTATTTAAATAAATAAATAAGTTTTGGTGTTTTAATTAAAATGGGAAAGCCTTTACTTAAATAAAATTGGATATTTAAATCCTTATTATTTTATTTAAATAATCCTTTACTCATTTTAATCAAAGCAAAACCTTTTAATAAAAGATTTCAAAGTAGTAATAAAATACTTGGTGTTCATTTAAAATGGGAAAAGCCTTTACTTAAATAAAATTGGATATTTAAATCCTTATTATTTTATTTAAATAAACCTTTACTCATTTTATCAAAACAAAATATTTTATTACAAAAGCTTGGCCAAAATTAATTTGGCTCACCTTTTTATTTGAAAATAAAGTCTTTTATTAAAAGATCTAAATTAGTATTTCCAAAACAACTTATTTTCCTTTGATAAATGTTTATCTTTATAAATCCCTTTAGGATTAATTGTTCACCAAATGGTATGGGCTTTTTGGGTAAGGGCTTTATTAGCTTTGGAAATTCAATTTCCTTATCTTTTTATATTCATAAGGTTTTGTCCATGGTTCCAAACTAAGTGAAACCAATCTCTAAGGACTTTCTTGATCCTTTGGGAAAATTTGTTGATCAAATTTGGTATGGATCAAATCCATAGATTTGGAGATACTTTGGAAAATGATTTCCTTCCATTAGGGTTTAGGGATTTAGATTTACTTTCCTAGTGTTCAAATTTCCAGATACATTCATTGAGGAATGCATATCCCTTGATTTGGATTTTTGTTGAATTCAAACTTTAGCCAAAGTTTGTTCAAGATGGGATTTTAAGTTTCCTTTTAGAAACAAAAGTTTCTTTTCACCCTGATTTTCAACAAAAAATTATTTTGTTTATTTTATTTTTCACATTACAAGATTTGGAAAATCTTGGGATGTGACAAGAACACACATGCAATGACTCCAATTGTTGTTAGTGAAAAGAACATACATGCAATGACACTGGTGGATCCATGTGTGGTCTCTGAAAAGAACACACATGCAATGACACTGGTGGATCCATAGGTGGTATGTGAAAAGAACAAACATGCAATGACTCTGGTTGTTGTTAGTGAAAAGAACACACATGCAATGACACTGGTGGATACATATGTGGTATGTGAAAAGAACACACATGCATTGACTCTGGTGGATACATATGTGGTGTGTGAAAAGAACACACATGCAATGGCACTGGTGGATCCATATGTGGTATGTGAAAACAACACACATGCAATGACTCTAGTTGTTGTTAGTGAAAAGAACATACATGCAATGACACTGGTGGATCCATGTGTGGTCTCTAAAAAGAACACACATTTCAATGACACTAGTGGATCCATATGTGGTATGTGAAAAGAACACACATTTCAATGACTCAAATGTTGTTAGTAAAAAGAACGCACATGCAATGACACTGGTGGATCCAAAGGTGGATTGTGAAAAGAGCACACATTTCAATGACTCTGGTTGTTGTTAGTAAAATGAACACACATGCAATGACACTGGTGGATCCATGTGTGGTCTCTGAAGAGAACACACATGCAATGACTCTGGTTGTTGATAGTAAAAAGAGCACACATGCAATGACACTGGTGGATCCAAAGGTGGTATGTGAAAATAACACACATTTATATAACTCCAGTTGTTGTTACTAAAAAGAACACACATGCAATGACACTGGTGGATCCATAGGTGGATTGTGAAAAGAGCACACATGCAATGACACTGGTGGATCCATATGTGGTATGTGAAAAGAACACACATGCAATGACATCAGGATCCATGTGATCTCTGAAGAGAACACACATTTCAATGACACTTGTGGATCCATATGTGGTATGTGAAAAGAACACACATGCAATGACTCTGGTTGTTACTAAAAAGAACACACATCCAATGACACTGGTGGATCCATAGGTGGTATGTGAAAAGAACACACATTTCAATGACTCTGATTGTTGTTACTAAAAAGAACACACATGCAATGACTCTGGTTGTTGTTACTAAAAAGAACACACATGTAATGCCATTGGTGGATCCATAGGTGGTATGTGAAAAGAACACACATTTCAATGACTCTAGTTGTTGTAATTAAAAAGAACACACATGCAATGACACTGGTGGATCCATAGGTGGATTGTGAAAAGAGCACACATGCAATGGCACTGGTGGATCCATATGTGGTATGTGAAAACAACACACATGCAATGACTCTAGTTGTTGTTAGTGAAAAGAACATACATGCAATGACACTGGTGGATCCATGTGTGGTCTCTAAAAATAACACACATTCAATGACACTAGTGGATCCATATGTGGTATGTGAAAAGAACACACATTTCAATGACTCAAATGTTGTTAGTAAAAAGAACGCACATGCAATGACATTGGTGGATCCAAAGGTGGATTGTGAAAAGAGCACACATTTCAATGACTCTGGTTGTTGTTAGTAAAATGAACACACATGCAATGACACTGGTGGATCCATGTGTGGTCTCTGAAGAGAACACACATGCAATGACTCTGGTTGTTGATAGTAAAAAGAGCACACATGCAATGACACTGGTGGATCCAAAGGTGGTATGTGAAAATAACACACATTTATATAACTCCAGTTGTTGTTACTAAAAAGAACACACATGCAATGACACTGGTGGATCCATAGGTGGATTGTGAAAAGAGCACACATGCAATGACACTGGTGGATCCATATGTGGTATGTGAAAAGAACACACATGCAATGACACTGGTGGATCCATGTGTGATCTCTGAAGAGAACACACATTTCAATGACACTTGTGGATCCATATGTGGTATGTGAAAAGAACACACATGCAATGACTCTGGTTGTTACTAAAAAGAACACACATCCAATGACACTGGTGGATCCATAGGTGGTATGTGAAAAGAACACACATTTCAATGACTCTGATTGTTGTTACTAAAAACACACATGCAATGGCTCTGGTTGTTGTTACTAAAAAGAACACACATGTAATGCCATTGGTGGATCCATAGGTGGTATGTGAAAAGAACACACATTTCAATGACTCTAGTTGTTGTAATTAAAAAGAACACACATGCAATGACACTGGTGGATCCATAGGTGGATTGTGAAAAGAGCACACATGCAATGACACTGGTGGATCCATATGTGGTGTGTGAAAATAACACACATGCAATGACTCTAGTTGTTGTTAGTGAAAAGAACATACATGCAATGACACTGGTGCATCCATGTGTGGTCTCTGAAGAGAACACACATTTAAATGAGACTGGTGGATCCATATGTGGTATGCGAAAAGAACACACATGCAATGACTCTGGTTGCTGTTACTAAAAAGAACACACATGCAATGACACTGGTGGATCCATATGTGGTATGTGAAAAGAACACGCATTTCAATGACTCTGGTTGTTGTTACTAAAAAGAGCACACATGCAATGACACTGATGGATCCATAGGTGGTATGTGAAAAGATCACACATTTCAATGACTCTGGTTGTTGTTACTAAAAAGAACACACATGCAATAACACTGGTGGATCCATAGGTGGATTGTGAAAAGAGCACACATGCAATGACACTGGTGGATCCATATGGGGTATGTGAAAATAAAACACATGCAATGACTCTGGTTGTTGTTAGTGAAAAGAACACACATGCAATGACACTGGTGGATACATATGTGGTATGTGAAAAGAACACACATGCAATGACTCTGGTGGATACATATGTGGTATGTGAAAAGAACACACATGTAATGACTCTGAAGAGAACACACATTTCAATGACACTGGTGGATACATATGTGGTATGTGAAAAGAACACACATGTAATAACTCTGTTTGTTGTTACTAAAAAGAACACACATGCAATGACACTGGTGGATCCATAGGTGGTATGTGAAAAGAACACACATTTCAATGACTCTGGTTGTTGTTACTTAAATGAACACACATGTAATGACACTGGTGGATCCATAGGTGGATTGTGAAAAGAGCACACATGCAATGAAAGTGGTGGATCCATATGTGGTATGTGAAAAGAACACACATGCAATGACACTGGTCGATCCATAGGTGGATTGTGAAAAGAGCACACATGCAATGACTCCAGTTGTTGTTAGTGAAAAGAAAATACATGCAATGACACTGGTGGATCCATGTGTGGTCTCTGAAGAGAACACACAATTCAATGACAATGGTGGATCCACATGTGGTATGTGAAAAGAACACACATGCAATGACTCTGGTTGTTGTTACTAAAAAGAACACACATGCGATGACACTGGAGGATCCATAGGCGGTATGTGAAAAGAACACACATTTCAATGACTCTGGTTGTTGTTACTAAAAAGAACACACATGCAATGACATTGGTGGATCCATATGCGGTATGTGAAAAGAACACACATGCAATGACTCTGGTTGTTACTAAAAAGAACACACATCCAATGACACTGGTGGATCCATAGGTGGTATGTGAAAAGAACACACATTTCAATGACTCTGATTGTTGTTACTAAAAAGAACACACATGCAATGACTCTGGTTGTTGTTACTAAAAAGAACACACATGTAATGCCATTGGTGGATCCATAGGTGGTATGTGAAAAGAACACACATTTCAATGACTCTAGTTGTTGTAATTAAAAAGAACACACATGCAATGACACTGGTGGATCCATAGGTGGATTGTGAAAAGAGCACACATGCAATGACACTGGTGGATCCATATGTGGTGTGTGAAAATAACACACATGCAATGACTCTAGTTGTTGTTAGTGAAAAGAACATACATGCAATGACACTGGTGCATCCATGTGTGGTCTCCAAGAGAACACACATTTCAATGAGACTGTGGATCCATATGTGGTATGTGCAAAGAACACACATGCAATGACTCTGGTTGCTGTTACTAAAAAGAACACACATGCAATGACACTGGTGGATCCATATGTGGTATGTGAAAAGAACACACATTTCAATGACTCTGGTTGTTGTTACTAAAAAGAACACACATGCAATGACACTGGTGGATCCATAGGTGGTATGTGAAAAGATCACACATTTCAATGACTCTGGTTGTTGTTACTAAAAAGAACACACATGCAATAACACTGGTGGATCCATAGGTGGATTGTGAAAAGAGCACACATGCAATGACACTGGTGGATCCATATGTGGTATGTGAAAATAAAACACATGCAATGACTCTGGTTGTTGTTAGTGAAAAGAACACACATGCAATGACACTGGTGGATACATATGTGGTATGTGAAAAGAACACACATGCAATGACTGTGGATACATATGTGGTATGTGAAAAGAACACACATGTAATGACTCTGAAGAGAACACACATTTCAATGACACTGGTGGATACATATGTGGTATGTGAAAAGAACACACATGTAATAACTCTGGTTGTTGTTACTAAAAAGAACACACATGCAATGACACTGGTGGATCCATAGGTGGTATGTGAAAAGAACACACATTTCAATGACTCTGGTTGTTGTTACTTAAAAGAACACACATGTAATGACACTGGTGGATCCATAGGTGGATTGTGAAAAGAGCACACATGCAATGAAAGTGGTGGATCCATATGTGGTATGTGAAAAGAACACACATGCAATGACACTGGTCGATCCATAGGTGGATTGTGAAAAGAGCACACATGCAATGACTCCAGTTGTTGTTAGTGAAAAGAAAATACATGCAAAGACACAGGTGGATCCATGTGGTCTCTGAAGAGAACACACAATTCAATGACAATGGTGGATCCACATGTGGTATGTGAAAAGAACACAAATGCAATGACTCTGGTTGTTGTTACTAAAAAGAACACACATGCGATGACACTGGAGGATCCATAGGCGGTATGTGAAAAGAACAGACATTTCAATGACTCTGGTTGTTTTTACTAAAAAGAACACACATGCAATGACATTGGTGGATCCATATGCGGTATGTGAAAACACCACACATGCAATGACTCTGGTTGTTGTTAGTGAAAAGAACACACATGCAATGACACTGGTGGATCCATGTGGTGTCTAAAAGAACACACATTTCAATGACACTAGTGGATTCATATGTGGTATGTGAAAAGAACACACATTCAATGACTCTTGTTGTTGTTAAAAAGAACACACATGCAATGGCACTGGTGGCTCCATAGGTGGTATGTGAAAAGAACACACATTTCAATGACTCTGGTTGTTGTTACTAAAAAGAACACACATGCAATGACACTGGTGGATCCATAGGTGGATTGTGAAAAGAGCACACATGCAATGCCACTCGTGGATCCATATTTGGGTTGTGAAAATAACACACATCCAATGACTCTGGTTGTTGTTAGTGAAAATAACAAACATGCAATGACATCAGGATCCATGTGGTCTCAAGAGAAAACACATTTCAATGACACGGTGGATCCATATGTGGTATGTGAAAAGAACACACATGCAATGACTCTGGTTGTTGTTAAAAAAAGAACACATGCAATGACAGGATCCATGTGTGGTCTCTGAAAAGAACACACATGCAATGACTCTGGTTGTTGTTACTAAAAAGAACACACATGCAATGCCATTGGTGCATCCATAGGTGGTATGTGAAAAGAACACACATTTCAATGACTCTAGTTGTTGTAATTAAAAAGAACACACATGCAATGACACTGGTGGATCCATAGGTGGATTGTGAAAAGATCACACATACAATGACACTGGTGGATCCATATGTGGTATGTGTAAAGAACACACATGCAATGACTCCAGTTGTTGTTAGTGAAAAGAACATACATGCAATGACACTGGTGGATCCATGTGTGGTCTCTGAAGAGAACACGCATTTGAATGACACTGGTGGATCCATATGTGGTATGTGAAAAGAACACACATGCAATGACTCTGGTTGTTTTTACTAAAAAGAACACAGATGCAATGACACTGGTGGATCCATGTGTGGTCTCTTTAGAGAAGACACATGCAATGACTCTGGTTGTTGTTAGTAAAAAGAGAACACACATGCAATGACACTGGTGGATCCATAGGTGGTATGTGAAAAGAACACACATTTCAATGACTCCAGTTGTTGTTGGTAAAAAGAACACACATGTAATGACACTGGTGGATCCATAGGTGGATTGTGAAAAGAGCACACATGCAATGACACTGGTGGATCCATATGTGGTATGTGAAAAGAACACACATGCAATGACTCTGGTTGTTGTTAGAGAAAAGAACACACATGCAATGACATTGGTGGATCCATGTGTGGTCTTTGAAGAGAACACCCATTTCAATGACACTGGTGGATCGATATGTGGTATGTGAAAAGAACACACATGCAATGACTCTGGTTGTTGTTACTAAAAAGAACACACATGCAATGACACTGTCCATAGGTGGTATGTGAAAAGAACACACATTTCAATGACTCTAGTTGTTGTTACTAAAAAGAACACACATGCAATGACACTGGTGGATCCATATGTGGATTGTGAAAAGTGCACACATGCAATGACACTGGTGGATCCATATGTGGTATATGAAAAGAACACACATGCAATGACTCCAGTTGTTGTTAGTGAAAAGAACATACATGCAATGACACTGGTGAATCCATGTGTGGTCTTTGAAGAGAACACACATTTCAATGACACTGGTGGATCCATATGTGGTATGTGAAAAGAACACACATGCAATGACTCTGGTTGTTGTTACTAAAAAGAACACACATGCAATGACACTGGTGGATCCATATGTGGTATGTGAAAAGAACACACATTTCAATGACTCTGGTTGTTGTTACTAAAAAGAACACACATGCAATGCCATTGGTGCATCCATAGGTGGTATGTGAAAAGAACACACATTTCAATGACTCTAGTTGTTGTAATTAAAAAGAACACACATGCAATGACACTGGTGGATCCATAGGTGGATTGTGAAAAGAGCACACATGCAATGACACTGGTGGATCCATATGTGGTGTGTGAAAATAACACACATGCAATGACTCTAGTTGTTGTTAGTGAAAAGAACATACATGCAATGACACTGGTGCATCCATGTGTGGTC
Source organism: Avena insularis (assembly GCA_023614405.1). NCBI lineage: Eukaryota > Viridiplantae > Streptophyta > Magnoliopsida > Poales > Poaceae > Avena > Avena insularis. The sequence goes on from JAJUPC010000268.1 coordinate 40,111, forward strand.
TCTGAAGAGAACACACATTTCAATGAGACTGGTGGATCCATATGTGGTATGCGAAAAGAACACACATGCAATGACTCTGGTTGTTGTTACTAAAAAGTACACACATGCAATGACACTGGTGGATCCATATGTGGTATGTGAAAAGAACACACATTTCAATGACTCTGGTTGTTGTTACTAAAAATAACACACATGCAATGACACTGGTGGATCCATAGGTGGTATGTGAAAAGATCACACATTTCAATGACTCTGGTTGTTGTTACTAAAAAGAACACACATGCAATAACACTGGTGGATCCATAGGTGGATTGTGAAAAGAGCACACATGCAATGACACTAGTGGATCCATATGGGGTATGTGAAAATAAAACACATGCAATGACTCTGGTTGTTGTTAGTGAAAAGAACACACATGCAATGACACTGGTGGATACATATGTGGTATGTGAAAAGAACACACATGCAATGACTCTGGTGGATACATATGTGGTATGTGAAAAGAACACACATGTAATGACTCTCAAGAGAACACACATTTCAATGAAACTGGTGGATACATATGTGGTATTTGAAAAGAACACACATGTAATAACTCTGGTTGTTGTGAGTAAAAAGAACACACATGCAATGACACTGGTGGATCCATAGGTGGTGTGTGAAAAGAACACACATTTCAATGACTCTGGTTGTTGTTAATTAAAAGAACACACATGTAATGACACTGGTGGATCCATAGGTGGATTGTGAAAAGAGCACACATGCAATGAAAGTGGTGGATCCATATGTGGTATGTGAAAAAAACACACATGCAATGACACTGGTCGATCCATAGGTGGATTGTGAAAAGAGCACACATGCAATGACTCCAGTTGTTGTTAGTGAAAAGAAAATACATGCAATGACACTGGTGGATCCATGTGTGGTCTCTGAAGAGAACACACAATTCAATGACAATGGTGGATCCACATGTGGTATGTGAAAAGAACACACATGCAATGACTCTGGTTGTTGTTACTAAAAAGAACACACATGCAATGACACTGGAGGATCCATAGGCGGTATGTGAAAAGAACAGACATTTCAATGACTCTAGTTGTTTTTACTAAAAAGAACACACATGCAATGACATTGGTGGATCCATATGCGGTATGTGAAAACACCACACATGCAATGACTCTGGTTGTTGTTAGTGAAAAGAACACACATGCAATGACACTGGTGGATCCATGTGTGGTGTCTAAAAAGAACACACATTTCAATGACACTAGTGGATTCATATGTGGTATGTGAAAAGAACACACATTTCAATGACTCTTGTTGTTGTCACTAAAAAGAACACACATGCAATGGCACTGGTGGATCCATAGGTGGTATGTGAAAAGAACACACATTTCAATGACTCTGGTTGTTGTTACTAAAAAGAACACACATGCAATGACACTGGTGTATCCATAGGTGGATTGTGAAAAGAGCACACATGCAATGCCACTCGTGGATCCATATTTGGGTTGTGGAAATAACACACATGCAATGACACTGGTGGATCCATGTGTGGTCTCTGAAGAGAAAACACATTTCAATGACACTGGCGGATCCATATTTGGTATGTGAAAAGAACACACATGCAATGACTCTGGTTGTTACTAAAAAGAACACACATGCAATGACACTGGTGGATCCATGTGTGGTCTCTGAAGAGAACACACATGCAATGTCTCTGGTTGTTGTTAGTAAAAAGAGCACACATGCAATGACACTGGTGGATCCATGTGTGGATTGTGAAGAGAACAAAAATTTCAATGACACTAGCGGATCCATATGTGGTGTGTGAGAAGAATAGTCATGAAATGACTCTAGTTGTTGTTAGTAAAAAGAACACACATGCAATGACACTGGTGGATCCATAGGTGGATTGTGAAAAGATCACACATACAATGACACTGGTGGATCCATATGTGGTATGTGTAAAGAACACACATGCAATGACTCCAGTTGTTGTTAGTGAAAAGAACATACATGCAATGACACTGGTGGATCCATGTGTGGTCTCTGAAGAGAACACGCATTTGAATGACACAGGTGGATCCATATGTGGTATGTGAAAAGAACACACATGCAATGACTCTGGTTGTTTTTACTAAAAAGAACACAGATGCAATGACACTGGTGGATCCATGTGTGGTCTCTTTAGAGAAGACACATGCAATGACTCTGGTTGTTGTTAGTAAAAAGAGAACACACATGCAATGACACTGGTGGATCCATAGGTGGTATGTGAAAAGAACACACATTTCAATGACTCCAGTTGTTGTTGGTAAAAAGAACACACATGTAATGACACTGGTGGATCCATAGGTGGATTGTGAAAAGAGCACACATGCAATGACACTGGTGGATCCATATGTGGTATGTGAAAAGAACACACATGCAATGACTCTGGTTGTTGTTAGAGAAAAGAACACACATGCAATGACACTGGTGGATCCATGTGTGGTCTTTGAAGAGAACACCCATTTCAATGACACTGGTGGATCGATATGTGGTATGTGAAAAGAACACACATGCAATGACTCTGGTTGTTGTTACTAAAAAGAACACACATGCAATGACACTGGTGGGTCCATAGGTGGTATGTGAAAAGAACACACATTTCAATTACTCTAGTTGTTGTTACTAAAAAGAACACACATGCAATGACACTGGTGGATCCATATGTGGATTGTGAAAAGTGCACACACGCAATGACACTGGTGGATCCATATGTGGTATATGAAAAGAACACACATGCAATGACTCCAGTTGTCGTTAGTGAAAAGAACATACATGCAATGACACTGGTGAATCCATGTGTGGTCTTTGAAGAGAACACACATTTCAATGACACTGGTGGATCCATATGTGGTATGTGAAAAGAACACACATGCAATGACTTTCGTTGTTGTTACTAAAAGGAACACACATGCAATGACACTGGTGGATCCATATGTGGTATGTGAAAAGAACACACATTTCAATGACTCTGGTTGTTGTGACTAAAAAGAACACACATGCAATGACACTGGTGGACCCATAGGTGGTATGTGAAAAGAACACTCATTTCAATGACTCTGGTTGTTGTTACTAAAAAGAACACACATTCAATGACACTGGTGGATCCATATGTTGTATGTGAAAAGAACACACATGAAATGACTCTGGTTGTTGTTAGTGAAAAGAACACACATGCAATGACACTGGTTGATCCATGGGTGGTCTCTAAAAAGAACACACATTTCAATGACTCTAGTTGATGTTACTAAAAAGAACACACATGCAATGACACTGGTGGATCCATTTGTGGATTGTGAAAAGAGCACACATGCAATGACACTAGTGGATCCATATGTGGTATGTGAAAAGAACACACATGCAATTACTCCAGTTGTTGTTAGTGAAAAGAGCACACATGCAATGACACTGGTGGATCCACAGGTGGATTGTGAAAAGAACACACATGCAATGACATTGGTGGATCCATATGCGGTATGTGAAAACACCACACATCCAATGACTCTGGTTGTTGTTAGTGAAAAGAACACACATGCAATGACACTGGTGGATCCATGTGTGGTTTCTAAAAAGAACACACATTTCAATGACACTAGTGGATCCATATGTGGTATGTGAAAAGAACACACATTTCAATGACTCTAGTTGTGGTCACTAAAAAGAACACACATGCAATCGCACTGGTGGATCCATAGGTGGTATGTGAAAAGAACACACATTTCAATGACTCTGGTTGTTGTTACTAAAAAGAACACACATGCAATGACACTGGTGGATCCATAGGTGGATTGTGAAAAGAGCACACATGCAATGCCACTCGTGGATCCATATTTGGGTTGTGGAAATAACACACATGCAATGACTCTGGTTGTTGTTAGTGAAAATAACACACATGCAATGACACTGGTGGATCCATGTGTGGTCTCTGAAGAGAAAACACATTTCAATGACACTGGTGGATCCATATTTGGTATGTGAAAAGAACACACATGCAATGACTCTGGTTGTTACTAAAAAGAACACACATGCAATGACACTGGTGGATCCATGTGTGGTCTCTGAAGAGAACACACATGCAATGTCTCTGGTTGTTGTTAGTAAAAAGAGCACACATGCAATGACACTGGTGGATCCATGTGTGGATTGTGAAGAGAACACACATTTCAATGACACTGGTGGATCCATATGTGGTGTGTGAGAAGAATAGTCATGAAATGACTCTAGTTGTTGTTAGTAAAAAGAACACACATGCAATGACACTGGTGGATCCATAGGTGGATTGTGAAAAGATCACACATACAATGACACTGGTGGATCCATATGTGGTATGTGTAAAGAACACACATGCAATGACTCCAATTGTTGTTAGTGAAAAGAACATACATGCAATGACACTGGTGGATCCATCTGTGGTCTCTGAAGAGAACACGCCTTTGAATGACACTGGTGGATCCATATGTGGTATGTGAAAAGAACACACATGCAATGACTCTGGTTGTTTTTACTAAAAAGAACACACATGCAATGACACTGGTGGATCCATGTGTGGTCTCTTTAGAGAAGACACATGCAATGACTCTGGTTGTTGTTAGTAAAAAGAGAACACACATGCAATGACACTGGTGGATCCATAGGTGGTATGTGAAAAGAACACACATTTCAATGACTCCAGTTGTTGTTGGTAAAAAGAACACACATGTAATGACACTGGTGGATCCATAGGTGGATTGTGAAAAGAGCACACATGCAATGACACTGGTGGATCCATATGTGGTATGTGAAAAGAACACACATGCAATGACTCTGGTTGTTGTTAGAGAAAAGAACACACATGCAATGACATTGGTGGATCCATGTGTGGTCTTTGAAGAGAACACCCATTTCAATGACACTGGTGGATCGATATGTGGTATGTGAAAAGAACACACATGCAATGACTCTGGTTGTTGTTACTAAAAAGAACACACATACAATGACACTGGTGGGTCCATAGGTGGTATGTGAAAACAACACACATTTCAATGACTCTAGTTGTTGTTACTAAAAAGAACACACATGCAATGACACTGGTGGATCCATATGTGGATTGTGAAAAGAGCACACATGCAATGACACTGGTGGATCCATATGTGGTATATGAAAAGAACACACATGCAATGACTCCAGTTGTTGTTAGTGAAAAGAACATACATGCAATGACACTAGTGAATCCATGTGTGGTCTTTGAAGAGAACACACATTTCAATGACACTGGTGGATCCATATGTGGTATGTGAAAAGAACACACATGCAATGACTTTCGTTGTTGTTACTAAAAGGAACACACATGCAATGACACTGGTGGATCCATATGTGGTATGTGAAAAGAACACACATTTCAATGACTCTGGTTGTTGTGACTAAAAAGAACACACATGCAATGACACTGGTGGACCCATAGGTGGTATGTGAAAAGAACACTCATTTCAATGACTCTGGTTGTTGTTACTAAAAAGAACACACATTCAATGACACTGGTGGATCCATATGTTGTATGTGAAAAGAACACACATGCAATGACTCTGGTTGTTGTTAGTGAAAAGAACACACATTCAATGACACTGGTTGATCCATGGGTGGTCTCTAAAAAGAACACACATTTCAATGACTCTAGTTGTTGTTACTAAAAAGAACACACATGCAATGACACTGGTGGATCCATTTGTGGATTGTGAAAAGAGCACACATGCAATGACACTAGTGGATCCATATGTGGTATGTGAAAAGAACACACATGCAATTACTCCAGTTGTTGTTAGTGAAAAGAGCACACATGCAATGACACTGGTGGATCCACAGGTGGATTGTGAAAAGAACACACATGCAATGACATTGGTGGATCCATATGCGGTATGTGAAAACACCACACATGCAACGACTCTGGTTGTTGTTAGTGAAAAGAACACACATGCAATGACACTGGTGGATCCATGTGTGGTTTCTAAAAAGAACACACATTTCAATGACACTAGTGGATCCATATGTGGTATGTGAAAAGAACACACATTTCAATGACTCTGGTTGTGGTCACTAAAAAGAACACACATGCAATCGCACTGGTGGATCCATAGGTGGTATGTGAAAAGAACACACATTTCAATGACTCTGGTTGTTGTTACTAAAAAGAACACACATGCAATGACACTGGTGGATCCATAGGTGGATTGTGAAAAGAGCACACATGCAATGCCACTCGTGGATCCATATTTGGGTTATGGAAATAACACACATGCAATGACTCTGGTTGTTGTTAGTGAAAATAACACACATGCAATGACACTGGTGGATCCATGTGTGGTCTCTGAAGAGAAAACACATTTCAATGACACTGGTGGATCCATATTTGGTATGTGAAAAGAACACACATGCAATGACTCTGGTTGTTACTAAAAAGAACACACATGCAATGACACTGGTGGATCCATGTGTGGTCTCTGAAGAGAACACACATGCAATGTCTCTGGTTGTTGTTAGTAAAAAGAGCACACATGCAATGACACTGGTGGATCCATGTGTGGATTGTGAAGAGAACACACATTTCAATGACACTGGTGGATCCATATGTGGTGTGTGAGAAGAATAGTCATGAAATGACTCTAGTTGTTGTTAGTAAAAAGAACACACATGCAATGACACTGGTGGATCCATAGGTGGATTGTGAAAAGATCACACATACAATGACACTGGTGGATCCATATGTGGTATGTGTAAAGAACACACATGCAATGACTCCAGTTGTTGTTAGTGAAAAGAACATACATGCAATGACACTGGTGGATCCATGTGTGGTCTCTGAAGAGAACACGCATTTGAATGACACTGGTGGATCCATATGTGGTATGTGAAAAGAACACACATGCAATGACTCTGGTTGTTTTTACTAAAAAGAACACACATGCAATGACACTGGTGGATCCATGTGTGGTCTCTTTAGAGAAGACACATGCAATGACTCTGGTTGTTGTTAGTAAAAAGAGAACACACATGCAATGACACTGGTGGATCCATAGGTGGTATGTGAAAAGAACACACATTTCAATGACTCCAGTTGTTGTTGGTAAAAAGAACACACATGTAATGACACTGGTGGATCCATAGGTGGATTGTGAAAAGAGCACACATGCAATGACACTGGTGGATCCATATGTGGTATGTGAAAAGAACACACATGCAATGACTCTGGTTGTTGTTAGAGAAAAGAACACACATGCAATGACACTGGTGGATCCATATGTGGTATGTGAAAAGAACACACATGCAATGACTCAAGTTGTTGTTATATAAAATAAAACACATGCAATGACACTGGTGGATCCATGTGTGGTCTTTGAAGAGAACACCCATTTCAATGACACTGGTGGATCGATATGTGGTATGTGAAAAGAACACACATGCAATGACTCTGGTTGTTGTTACTAAAAAGAACACACATGCAATGACACTGGTGGGTCCATAGGTGGTATGTGAAAAGAACACACATTTCAATGACTCTAGTTGTTGTTACTAAAAAGAACACACATGCAATGACACTGGTGGATCCATATGTGGATTGTGAAAAGAGCACACATGCAATGACACTGGTGGATCCATATGTGGTATATGAAAAGAACACACATGCAATGACTCCAGTTGTTGTTAGTGAAAGGAACATACATGCAATGACACTGGTGAATCCATGTGTGGTCTTTGAAGAGAACACACATTTCAATGACACTGGTGGATCCATATGTGGTATGTGAAAAGAACACACATGCAATGACTTTTGTTGTTGTTACTAAAAGGAGCACACATGCAATGACATTGGTGGATCCATATGTGGTATGTGAAAAGAACACACATTTCAATGACTGTGGTTGTTGTTACTAAAAAGAACACACATGCAATGACACTGGTGGATCCAAAGGTGGTATGTGAAAAGAACACTCATTTCAATGACTCTGGTTGTTGTTACTAAAAAGAACACACATTCAATGACACTAGTGGATCCATATGTTGTATGTGAAAAGAACATACATGCAATGACTCTGGTTGTTGTTAGTGAAAAGAACACACATGCAATGACACTGGTTGATCCATGGGTGGTCTCTAAAAAGAACACACATTTCAATGACTCTAGTTGATGTTACTAAAAAGAACACACATGCAATGACACTGGTGGATCCATATGTGGATTGTGAAAAGAGCACACATGCAATGACACTGGTGGATCCATATGTGGTATGTGAAAAGAACACACATGCAATTACTCTAGTTGTTGTTAGTGAAAAGAGCACACATGCAATGACACTGGTGGATCCATAGGTGGATTGTGAAAAGAACACACATGCAATGACATTGGTGGATCCATATGCGGTATGTGAAAACACCACACATGCAATGACACTGGTGGATCCATAGGTGGACTATGAAAAGAGCACACATGCAATGGCTCTCGTGGATCCATATGTGGTATGTGAAAATAACACACATGCAATGACTCCAGTTGTTGTTAGTGAAAAGAACATACATGCAATGCCACTGGTGGATCCATGTGTGGTCTCTAAAAAGAACACACATTTCAATGACACTAGTGGATCCATATTTGGTATGTGAAAAGAACACACATTTCAATGAGTCAGTTGTTGTTAGTAAAAAGAACACACATGCAATGCCACTGGTGGATCCATAGGTGGTATGTGAAAAGAACACACATTTCAATGACTCTAGTTGTTGTTACTAAAAAGAACACACATGCAATGACACTGGTGGATCCATGTGTGGTGTCTAAAAAGAACACACATTTCAATGACACTAATGGATCCATATGTGGTATGTGAAAAGAACACACATTTGAATGACTCAGTTGTTGTTACTAAAAAGAACACACATGCAATGACACTGGTGGATCCATAGGTGGTATGTGAAAAGAACACAGATTTCAATAACTCTGGTTGTTGTTACTAAAAAGAACACACATGCAATGACACTGGTGGATCCATATGTGGTATGTGAAAAGAACACACATGCAATGACTCTGGTTGTTGATTCTAAAAAGAACACACATGCAATGACACTGGTGGATCCATTTGTGGTATGTGAAAAGAACACACATGCAATGACTCCAATTGTTGTTAGTGAAAAGAACATACATGCAATGACACTGGTGGATCCATGTGTGGTCTCTGAAAAGAACACACATGCAATGAAACTGGTGGATCCATAGGTGGACTATGAAAAGAGCACACATGCAATGGCACTGGTGGATCCATATGGGGTATGTGAAAACAACACATGCAATGACACTAGTTGTTGTTAGTCAAAAGAACATACATGCAATGACACTGGTGGATCCATGTGTGGTCTCTAAAAGAACACACATTTCAATGACACTAGTGGATCCATATGTGGTATGTGAAAAGAACACACATTTCAATGACTCAAATGTTCTTAGTAAAAAGAACGCACATGCAATGACACTGGTGGATCCAAAGGTGGATTGTGAAAAGAGCACACATTTCAATTACTCTGGTTGTTGTTAGTAAAATGAACACACATGCAATGACACTGGTGGATCCATGTGTGGTCTCTGAAGAGAACACACATGCAATGACTCTGGTTGTTGATAGTAAAAAGAGCACACATGCAATGACACTGGTGGATCCATGTGTGGATTGTGAAGAGAACACACATGCAATGACACTAGTGGATCCATAGGTGGTATGTGAAAAGAACACACATTTCAATAACTCCAGTTGTTGTTACTAAAAAGAACACACATGCAATGACACTGGTGGATCCATAGGTGGATTGTGAAAAGAGCACACATGCAATGACACTGGTGGATCCATATGTGCTATGTGAAAAGAACACACATGCAATGACTCTAGTTGTTCTTAGTGAAAAGAACACACATGCAATGACACTAGTGGATCCATGTGTGGTCTCTGAAGAGAACACACATTTCAATGACACTTGTGGATCCATATGTGGTATGTGAAAAGAACACACATGCAATGACACTGGTTGTTACTAAAAAGAACACACATGCAATGACACTGGTGTATCCATAGGTGGTATGTGAAAAGAACACACATTTCAATGACTCTGGTTGTTGTTACTAAAAAGAACACACATGCAATTACACTGGTGGATCCATAGGTGGATTGTGAAAAGAACACACATGCAATGACATTGGTGGATCCATATGCGGTATGTGAAAACACCACACATGCAACGACTCTGGTTGTTGTTAGTGAAAAGAACACACATGCAATGACACTGGTGGATCCATGTGTGGTTTCTAAAAAGAACACACATTTCAATGACACTAGTGGATCCATATGTGGTATGTGAAAAGAACACACATTTCAATGACTCTGGTTGTGGTCAGTAAAAAGAACACACATGCAATCGCACTGGTGGATCCATAGGTGGTATGTGAAAAGAACACACATTTCAATGACTCTGGTTGTTGTTACTAAAAAGAACACACATGCAATGACACTGGTGGATCCATAGGTGGATTGTGAAAAGAGCACACATGCAATGCCACTCGTGGATCCATATTTGGGTTATGGAAATAACACACATGCAATGACTCTGGTTGTTGTTAGTGAAAATAACACACATGCAATGACACTGGTGGATCCATGTGTGGTCTCTGAAGAGAAAACACATTTCAATGACACTGGTGGATCCATATTTGGTATGTGAAAAGAACACACATGCAATGACTCTGGTTGTTACTAAAAAGAACACACATGCAATTACACAGGTGGATCCATGTGTGGTCTCTGAAGAGAACACACATGCAATGTCTCTGGTTGTTGTTAGTAAAAAGAGCACACATGCAATGACACTGGTGGATCCATGTGTGGATTGTGAAGAGAACACACATTTCAATGACACTGGTGGATCCATATGTGGTGTGTGAGAAGAATAGTCATGAAATGACTCTAGTTGTTGTTAGTAAAAAGAACACACATGCAATGACACTGGTGGATCCATAGGTGGATTGTGAAAAGATCACACATACAATGACACTGGTGGATCCATATGTCGTATGTGTAAAGAACACACATGCAATGACTCTAGTTGTTGTTAGTGAAAAGAACATACATGCAATGACACTGGTGGATCCATGTGTGGTCTCTGAAGAGAACACGCATTTGAATGACACTGGTGGATCCATATGTGGTATGTGAAAAGAACACACATGCAATGACTCTGGTTGTTTTTACTAAAAAGAACACACATGCAATGACACTGGTGGATCCATGTGTGGTCTCTTTAGAGAAGACACATGCAATGACTCTGGTTGTTGTTAGTAAAAAGAGAACACACATGCAATGACACTGGTGGATCCATAGGTGGTATGTGAAAAGAACACACATTTCAATGACTCCATTTGTTGTTGGTAAAAAGAACACACATGTAATGACACTGGTGGATCCATAGGTGGATTGTGAAAAGAGCACACATGCAATGACACTGGTGGATCCATATGTGGTATGTGAAAAGAACACACATGCAATGACTCTGGTTGTTGTTAGAGAAAAGAACACACATGCAATGACACTGGTGGATCCATATGTGGTATGTGAAAAGAACACACATGCAATGACTGTGGTTGTTCTTAGAGAAAAGAACACACATGCAATGACACTGGTGGATCCATGTGTGGTCTTTGAAGAGAACACCCATTTCAATGACACTGGTGGATCGATATGTGGTATGTGAAAAGAACACACATGCAATGACTCTGGTTGTTGTTACTAAAAAGAACACACATGCAATGACACTGGTGGGTCCATAGGTGGTATGTGAAAAGAACACACATTTCAATGACTCTAGTTGTTGTTACTAAAAAGAACACACATGCAATGACACTGGTGGATCCATATGTGGATTGTGAAAAGAGCACACATGCAATGACACTGGTGGATCCATATGTGGTATATGAAAAGAACACACATGCAATGACTCCAGTTGTTGTTAGTGAAAGGAACATACATGCAATGACACTGGTGAATCCATGTGTGGTCTTTGAAGAGAACACACATTTCAATGACACTGGTGGATCCATATGTGGTATGTGAAAAGAACACACATGCAATGACTTTTGTTGTTGTTACTAAAAGGAGCACACATGCAATGACATTGGTGGATCCATATGTGGTATGTGAAAAGAACACACATTTCAATGACTGTGGTTGTTGTTACTAAAAAGAACACACATGCAATGACACTGGTGGATCCAAAGGTGGTATGTGAAAAGAACACTCATTTCAATGACTCTGGTTGTTGTTACTAAAAAGAACACACATTCAATGACACTAGTGGATCCATATGTTGTATGTGAAAAGAACAATCATGCAATGACTCTGGTTGTTGTTAGTGAAAAGAACACACATGCAATGACACTGGTTGATCCATGGGTGGTCTCTAAAAAGAACACACATTTCAATGACTCTAGTTGATGTTACTAAAAAGAACACACATGCAATGACACTGGTGGATCCATATGTGGATTGTGAAAAGAGCACACATGCAATGACACTGGTGGATCCATATGTGGTATGTGAAAAGAACACACATGCAATTACTCTAGTTGTTGTTAGTGAAAAGAGCACACATGCAATGACACTGGTGGATCCATAGGTGGATTGTGAAAAGAACACACATGCAATGACATTGGTGGATCCATATGCGGTATGTGAAAACACCACACATGCAATGACACTGGTGGATCCATAGGTGGACTATGAAAAGAGCACACATGCAATGGCTCTCGTGGATCCATATGTGGTATGTGAAAATAACACACATGCAATGACTCCAGTTGTTGTTAGTGAAAAGAACATACATGCAATGCCACTGGTGGATCCATGTGTGGTCTCTAAAAAGAACACACATTTCAATGACACTAGTGGATCCATATTTGGTATGTGAAAAGAACACACATTTCAATGAGTCAGTTGTTGTTAGTAAAAAGAACACACATGCAATGCCACTGGTGGATCCATAGGTGGTATGTGAAAAGAACACACATTTCAATGACTCTAGTTGTTGTTACTAAAAAGAACACACATGCAATGACACTGGTGGATCCATGTGTGGTGTCTAAAAAGAACACACATTTCAATGACACTAATGGATCCATATGTGGTATGTGAAAAGAACACACATTTGAATGACTCAGTTGTTGTTACTAAAAAGAACACACATGCAATGACACTGGTGGATCCATAGGTGGTATGTGAAAAGAACACAGATTTCAATAACTCTGGTTGTTGTTACTAAAAAGAACACACATGCAATGACACTGGTGGATCCATATGTGGTATGTGAAAAGAACACACATGCAATGACTCTGGTTGTTGATTCTAAAAAGAACACACATGCAATGACACTGGTGGATCCATTTGTGGTATGTGAAAAGAACACACATGCAATGACTCCAATTGTTGTTAGTGAAAAGAACATACATGCAATGACACTGGTGGATCCATGTGTGGTCTCTGAAAAGAACACACATGCAATGAAACTGGTGGATCCATAGGTGGACTATGAAAAGAGCACACATGCAATGGCACTGGTGGATCCATATGGGGTATGTGAAAACAACACACATGCAATGACTCCAGTTGTTGTTAGTCAAAAGAACATACATGCAATGACACTGGTGGATCCATGTGTGGTCTCTAAAAAGAACACACATTTCAATGACACTAGTGGATCCATATGTGGTATGTGAAAAGAACACACATTTCAATGACTCAAATGTTCTTAGTAAAAAGAACGCACATGCAATGACACTGGTGGATCCAAAGGTGGATTGTGAAAAGAGCACACATTTCAATTACTCTGGTTGTTGTTAGTAAAATGAACACACATGCAATGACACTGGTGGATCCATGTGTGGTCTCTGAAGAGAACACACATGCAATGACTCTGGTTGTTGATAGTAAAAAGAGCACACATGCAATGACACTGGTGGATCCATGTGTGGATTGTGAAGAGAACACACATGCAATGACACTAGTGGATCCATAGGTGGTATGTGAAAAGAACACACATTTCAATAACTCCAGTTGTTGTTACTAAAAAGAACACACATGCAATGACACTGGTGGATCCATAGGTGGATTGTGAAAAGAGCACACATGCAATGACACTGGTGGATCCATATGTGCTATGTGAAAAGAACACACATGCAATGACTCTAGTTGTTCTTAGTGAAAAGAACACACATGCAATGACACTAGTGGATCCATGTGTGGTCTCTGAAGAGAACACACATTTCAATGACACTTGTGGATCCATATGTGGTATGTGAAAAGAACACACATGCAATGACACTGGTTGTTACTAAAAAGAACACACATGCAATGACACTGGTGTATCCATAGGTGGTATGTGAAAAGAACACACATTTCAATGACTCTGATTGTTGTTACTAAAAAGAACACACATGCAATGACTCTGATTGTTGTTACTAAAAAGAACACACATGCAATGCCATTGGTGGATCCATAGGTGGTATGTGAAAAGAACACACATTTCAATGACTCTAGTTGTTGTTACTAAAAATAACACACATGCAATGGCACTGGTGGATCCATAGGTGGATTGTGAAAAGAGCACACATGCAATGACACTGGTGGATCCATATGTGGTGTGTGAAAATAACACACATGCAATGACTCTAGTTGTTGTTAGTGAAAAGAACATACATGCAATGACACTGGTGCATCCATTTGTGGTCTCTGAAGAGAACACACATTTCAATGACACTGGTGGATCCATATGTGGTATGCGAAAAGAACACACATGCAATGACTCTGGTTATTGTTACTAAAAAGAACACACATGCAATGACACTGGTGGATCCATATGTGGTATGTGAAAAGAACACACATTTCAATGACTCTAGTTGTTGTTACTAAAAAGAACACACATGCAATGACACTGGTGGATCCATAGGTGGTATGTGAAAAGATCACACATTTCAATGACTCTGGTTGTTGTTACTAAAAAGAGCACACATGCAATGACACTGGTGGATCCATAGGTGGATTGTGAAAAGAGCACACATGCAATGGCACTGGTGGATCCATATGGGGTATGTGAAGATAACACACATGCAATGACTCTGGTTGTTGTTAGTGAAAAGAACACACATGCAATGACACTAGTGGATACATATGTGGTATGTGAAAAGAACACACATGCAATGACTCTGGTGGATACATATGTGGTATGTGAAAAGAACACACATGTAATGACTCTGAAGAGAACACACATTTCAATGACACTGGTGGATACATATGTGGTATGTGAAAAGAACACACATGTAATGACTCTGGTTGTTGTTACTAAAAAGAACACACATGCAATGACACTGGTGGATCCATAGGTGGTATGTGAAAAGAACACACATTTCAATGACTCTGGTTGTTGTTACTTAAACGAACACACATGCAATGACACTGGTGGATCCATAGGTGGATTGTGAAAAGAGCACACATGCAATGAAAGTGGTGGATCCATACGTGGTATGTGAAAAGAACACACATGCAATGACACTGGTGGATCCATAGGTGGATTGTGAAAAGAGCACACATGCAATGGCAATGGTGGATCCATATGTGGTATGTGAAAAGAACACACATGCAATGAATCCAGTTGTTGTTAGTGAAAAGAAAATACATGCAATGACATTGGTGGATCCATGTGTTCAGAGACCACACATTTCAACGACAATGGTGGATCCATATGTGGTATGTGAAAAGAACACACATGCAATGACTCTAGTTGTTGTTATTGAAAAGAACATACATGCAATGACACTGGTGGATCCATGTGTGGTCTCTAAAAAGAACACACATTTCAATGACACTAGTGGATCCATATGTGGTATGTGAAAAGAACACACATTTCAATGACTCAAATGTTGTTAGTAAAAAGAACGCACATGCAATGACACTGGTGGATCCAAAGGTGGATTGTGAAAAGAGCACATTTCAATGACTCGTTGTTGTTAGTAAAATGAACACACATGCAATGACATCAGGATCCATGTGTGGTCTCTGAAGAGAACACACATGCAATGACTCTGGTTGTTGATTGTAAAAAGAGCACACATGCAATGACACTGGTGGATCCATGTGTGGATTGTGAAGAGAACACACATGCAATGACACTGGTGGATCCAAAGGTGGTATGTGAAAATAACACACATTTCAATAACTCCAGTTGTTGTTACTAAAAAGAACACACATGCAATGACACTGGTGGATCCATAGGTGGATTGTGAAAAGAGCACACATGCAATGACACTGGTGGATCCATATGTGGTATGTGAAAAGAACACACATGCAATGACACTGGTGGATCCATGTGTGATCTCTGAAGAGAACACACATTTCAATGACACTTGTGGATCCATATGTGGTATGTGAAAAGAACACACATGCAATGACTCTGGTTGTTACTAAAAAGAACACACATCCAATGACACTGGTGGATCCATAGGTGGTATGTGAAAAGAGCACACATTTCAATCACTCGATTGTTGTTACTAAAAAGAACACACATGCAATGACTCTGGTTGTTGTTACTAAAAAGAACACACATGCAATGCCATTGGTGGATCCATAGGTGGTATGTGAAAAGAACACACATTTCAATGACTCTAGTTGTTGTAATTAAAAAGAACACACATGCAATGACACTGGTGGATCCATAGGTGGATTGTGAAAAGAGCACACATGCAATGACACTGGTGGATCCATATGTGGTGTGTGAAAATAACACACATGCAATGACTCTAGTTGTTGTTAGTGAAAAGAACATATATGCAATGACACTGGTGCATCCATGTGTGGTCTCTGAAGAGAACACACATTTCAATGAGACTGGTGGATCCATATGTGGTATGCGAAAAGAACACACATGCAATGACTCTGGTTGTTGTTACTAAAAAGAACACACATGCAATGACACTGGTGGATCCATATGTGGTATGTGAAAAGAACACACATTTCAATGACTCTGGTTGTTGTTACTAAAAAGAACACACATGCAATGACACTGGTGGATCCATAGGTGGTATGTGAAAAGATCACACATTTCAATGACTCTGGTTGTTGTTACTAAAAAGAACACACATGCAATAACACAGGTGGATCCATAGGTGGATTGTGAAAAGAGCACACATGCAATGACACTGGTGGATCCATATGGGGTATGTGAAAATAAAACACATGCAATGACTCTGGTTGTTGTTAGTGAAAAGAACACACATGCAATGACACTGGTGGATACATATGTGGTATGTGAAAAGAACACACATGCAATGACTCTGGTGGATACATATGTGGTATGTGAAAAGAACACACATGTAATGACTCTGAAGAGAACACATATTTCAATGACACTGGTGGATACATATGTGGTATGTGAAAAGAACACACATGTAATAACTCTGGTTGTTGTTACTAAAAAGAACACATATGCAATGACACTGGTGGATCCATAGGTGGTATGTTAAAAGAACACACATTTCAATGACTCTGGCTGTTGTTACTTAAAAGAACACACATGTAATGACACTGGTGGATCCATAGGTGGATTGTGAAAAGAGCACACATGCAATGAAAGTGGTGGATCCATATGTGGTATGTGAAAAGAACACACATGCAATGACACTGGTCGATCCATAGGTGGATTGTGAAAAGAGCACACATGCAATGACTCCAGTTGTTGTTAGTGAAAAGAAAATACATGCAATGACACCGGTGGATCCATGTGTGGTCTCTGAAGAGAACACACAATTCAATGACAATGGTGGATCCACATGTGGTATGTGAAAAGAACATACATGCAATGACTCTGGTTGTTGTTACTAAAAAGAACACACATGCAATGACACTGGAGGATCCATAGGCGGTATGTGAAAAGAACACACATTTCAATGACTCTTGTTGTTGTCACTAAAAAGAACACATATGCAATGGCACTGGTGGATCCATAGGTGGTATGTGAAAAGAACACACATTTCCATGACTCTGGTTGTTGTTACTAAAAAGAACACACATGCAATGACACTGGTGGATCCATAGGTGGATTGTGAAAAGAGCACACATGCAATGCCACCCGTGGATCCATATTTGGGTTGTGGAAATAACACACATGCAATGACTCTGGTTGTTGTTAGTGAAAATAACACCCATGCAATGACACTGGTGGATCCATGTGTGGTCTCTGAAGAGAAAACACATTTCAATGACACTGGTGGATCCATATTTGGTATGTGAAAAGAACACACATGCAATGACTCTGGTTGTTGCTAAAAAGAACACACATGCAATGACACTGGTGGATCCATGTGTGGTCTCTGAAGAGAACACACATGCAATGTCTCTGGTTGTTGTTAGTAAAAAGAGCACACATGCAATGACACTGGTGGATCCATGTGTGGATTGTGAAGAGAACACACATTTCAATGACACTGGTGGATCCATATGTGGTGTGTGAGAAGAATAGTCATGAAATGACTCTAGTTGTTGTTAGTAAAAAGAACACACATGCAATGACACTGGTGGATCCATAGGTGGATTGTGAAAAGATCACACATACAATGACACTGGTGGATCCATATGTGGTATGTGTAAAGAACACACATGCAATGACTCCAGTTGTTGTTAGTGAAAAGAACATACATGCAATGACACTGGTGGACCCATGTGTTGTCTTTGAAGAGAACACGCATTTGAATGACACTGGTGGATCCATATGTGGTATGTGAAAAGAACACACATGCAATGACTCTGGTTGTTTTTACTAAAAAGAACACACATGCAATGACACTGGTGGATCCATGAGTGGTCTCTTTAGAGAAGACACATGCAATGACTCTGTTGTTGTTAGTAATATGATAACACCTGCAATGACACTGGTGGATCCATAGGTGGTATGTGAAAAGAACACACATTTCAATGACTCCAGTTGTTGTTGGTAAAAAGAACACACATGTAATGACACTGGTGGATCCATAGGTGGATTGTGAAAAGAGCACACATGCAATCAAAATGGTGGATCCATATGTGGTATGTGAAAAGAACACACATGCAATGACTCTGGTTGTTGTTAGAGAAAAGAACACACATGCAATGACACTGGTGGATCCATGTGTGGTCTTTGAAGAGAACACCCATTTCAATGACACTGGTGGATCGATATGTGGTATGTGAAAAGAACACACATGCAATGACTCTGGTTGTTGTTACTAAAAAGAACACACATGCAATGACACTGGTGGGTCCATAGGTGGTATGTGAAAAGAACACACATTTCAATGACTCTAGTTGTTGTTACTAAAAAGAACACACATGCAATGACACTGGTGGATCCATATGTGGATTGTGAAAAGAGCACACATGAAATGACACTGGTGGATCCATATGTGGTATATGAAAAGAACACACATGCAATGACTCCAGTTGTTGTTAGTGAACAGAACATACATGCAATTACACTGGTGAATCCATGTGTGGTCTTTGAAGAGAACACACATTTCAATGACACTGGTGGATCCATATGTGGTATGTGAAAAGAACACACATGCAATGACTCTGGTTGTTGTTACTAAAAAGAACACACATGCAATGACACTGGTGGATCCATAGGTGGTATGTGAAAAGAACACACATTTCAATGACTCTGGTTGTTGTTACTAAAAAGAACACACATGCAATGACACTGGTGGATCCATAGGTGGTATGTGAAAAGAACACACATTTCAATGACTCTGATTGTTGTTACTAAAAAGAACACACATGCAATGACTCTGGTTGTTGTTACTAAAAAGAACACACATGCAATGCCATTGGTGGATCCATAGGTGGTATGTGAAAATAACACACATTTCAATGACTCTAGTTGTTGTAATTAAAAAGAACACACATGCAATGACACTGGTGGATCCATAGGTGGATTGTGAAAAGAGCACACATGCAATGACACTGGTGGATCCATATGTGGTGTGTGAAAATAACACACATGCAATGACTCTAGTTGTTGTTAGTGAAAAGAACATACATGCAATGACACTGGTGCATCCATGTGTGGTCTCTGAAGAGAACACACATTTCAATGAGACTGGTGGATCCATATGTGGTATGCGAAAAGAACACACATGCAATGACTCTGGTTGTTGTTACTAAAAAGAACACACATGCAATGACACTGGTGGATCCATATGTGGTATGTGAAAAGAACACACATTTCAATGACTCTGGTTGTTGTTACTAAAAAGAACACACATGCAATGACAATGGTGGATCCATAGGTGGTATGTGAAAAGATCACACATTTCAATGACTCTGGTTGTTGTTACTAAAAAGAACACACATGCAATAACACTGGTGGATCCATAGGTGGATTGTGAAAAGAGCACACATGCAATGACACTGTTCCTTCATAATGGGTATGTGAAAATAAAACACATGCAATGACTCGTTGTTGTTAGTGAAAAGAACACACATGCAATGACACGTGGATACATATGTGGTATGTGAAAAGAACACATGCAATGACTGTGGATACATATGTGGTATGTGAAAAGAACACACATGTAATGACTCTGAAGAGAACACACATTTCAATGACACTGGTGGATACATATGTGGTATGTGAAAAGAACACACATGTAATAACTCTGGTTGTTGTTAGTAAAAAGAACACACATGCAATGACACTTGTGGATCCATAGGTGGTATGTGAAAAGAACACACATTTCAATGACTGTGGTTGTTGTTACTTAAAAGAACACACATGTAATGACACTGGTGGATCCATAGGTGGATTTTGAAAAGTGCACAAATGCAATGAAATTGGTGGATCCATATGTGGTATGTGAAAAGAAAAAACATGCAATGACACCGGGTCGATCCATAGGTGGATTGTGAAAAGAGCACACATGCAATGACTCCATTGTTGTTAGTGAAAAGAAAATACATGCAATGACATCAGGATCCATGTGTGGTCTCTGAAGAGAACACACAATTCAATGACAATGGTGGATCCACATGTGGTATGTGAAAAGAACACACATGCAATGACTCTGGTTGTTGTTACTAAAAGGAACACACATGCAATGACACTGGAGGATCCATAGGCGGTATGTGAAAAGAACACACATTTCAATGACTCTGGTTGTTGTTACTAAAAAGAACACACATGCAATGACATTGGTGGATCCATATGCGGTATGTGAAAACACCACACATGCAATGACTCTGGTTGTTGTTAGTGAAAATAACACACATGCAATGACACTGGTGGATCCATGTGTGGTGTCTAAAAAGAACACACATTTCAATGACACTAGTGGATTCATATGTGGTATGTGAAAAGAACACACATTTCAATGACTCTTGTTGTTGTCACTAAAAAGAACACACATGCAATGGCACTGGTGGATCCATAGGTGGTATGTGAAAAGAACACACATTTCAATGACTCTGGTTGTTGTTACTAAAAAGAACACACATGCAATGACACTGGTGGATCCATAGGTGGATTGTGAAAAGAGCACAGATGCAATGCCACTCGTGGATCCATATTTGGGTTGTGGAAATAACACACATGCAATGACTCTGGTTGTTGTTAGTGAAAATAACACACATGCAATGACACTGGTGGATCCATGTGTGGTCTCTGAAGAGAAAACACATTTCAATGACACTGGTGGATCCATATTTGGTATGTGAAAAGAACACACATGCAATGACTCTGGTTGTTACTAAAAAGAACACACATGCAATGACATGGTGGATCAATGTGGTCTCTAAAGAACACACATGCAATGTCTCTGGTTGTTGTTAGTAAAAAGAGCACACATGCAATGACACGGTGGATCCATGTGGATTGTGAAGAGAACACACATTTCAATGACACTGTGGATCCATATGTGGTGTGTGAGAAGAATAGTCATGAAATGACTCTAGTTGTTGTTAGTAAAAAGAACACACATGCAATGACACTGGTGGATCCATAGGTGGATTGTGAAAAGATCACACATACAATGACACTGGTGGATCCATATGTGGTATGTGTAAAGAACACACATGCAATGACTCCAGTTGTTGTTAGTGAAAAGAACATACATGCAATGACACTGGTGGATCCATGTGTGGTCTCTGAAGAGAACCCGCATTTGAATGACACTGGTGGATCCATATGTGGTATGTGAAAAGAACACACATGCAATGACTCTGGTTGTTTTTACTAAAAAGAACACAAATGCAATGACAGTGGTGGATCCATGTGTGGTCTCTTTAGAGAAGACACATGCAATGACTCCTTTTGTTGTTAGTAAAAAGAACACACATGCAATGACACTGGTGGATCCATAGGTGGTATGTGAAAAGAACACACATTTCAATGACTCCAGTTGTTGTTGGTAAAAAGAACACACATGTAATGACACTGGTGGATCCATAGGTGGATTGTGAAAAGAGCACACATTTCAATGACTCTGGTTGTTGTTAGTAAAAAGAACGCACATGCAATGACACTGGTGGATCCATAGGTGGATTGTGAAAAGAGCACACATGCAATGACACTGGTGGATCCATATGTGGTATGTGAAAAGAACACACATGCAATGACTCTGGTTGTTGTTAGAGAGAAGAATACACATCCAATGACACTGGTGGATGCATGTGTGGATTTTGAAAAGAACGCATTTGAATGACACTGGTGGATCGATATGTGGTATGTGAAAAGAACACACATGCAATGACTCTGGTTGTTGTTACTAAAAAGAACACACATGCAATGACACTGGTGGGTCCATAGGTGGTATGTGAAAAGAACACACATTTCAATGACTCTAGTTGTTGTTACTAAAAAGAACACACATGCAATGACACTGGTGGATCCATATGTGGATTGTGAAAAGAGCACACATGCAATGACACTGGTGGATCCATATGTGGTATATGAAAAGAACACATATGCAATGACTCTGGTTTTTGTTAGTAAAAAGAACACACATGCAATGACACTAGTGGATCCATGTGTGGTCTCTAAAGAGAACACACATTTCAATGACACTGGTGGATCCATATGGTATGTGAAAAGAACACACATGCAATGACTTTCGTTGTTGTTACTAAAAGGAACACACATGCAATGACACTGGTGGATCCATATGTGGTATGTGAAAAGAACACACATTTCAATGACTCTGGTTGTTCTGACTAAAAAGAACACACATGCAATGACACTGGTGGACCCATAGGTGGTATGTGAAAAGAACACTCATTTCAATGACTCTGGTTGTTGTTACTAAAAAGAACACACATTCAATGACACTGGTGGATCCATATTTGGTATGTGAAAAGAACACACATGCAATGACTCTGTTGTTACTGAAAAGAACACACATGCAATGACACTGGGATCCATGGGTGGTCTCTAAAAGAACACACATTTCAATGACTCTAGTTGATGTTACTAAAAAGAACACACATGCAATGACACTGTGGATCCATTTGTGGATTGTGAAAACACACATTTCAATGACACTGTGGATCCATATGTGGTGTGTGAAGAATACATGGAATGACTCTAGTTGTTGTTAGTAAAAGAGCACACATGCAATGACACTGTGGATCCATAGGTGGATTGTGAAAAGAACACATGCAATGACATTGGTGGATCCATATGTGGTATGTGTAAAGAACACACATGCAATGACTCCAGTTGATGTTAGTGAAAAGAACACATGCAATGACACTGGTGGATCCATGTGTGGTCTCTCAAGAACACACATTTGAATGACACTAGTGGATCCATATGTGGTATGTGAAAAGAACACACATTCAATGACTCTGGTTGTTTTTACTAAAAGAACACACATGCAATGACATGGTGGATCCATGTGGTATGAAAAGAACACACATTTCAATGACTCTTGTTGTTAGTAAAAAGAACACACATGCAATGACACCTGTGGATCCATAGGTGGATTGTGAAAAGAACACACATGCAATGACACTGTGGATCCATAGGTGGTATGTGAAAAGAACACATTTCAATGACTCAGCTTGTTGTTAAAAAGAACACACATGTAATGACACCGGTGGATCCATAGGTGGATTGTGAAAAGAGCACACATGCAATGACACAGTGGATCCATATGTGGTATGTGAAAAGAACACACATGCAATGACTCGTTGTTAGAGAAAAGAACACACATGCAATGACACTGGTGGATCCATATGTGGTATGTGAAAAGAACACACATGCAATGACCGTGGTTGTTGTTAGATAAAAGAACACACATGCAATGACACTGGTGGATCCATGTGTGGTCTTTGAAGAGAATACCCATTTCAATGACACTGGTGGATCGATATGTGGTATGTGAAAAGAACACACATGCAATGACTCTGTTGTTGTTACTAAAAAGAACACACATGCAATGACACTGTGGGTCCATAGGTGGTATGTGAAAGAACACACATGCAATGACTCTGGTGGATCCATATGGGTTGTGAAAAGAGCACACATGCAATGACACTGTGGATCCATATGTGGTATATGAAAAGAACACACATGCAATGACTCAGGTTGTTGTTAGTGAAATGAACATACATGCAATGACACTGGTTAATCCATGTGTGGTCTTTGAAGAACACACATTTCAATGACACTGGTGGATCCATATGTGGTATGTGAAAAGAACACACATGCAATGACTTTCGTTGTTGTTACTAAAAGGAACACACATGCAATGACATTGGTGGATCCATATGTGGTATGTGAAAAGAACACACATTTCAATGACTCTGGTTGTTGTTACTAAAAAGAACACACATGCAATGACACTGGTGGATCCATAGGTGGTATGTGAAAAGAACACTCATTTCAATGACTCTGGTTGTTGTTACTAAAAAGAACACACATTCAATGACACTGGTGGATCCATATGTTGTATGTTAAAAGAACACACATGCAATGACTCTGGTTGTTGTTAGTGAAAAGAACACACATGCAATGACACTGGTTGATCCATGGGTGGTCTCTAAAAAGAACACACATTTCAATGACTCTAGTTGATGTTACTAAAAAGAACACACATGCAATGACACTAGTGGATCCATATGTGGATTGTGAAAAGAGCACACATGCAATGACACTGGTGGATCCATATGTGGTATGTGAAAAGAACACACATGCAATTACTCTAGTTGTTGTTAGTGAAAAGAGCATACATGCAATGACACTGGTGGATCCATAGGTGGATTGTGAAAAGAACACACATGCAATGACATTGGTGGATCCATATGCGGTATGTGAAAACACCACACATGCAATGACTCTGGTTGTTGTTAGTGAAAAGAACACACATGCAATGACACTGGTGGATCCATGTGTGGTGTCTAAAAAGAACACACATTTCAATGACACTAATGGATCCATATGTGGTATGTGAAAAGAACACACATTTGAATGACTTAGTTGTTGTTACTAAAAAGAACACACATGCAATGACACTGGTGGATCCATAGGTGGTATGTGAAAAGAACACAGATTTCAATAACTCTGGTTGTTGTTACTAAAAAGAACACACATGCAATGTCACTGGTGGATCCATATGTGGTATGCGAAAAGAACACACATGCAATGACTCTGGTTGTTGATTCTAAAAAGAACACACATGCAATGACACTGGTGGATCCATTTGTGGTATGTGAAAAGAACACACATGCAATGACTCCAATTGTTGTTAGTGAAAAGAACATACATGCAATGACACTGGTGGATCCATGTGTGGTCTCTGAAAAGAACACACATGCAATGACACTGGTGGATCCATAGGTGGTATGTGAAAAGAACAAACATGCAATGACGCTGGTTGTTGTTAGTGAAAAGAACACACATGCAATGACACTGGTGGATACATATGTGGTATGTGAAAAGAACACACATGCATTGACTCTTGTGGATACATATGTGGTGTGTGAAAAGAACACACATGCAATGACTCTGAAGAGAACACACATTTCAATGACACTGGTGGATCCATATTTGGTATGTGAAAAGAACACACATGCAATGACTCTGGTTGTTACTAAAAAGAACACACATGCAATGACACTGGTGGATCCATGTGTGGTCTCTGAAGAGAACACACATGCAATGTCTCTGGTTGTTGTTAGTAAAAAGAGCACACATGCAATGACACTGGTGGATCCATGTGTGGATTGTGAAGAGAACACACATTTCAATGACACTGGTGGATCCATATGTGGTGTGTGAGAAGAATAGTAATGAAATGACTCTAGTTGTTGTTAGTAAAAAAGAACACACATGCAATGATACTGGTGGATCCATAGGTGGATTGTGAAAAGATCACACATACAATGACACTGGTGGATCCATATGTGGTATGTGTAAAGAACACACATGCAATGACTCCAGTTGATGTTAGTGAAAAGAACATACATGCAATGACAGTGGTGGATCCATGTGTGGTCTCTGAAGAGAACACGCATTTGAATGACACTGGTGGATCCATATGTGGTATGTGAAAAGAACACACATGCAATGACTCTGGTTGTTTTTACTAAAAGACCACACATGCAATGACACTGGTGGATCCATGTGTGGTCTCTTTAGAGAAGACACATGCAATGACTGGTTGTTGTTAGTAAAAGAGAACACACATGCAATGACACTGTGGATCCATAGGTGGTATGTGAAAAGAACACACATTTCAATGACTCTTGTTGTTGGTAAAAAGAACACACATGTAATGACACTGTGGATCCATAGGTGGATTGTGAAAAGAGCACACATGCAATGACACTGTGGATCCATATGTGGTATGTGAAAAGAACACACATGCAATGACTCTGGTTGTTGTTAGAGAAAAGAACACACATGCAATGACACTGGTGGATCCATATGTGGTATGTGAAAAGAACACACATGCAATGACTGTGGTTGTTGTTAGAGAAAATAACACACATGCAATGACACTGGTGGATCCATGTGTGGTCTTTGAAGAGAACACCCATTTCAATGACACTGGTGGATCGATATGTGGTATGTGAAAAGAACACACATGCAATGACTCTGGTTGTTGTTACTAAAAAGAACACACATGCAATGACACTGGTGGGTCCATAGGTGGTATGTGAAAAGAACACACATTTTAATGACTCTAGTTGTTGTTACTAAAAAGAACACACATGCAATGACACTGGTGGATCCATATGTGGATTGTGAAAAGAGCACACATGCAATGACACTGGTGGATCCATATGTGGTATATGAAAAGAACACATGCAATGACTCCAGTTGTTGTTAGTGAAAGGAACATACATGCAATGACACTGGTGAATCCATGTGTGGTCTTTGAAGAGAACACACATTTCAATGACACTGGTGGATCCATATGTGGTATGTGAAAAGAACACACATGCAATGACTTTCGTTGTTGTTACTAAAAGGAACACACATGCAATGACATTGGTGGATCCATATGTGGTATGTGAAAAGAACACACATTTCAATGACTCTGGTTGTTGTTACTAAAAATGACACACATGCAATGACACTGGTGGATCCATAGGTGGTATGTGAAAAGAACACTCATTTCAATGATTCTGGTTGTTGTTACTAAAAAGAACACACATTCAATGACACTGGTGGATCCATATGTTGTATGTTAAAAGAACACACATGCAATGACTCTGGTTGTTGTTAGTGAAAAGAACACACATGCAATGACACTGGTTGATCCATGGGTGGTCTCTAAAAAGAACACACATTTCAATGACTCTAGTTGATGTTACTAAAAAGAACACACATGCAATGACACTGGTGGATCCATATGTGGATTGTGAAAAGAGCACACATGCAATGACACTGGTGGATCCATATGTGGTATGTGAAAAGAACACACATGCAATTACTCTAGTTGTTGTTAGTGAAAAGAGCACAAATGCAATGACACTGGTGGATCCATAGGTGGATTGTGAAAAGAACACACATGCAATGACATTGGTGGATCCATATGCGTATGAAAACACCACACATGCAATGACTCTGGTTGTTGTTAGTGAAAAGAACACACATGCAATGACACTGGTGGATCCATGTGTGGTGTCTAAAAAGAACACACATTTCAATGACACTAATGGATCCATATGTGGTATGTGAAAAGAACACACATTTGAATGACTCAGTTGTTGTTACTAAAAAGAACACACATGCAATGACACTGGTGGATCCATAGGTGGTATGTGAAAAGAACACAGATTTCAATAACTCTGGTTGTTGTTACTAAAAAGAACACACATGCAATGACACTGGTGGATCCATATGTGGTATGCGAAAAGAACACACATGCAATGACTCTGGTTGTTGATTCTAAAAAGAACACACATGCAATGACACTGGTTGATCCATGTGTCGTATGTGAAAAGAACACACATTTCAATGACTCTGGTTGTTGTTACTAAAAAGAACACACATGCAATGACTCCAATTGTTGTTAGTGAAAAGAACATACATGCAATGACACTGGTGGATCCATGTGTGGTCTCTGAAAAGAACACACATGCAATGACACTGGTGGATCCATAGGTGGTATGTGAAAAGAACAAACATGCAATGACGCTGGTTGTTGTTAGTGAAAAGAACACACATGCAATGACACTGGTGGATACATATGTGGTATGTGAAAAGAACACACATGCATTGACTCTTGTGGATACATATGTGGTGTGTGAACAGAACACACATGCAATGACTCTGAAGAGAACACATATTTCAATGACACTGGTGGATACATATGTGGTATGTGAAAAGAACACACATGCAATGACTCTGGTTGTTGTTACTAAAAAGAACACACATGCAATGACATTGGTGGATCCATAGGTGGATTGTGAAAAGAGTACACATGCAATGACAATGGTGGATCCATATGTGGTATGTGAAAAGAACACACATGCAATGACACTGGTGGATCCATAGGTGGACTATGAAAAGAGCACACATGCAATGGCACTGGTGGATCCATATGGGGTATGTGAAAACAACACACATGCAATGACTCCAGTTGTTGTTAGTCAAAAGAACATACATGCAATGACACTGGTGGATCCATGTGTGGTCTCTAAAAAGAACACACATTTCAATAACACTAGTGGATCCATATGTGGTATGTGAAAAGAACACACATTTCAATGACTCAAATGTTGTTAGTAAAAATAACGCACATGCAATGACACTGGTGGATCCAAAGGTGGATTGTGAAAAGAGCACACATTTCAATTACTCTGGTTGTTGTTAGTAAAATGAACACACATGCAATGACATCAGGATCCATGTGTGGTCTCTGAAGAGAACACACATGCAATGACTCTGGTTGTTGATAGTAAAAAGAGCACACATGCAATGACACTGGTGGATCCATGTGCGGATTGTGAAGAGAACACACATGCAATGACACTGGTGGATCCATAGGTGGTATGTGAAAAGAACACACATTTCAATAACTCCAGTTGTTGTTACTAAAAAGAACACACATGCAATGACACTAGTGGATCCATAGGTGGATTGTGAAAAGAGCACACATGCAATGACACTGGTGGATCCATATGTGCTATGTGAAAAGAACACACATGCAATGACTCTGGTTGTTCTTAGTGAAAAGAACACACATGCAATGACACTAGTGGATCCATGTGTGGTCTCTGAAGAGAACACACATTTCAATGACCCTTGTGGATCCATATGTGGTATGTGAAAAGAACACACACGCAATGACTCTGGTTGTTACTAAAAAGAACACACATGCAATGACACTGGTGTATCCATAGGTGGTATGTGAAAAGAACAAACATGCAATGACGCTGGTTGTTGTTAGTGAAAAGAACACACATGCAATGACACTGGTGGATACATATGTGGTATGTGAAAAGAACACACATGCATTGACTCTTGTGGATACATATGTGGTGTGTGAAAAGAACACACATGCAATGACTCTGAAGAGAACACACATTTCAATGACACTGGTGGATCCATATTTGGTATGTGAAAAGAACACACATGCAATGACTCTGGTTGTTACTAAAAAGAACACACATGCAATGACATCAGGATCCATGTGTGGTCTCTGAAGAGAACACACATGCAATGTCTCTGGTTGTTGTTAGTAAAAAGAGCACACATGCAATGACACTGGTGGATCCATGTGTGGATTGTGAAGAGAACACACATTTCAATGACACTGGTGGATCCATATGTGGTGTGTGAGAAGAATAGTAATGAAATGACTCTAGTTGTTGTTAGTAAAAAAGAACACACATGCAATGATACTGGTGGATCCATAGGTGGATTGTGAAAAGATCACACATACAATGACACTGGTGGATCCATATGTGGTATGTGTAAAGAACACACATGCAATGACTCCAGTTGATGTTAGTGAAAAGAACATACATGCAATGACAGTGGTGGATCCATGTGTGGTCTCTGAAGAGAACACGCATTTGAATGACACTGGTGGATCCATATGTGGTATGTGAAAAGAACACACATGCAATGACTCTGGTTGTTTTTACTAAAAAGAACACACATGCAATGACACTGGTGGATCCATGTGTGGTCTCTTTAGAGAAGACACATGCAATGACTCTGGTTGTTGTTAGTAAAAAGAGAACACACATGCAATGACACTGGTGGATCCATAGGTGGTATGTGAAAAGAACACACATTTCAATGACTCCAGTTGTTGTTGGTAAAAAGAACACACATGTAATGACACTGGTGGATCCATAGGTGGATTGTGAAAAGAGCACACATGCAATGACACTGGTGGATCCATATGTGGTATGTGAAAAGAACACACATGCAATGACTCTGGTTGTTGTTAGAGAAAAGAACACACATGCAATGACACTGGTGGATCCATATGTGGTATGTGAAAAGAACACACATGCAATGAATGTGGTTGTTGTTAGAGAAAATAACACACATGAAATGACACTGGTGGATCCATGTGTGGTCTTTGAAGAGAACACCCATTTCAATGACACTGGTGGATCGATATGTGGTATGTGAAAAGAACACACATGCAATGACTCTGGTTGTTGTTACTAAAAAGAACACACATGCAATGACACTGGTGGGTCCATAGGTGGTATGTGAAAAGAACACACATTTCAATGACTCTAGTTGTTGTTACTAAAAAGAACACACATGCAATGACACTGGTGGATCCATATGTGGATTGTGAAAAGAGCACACATGCAATGACACTCGTGGATCCATATGTGGTATTTGAAAAGAACACACATGCAATGACTCCAGTTGTTGTTAGTGAAAGGAACATACATGCAATGACACTGGTGAATCCATGTGTGGTCTTTGAAGAGAACACACATTTCAATGACACTGGTGGATCCATATGTGGTATGTGAAAAGAACACACATGCAATGACTTTCGTTGTTGTTACTAAAAGGAACACACATGCAATGACATTGGTGGATCCATATGTGGTATGTGAAAAGAACACACATTTCAATGACTCTGGTTGTTGTTACTAAAAATGACACACATGCAATGACACTGGTGGATCCATAGGTGGTATGTGAAAAGAACACTCATTTCAATGACTCTGGTTGTTGTTACTAAAAAGAACACACATTCAATGACACTGGTGGATCCATATGTTGTATGTTAAAAGAACACACATGCAATGACTCTGGTTGTTGTTAGTGAAAAGAACACACATGCAATGACACTGGTTGATCCATGGGTGGTCTCTAAAAAGAACACACATTTCAATGACTCTAGTTGATGTTACTAAAAAGAACACACATGCAATGACACTGGTGGATCCATATGTGGATTGTGAAAAGAGCACATGCAATGACACTGGTGGATCCATATGTGGTATGTGAAAAGAACACACATGCAATTACTCTAGTTGTTGTTAGTGAAAAGAGCACACATGGAATGACACTGGTGGATCCATAGGTGGATTGTGAAAAGAACACACATGCAATGACATTGGTGGATCCATATGCGGTATGTGAAAACACCACACATGCAATGACTCTGGTTGTTGTTAGTGAAAAGAACACACATGCAATGACACTGGTGGATCCATGTGTGGTGTCTAAAAAGAACACACATTTCAATGACACTAATGGATCCATATGTGGTATGTGAAAAGAACACACATTTGAATGACTCAGTTGTTGTTACTAAAAAGAACACACATGCAATGACACTAGTGGATCCATAGGTGGTATGTGAAAAGAACACAGATTTCAATAACTCTGGTTGTTGTTACTAAAAAGAACACACATGCAATGACACTGGTGGATCCATATGTGGTATGCGAAAAGAACACACATGCAATGACTCTGGTTGTTAATTCTAAAAAGAACACACATGCAATGACACTGGTTGATCCATGTGTCGTATGTGAAAAGAACACACATTTCAATGACTCTGGTTGTTGTTACTAAAAAGAACACACATGCAATGACTCCAATTGTTGTTAGTGAAAAGAACATACATGCAATGACACTGGTGGATCCATGTGTGGTCTCTGAAAAGAACACACATGCAATGACACTGGTGGATCCATAGGTGGTATGTGAAAAGAACAAACATGCAATGACGCTGGTTGTTGTTAGTGAAAAGAACACACATGCAATGACACTGGTGGATACATATGTGGTATGTGAAAAGAACACACATGCATTGACTCTTGTGGATACATATGTGGTATGTGTAAAGAACACACATGCAATGACTCCAGTTGATGTTAGTGAAAAGAACATACATGCAATGACAGTGGTGGATCCATGTGTGGTCTCTGAAGAGAACACGCATTTGAATGACACTGGTGGATCCATATGTGGTATGTGAAAAGAACACACATGCAATGACTCTGGTTGTTTTTACTAAAAAGAACACACATGCAATGACACTGGTGGATCCATGTGTGGTCTCTTTAGAGAAGACACATGCAATGACTCTGGTTGTTGTTAGTAAAAAGAGAACACACATGCAATGACACTGGTGGATCCATAGGTGGTATGTGAAAAGAACACACATTTCAATGACTCCAGTTGTTGTTGGTAAAAAGAACACACATGTAATGACACTGGTGGATCCATAGGTGGATTGTGAAAAGAGCACACATGCAATGACACTGGTGGATCCATATGTGGTATGTGAAAAGAACACACATGCAATGACTCTGGTTGTTGTTAGAGAAAAGAACACACATGCAATGACACTGGTGGATCCATATGTGGTATGTGAAAAGAACACACATGCAATGAATGTGGTTGTTGTTAGAGAAAATAACACACATGAAATGACACTGGTGGATCCATGTGTGGCCTTTGAAGAGAACACCCATTTCAATGACACTGGTGGATCGATATGTGGTATGTGAAAAGAACACACATGCAATGACTCTGGTTGTTGTTACTAAAAAGAACACACATGCAATGACACTGGTGGGTCCATAGGTGGTATGTGAAAAGAACACACATTTCAATGACTCTAGTTGTTGTTACTAAAAAGAACACACATGCAATGACACTGGTGGATCCATATGTGGATTGTGAAAAGAGCACACATGCAATGACACTGGTGGATCCATATGTGGTATATGAAAAGAACACACATGCAATGACTCCAGTTGTTGTTAGTGAAAGGAACATACATGCAATGACACTGGTGAATCCATGTGTGGTCTTTGAAGAGAACACACATTTCAATGACACTGGTGGATCCATATGTGGTATGTGAAAAGAACACACATGCAATGACTTTCGTTGTTGTTACTAAAAGGAACACACATGCAATGACATTGGTGGATCCATATGTGGTATGTGAAAAGAACACACATTTCAATGACTCTGGTTGTTGTTACTAAAAATGACACACATGCAATGACACTGGTGGATCCATAGGTGGTATGTGAAAAGAACACTCATTTCAATGACTCTGGTTGTTGTTACTAAAAAGAACACACATTCAATGACACTGGTGGATCCATATGTTGTATGTTAAAAGAACACACATGCAATGACTCTGGTTGTTGTTAGTGAAAAGAACACACATGCAATGACACTGGTTGATCCATGGGTGGTCTCTAAAAAGAACACACATTTCAATGACTCTAGTTGATGTTACTAAAAAGAACACACATGCAATGACACTGGTGGATCCATATGTGGATTGTGAAAAGAGCACACATGCAATGACACTGGTGGATCCATATGTGGTATGTGAAAAGAACACACATGCAATTACTCTAGTTGTTGTTAGTGAAAAGAGCACACATGGAATGACACTGGTGGATCCATAGGTGGATTGTGAAAAGAACACACATGCAATGACATTGGTGGATCCATATGCGGTATGTGAAAACACCACACATGCAATGACTCTGGTTGTTGTTAGTGAAAAGAACACACATGCAATGACACTGGTGGATCCATGTGTGGTGTCTAAAAAGAACACACATTTCAATGACACTAATGGATCCATATGTGGTATGTGAAAAGAACACACATTTGAATGACTCAGTTGTTGTTACTAAAAAGAACACACATGCAATGACACTAGTGGATCCATAGGTGGTATGTGAAAAGAACACAGATTTCAATAACTCTGGTTGTTGTTACTAAAAAGAACACTGTTGGTATGACACTGGTGGATCCATATGTGGTATGCGAAAAGAACACACATGCAATGACTCTGGTTGTTAATTCTAAAAAGAACACACATGCAATGACACTGGTTGATCCATGTGTCGTATGTGAAAAGAACACACATTTCAATGACTCTGGTTGTTGTTACTAAAAAGAACACACATGCAATGACTCCAATTGTTGTTAGTGAAAAGAACATACATGCAATGACACTGGTGGATCCATGTGTGGTCTCTGAAAAGAACACACATGCAATGACACTGGTGGATCCATAGGTGGTATGTGAAAAGAACAAACATGCAATGAATAACGAAGTTGTTAGTGAAAAGAACACACATGCAATGACACTGGTGGATACATATGTGGTATGTGAAAAGAACACACATGCATTGACTCTTGTGGATACATATGTGGTGTGTGAAAAGAACACACATGCAATGACTCTGAAGAGAACACATATTTCAATGACACTGGTGGATACATATGTGGTATGTGAAAAGAACACACATGCAATGACTCTGGTTGTTGTTACTAAAAAGAACACACATGCAATGACATTGGTGGATCCATAGGTGGATTGTGAAAAGAGTACACATGCAATGACAATGGTGGATCCATATGTGGTATGTGAAAAGAACACACATGCAATGACACTGGTGGATCCATAGGTGGACTATGAAAAGAGCACACATGCAATGGCACTGGTGGATCCATATGGGGTATGTGAAAACAACACACATGCAATGACTCCAGTTGTTGTTAGTCAAAAGAACATACATGCAATGACACTGGTGGATCCATGTGTGGTCTCTAAAAAGAACACACATTTCAATGACACTAGTGGATCCATATGTGGTATGTGAAAAGAACACACATTTCAATGACTCAAATGTTGTTAGTAAAAATAACGCACATGCAATGACACTGGTGGATCCAAAGGTGGATTGTGAAAAGAGCACACATTTCAATTACTCTGGTTGTTGTTAGTAAAATGAACACACATGCAATGACACTGGTGGATCCATGTGTGGTCTCTGAAGAGAACACACATGCAATGACTCTGGTTGTTGATAGTAAAAAGAGCACACATGCAATGACACTGGTGGATCCATGTGTGGATTGTGAAGAGAACACACATGCAATGACACTGGTGGATCCATAGGTGGTATGTGAAAAGAACACACATTTCAATAACTCCAGTTGTTGTTACTAAAAAGAACACACATGCAATGACACTAGTGGATCCATAGGTGGATTGTGAAAAGAGCACACATGCAATGACACTGGTGGATCCATATGTGCTATGTGAAAAGAACACACATGCAATGACTCTGGTTGTTCTTAGTGAAAAGAACACACATGCAATGACACTAGTGGATCCATGTGTGGTCTCTGAAGAGAACACACATTTCAATGACCCTTGTGGATCCATATGTGGTATGTGAAAAGAACACACACGCAATGACTCTGGTTGTTACTAAAAAGAACACACATGCAATGACACTGGTGTATCCATAGGTGGTATGTGAAAAGAACACACATTTCAATGACTCTGATTGTTTGTCACATCCCAAAATTTTCCAAATCTTGTAATGTGAAAAATAAATTAAACAAAATAAAATTTTGTTGAAAAATCAGGGTAAAAAGAAACTTTTGTTTCTAAAAGGAAAAACTTTAGCCAAAGTTTGTTAAAGATGGGATTTTAAAGTTTGAATTCAACAAAAATCCAAATCAAGGGAAATGCATTCCTCAATGAATGTATCTGGAAATTTGAACATTTGGAAAGTAATCCAAAACCTTAAACCCTAATGGAAGGAAATTATTTTCCAAAGTTACCCCAAATCTATGGATTTGATCCATACCAAAGTTGATCAACAAATATTCTTAAAGGATCAAGAAAAGACCTTAAAGATTGGTTTCACAGTGTTTGGAACCATAGACAAAATCTTGTGAATAATATAAGATAAGGAAATTGAATTTCCAAAGCCAATAAAGCCCTTACCAAAGCCCATACCAATTGGTGATCAAATAATCCTAAAGGGATTTATAAAGATAAAACATTTATCAAAGGAAAAATAAATTGTTTTGGAAATACTATTTTGGATCTTTTGATAAAAGACTTTGGTTTCAAATGAAAGATAAGCCAAATTAATTTTGGCCAAACTTTTGTAATAAAATATTTTGTTTTGATAAAATGAGTAAAAGTTTATTTAAATAAAATAAAGGATTTAAATATCCAATTTTATTTAAGTAAAAGCTTTTCCCATTTTAAATGAACACCAAGTATTTTATTACTACTTTGAAATCTTTTATTAAAAGGTTTTGCTTTGATTAAAATGAGTAAAGGATTATTTAAATAAAATAATAAGGATTTAAATATCCAATTTTATTTAAGTAAAGGCTTTCCTATTTTAATTAAAACACCAAAACTTATTTATTTAAATAAGTTTCCAAGTATTTCTTTATTTTTCAAATTAAACCTTCTGGTTTGGTTTTGAAAATAATTGGATTTCAAAAGGAAATTTTGTTAAATAAATCAAACCCTAATAACTAAAGATCCACTTTATTTAAATAATAAATGGATCCTAAAATAAATAAAAATAATATTTCATTTTGAGATTTGGATTATGTTGTCAAACAGAACCAAATTCAAATGAAAAGTTTGTTGTTTGAATTGATTGAGTGTTGTTTGAAATTGTTTGAATTAATTGTTTGAATTCCAAACAGAAAATAGAATAGAAAAAGAAAAGTGTTTAGGCAGAAAAAAAATAGGAAAACATAACCAGCCCAGCTTTGGCCCAACAAAGATTCAGCCCAAGATTCTCCCCGAAGGAAAACATTTTACACCTAGAAACAAACCCACTGAGCCAATGGCAGCACGGACCCACTTCTTCCTCTCACTCGCTGACGAGACGGTCCCACCTTTCTCACCTGCCCCTATCTCCGAACCGTTTTTCCTCGCACTCAGGAAATTACCCGCAAGGAGACTGACCAGGACCCCTGCTCTTCTCCTTTTCCCATCGACCGAGGACCCCACTGCCACCTCCTTCTTCTTCCCCGCGACTTCTTCTCCCCCAGACGACGCTGCTATTGCTGCCTTCAATCTGCGGCTTCAATTCACGTTAATGCTACGTTAATCCCTCGCCGCGACGACGCCTACTTAAACGCCTCCCTCCTCTATTTCTGCACCACTCCCTCTCTCTACCACCAGGTCTCCATTTCTCTGCATCGCCGCCCGACGATGTTCCGTGACGATTCCGACGAAACCTCACCGCCCGAAGCCTCCGAGTACGGCAGCTTCACCACTCAGCGAATCGCCAAAGGCATCAAACTCGACCGCGGATGCCCTAAAACCTCGCCGACGACGATCACGCCGCCGTCTGCTCCAACTACGGCGACATTCCCCGTGAGCACAGACCTCAAGACCTCTCAATGATGCTCCCTCATTCGCGACCTCGTGCGCACCTAACCTCGCCTCTCCTTTGCCTTAGAGCGATCTCCAGCGACGACTCGACAAGCTCTAAGCGCCACTGTTCTGCTTCTCCGACGAAGTTTCCGGTAAGCCTTGACCGCCCGAGCCCTCTCGTTCACGCCCATAGCTTCGACATGACCTCCGCGTCTAACCCGCACCTCTGCTTGTCCTCTCGTGATCCACAAGATCGTCTTCAAACACGACAGCCGTCCGACGCCGCTTTCTACTCCGCGAGCAATTACGCCGACCTCGCGGCGCCTCGCCGAGCCATCAGCACGCCGAGCTTCACCGAACCTCCCGAGCTCGGTGAGCATGCCCTCTTCTCTCTCAGATTGTATCGCCATCATTATCGACCGACCCGCCATAGCCACAGCCGCGCCGCCAGCTTCGTCAATGCGATGACAAATTGCTCGATCCAGACGGACGAGTATAGAACCACTTACGCTGAATATGTACGCCTCTCCGGACCACACGATCTCATTTAGATCCAACGGCTACAGAGCGTGATCCGCTGCGAATCGGTACCGAAATAGAATTACGCCACAGGTGTCCAAAGATTCTGCTTAAAACATGTAAATTAGAAAATGTAAACTTTTGCCATTTTCAAACCCATGTATCTTTTGATCCACACGCCCAAATTTTACAAATTTGATGTCGCTGGAATCAGCAAGACAAGATCTAGCCAACCCTGCCCTTAGTTTAGCAAATAGTATTTGTTAGCTTGTTTGATTTTGCAGATTCTTTTGTGTGCTTGCTAACATTAGAAAAATCATTTAAAAATGATATTTAGGTTAAAACCTTTGCAATTTAGTTTGTTGTGACCTTACTGACCCTAGGAACCAACCCATAGTTTGGAAAATGATTTTGGAAAAGAATAGGATGGATTAATTAGTTTAGTCCATTTCTAGCTAATTAAAACTATTTGTTTTGTTTATGAAAATGCTTTCATAAAGAAAACTTTGGAGAAAATGTTTTAAACCAAACCTACTGACCCAAAACACCAAGTTTTGCAATAGCAACTCATTTGGTGAAACCTATAGGTTAATACCCTAGTAGAAATGTTTCTACACCACATAGAATGACACTTTGTTTTGCAAATGGTTTTATAGTGAAACCTTTTGCAAATGACTTAGCCACTTCACAAAATGACCAATAGGTGTGCCCAAATGTCTATGACCCATTAGGAACCCCTTTTTCAAAACAAAGCAAAGCTTGGCATGCTTGCATGCATTTCTTTAACTTTGCCACTTTGGTAAATGACCAATTTGGATCTTACAAAGTTTAGGAATCTAATGAAACCCCTTTTACAAATGACTTTGCCATTTTGGTAAATGACCAATTTGGAACTTACAAAGTTTAGAAGTCTAGTGGAGACCACCTTTACAATTAGAACCATCCTTTGCATGCTTGCATGCATTTCTTGATTTTGTTATTTTGTGCGTGTTGTTTTGCTTGATTGGTAGATTAAGTTTGTGCCTTGCTTGATTGATTGTAGTGACTTGAAGAGTGTGAGTGTTGCAAGGACAAGGAGTGAACCTATACCCTCTACCAAAAAGGCAAGTGATGCTTCATATCTTATGTCCCATTATTTTTCACTATGCATTAGTGTTTTTGCTAAGTAAAACTTGCATGGTTTTTATTTAGCTAAGTATAGATCTTACTATAGGAAAACTAGTAGATAAATCCTTAGAAGGATTTTCCTAAGTTAAGAATCCTATTACTATCAAGCTTAGCCTAGCTAATAGAAAACCTGGGGGGAATATATATTCATGCTATAAAAATTTCTAAGTCTGAGGACTTGTGTTTTATTTAACAAAACAACTAAAGTTAATGAATCACCTGGGTGGAATGGAAGGAATGGTGTATGTTGAGTGGTTCACAAGGCCATGGACTTGGCTTGTGTATCTCACTTGTGGATGGCCACCCAGGAAACAAAGAGATTTGAGATGTCAAATGTTGAGAAGCTTCAAAGTGCAACCACTTGGCAATATGGGCTCTGCCATGATCATATAGGTTGCAAGAACTTAGCCACATGGACAGTGGGTGGTAGTGTTTGATAGGTTGGAACGCGTCCATGTTGGTCTAAGGGAAAGCTTCTGAAAGATTTTAGTGAAGATTGATTGATTAGGATTACAAAGTCTACAACCAACATCTGCCTGTGGCACTTTGAAGATGAAGGACCCATGACTATAGTTATTCCGCTGCAATGTAATGTAAATAGCCAATGAGCTATGTTTGATGTAACAAAACTATTTTATTCCTGGTTATAAAGTTGTATTATGACCTTTGTTTCTTGATATTACATCTGAACTGTGGATGCTAGCTATTGATCCAGGGACTAGCATTGTAAACACAGGGGACTCAATCTTATTAAAGGTTGGGGACGCTACATTGTTGTTACTAAAAAGAACACACATGCAATGACTCTGATTGTTGTTACTAAAAAGAACACACATGCAATGCCATTGGTGGATCCATAGGTGGTATGTGAAAAGAACACACATTTCAATGACTCTAGTTGTTGTTACTAAAAAGAACACACATGCAATGGCACTGGTGGATCCATAGGTGGATTGTGAAAAGAGCACACATGCAATGACACTGGTGGATCCATATGTGGTGTGTGAAAATAACACACATGCAATGACTCTAGTTGTTGTTAGTGAAAAGAACATACATGCAATGACACTGGTGCATCCATGTGTGGTCTCTGAAGAGAACACACATTTCAATGACACTGGTGGATCCATATGTGGTATGCGAAAAGAACACACATGCAATGACTCTGGTTGTTGTTACTAAAAAGAACACACATGCAATGACACTGGTGGATCCATATGTGGTATGTGAAAAGAACACACATTTCAATGACTCTGGTTGTTGTTACTAAAATGAACACACATGCAATGACACTGGTGGATCCATAGGTGGTATGTGAAAAGATCACACATTTCAATGACTCTGGTTGTTGTTACTAAAAAGAACACACATGCAATGACACTGGTGGATCCATAGGTGGATTGTGAAAAGAGCACACATGCAATGGCACTGGTGGATCCATATGGGGTATGTGAAAATAACACACATGCAATGACTCTGGTTGTTGTTAGTGAAAAGAACACACATGCAATGACACTAGTGGATACATATGTGGTATGTGAAAAGAACACACATGCAATGACTCTGGTGGATACATATGTGGTATGTGAAAAGAACACACATGTAATGACTCTGAAGAGAACACACATTTCAATGACACTGGTGGATACATATGTGGTATGTGAAAAGAACACACATGTAATGACTCTGGTTGTTGTTACTAAAAAGAACACACATGCAATGACACTGGTGGATCCATAGGTGGTATGTGAAAAGAACACACATTTCAATGACTCTGGTTGTTGTTACTTAAACGAACACACATGCAATGACACTGGTGGATCCATAGGTGGATTGTGAAAAGAGCACACATGCAATGAAAGTGGTGGATCCATACGTGGTATGTGAAAAGAACACACATGCAATGACACTAGTGGATCCATAGGTGGATTGTGAAAAGAGCACACATGCAATGGCACTGGTGGATCCATATGTGGTATGTGAAAAGAACACACATGCAATGAATCCAGTTGTTGTTAGTGAAAAGAAAATACATGCAATGACATTGGTGGATCCATGTGTTCAGAGACCACACATTTCAATGACAATGGTGGATCCATATGTGGTATGTGAAAAGAACACACATGCAATGACTCTGGTTGTTATTACTACAAAGAACACACATGCAATGACACTGGAGGACCCATAGGCGGTATGTGAAAAGAACACACACTTCAATGACTCTGGTTGTTGTTACTAAAAAGAACACACCTGCAATGACACTGGTGGATCCATCTGTGGTATGTGAAAAGAACACACATGCAATGACTCCAGTTGTTGTTAGTGAAAATAACATACATGCAATGACACTGGTGGATCCATGTGTGGTCTCTGAAAAGAACACACATGCAATGACACTGGTGG
Source organism: Avena insularis (assembly GCA_023614405.1). Lineage (NCBI taxonomy): Eukaryota > Viridiplantae > Streptophyta > Magnoliopsida > Poales > Poaceae > Avena > Avena insularis. The sequence continues at coordinate 82,457 of JAJUPC010000268.1, forward strand.
ATCCATAGGTGGTATGTGAAAAGAACACACATTTCAATGACTCTGGTTGTTGTTACTAAAAAGAACACACATGCAATGACACTGGTGGATCCATAGGTGGTATGTGAAAAGAAGACACATTTCAATGACTCTGGTTGTTGTTACTAAAAAGAACACACATGCAATGACACTGGTGGATCCATAGGTGGATTGTGAAAAGAGCACACATGCAATGCCACTGGTGGATCAATATTTGGTTTGTGGAAATAACACACATGCAATGACTCTGGTTGTTGTTAGTGAAAAGAACACACATGCAATAACACTGGTGGATCCATGTGTGGTATGTGCAAAGAAAACACATGCAATGACTCTGGTTGTTGTTACTAAAAAGAACACATATGCAATGACACTGGTGGATCCGTAGGTGGTATGTGAGAAGAACACACATTTCAATGACTCTGGTTGTTGTTACTAAAAACAACACACATACAATGACACTGGTGGATCCATAGGTGGATTGTGAAAAGAGAACACATGCAATGACACTGGTGGATCCGTATGTGGTATGTGAAAAGAACACATATGCAATGACTCCAGTTGTTGTTAGTGAAAAGAACACAAATGCAATGACACTGGTAGATCCATGTGTGGTCTCTGAAGAGAACACACATTTCAATGACACTAGTGGATCCATATGTGGTATGTGAAAAGAACACACATGCAATGACTCTAGTAGTTGTTACTAAAAAGAACACAAATGCATTGACACTAGTGGATCCATAGGTGGTATGTGAAAAGAACACACATTTCAATGACTCTGGTTGTTGTTACTAAAAAGAACACACATGCAATGACACTGGTGGATCCATAGGTGGATTGTGAAAAGAGCACACATGCAATGACACTGGTGGATCCATATGTGGTATGTGTAAAGAACACACATGCAATGACTCCAGTTGTTGTTAGTGAAAAGAACATACATGCAATGACACTGGTGGATCCATGTGTGGTCTCTGAAGAGAACACGCATTTCAATGACACTGGTGGATCGATATGTGGTATGTGAAAAGAACACACATGCAATGACTTTCGTTGTTGTTACTAAAAAGAACACACATGCAATGACACTGGTGGATCAATAGGTGGTATGTGAAAAGAACACACATTTCAATGACTCTGGTTGTTGTTACTAAATAGAACACACAAGCAATGACACTGGTGGATCCATAGGTGCATTGTGAAAAGAGCACACATGCAATGACACTGGTGGATCCATATGTCGTATGTGAAAAGAACACACGTGGAATGACACTGGTTGTTGTTAGTGAAAAGAACATACATGCAAAAACACTGGTGGATCCATAGGTGGATTGTGAAAAGGACACACATGCAATGACACTGGTGGATCCATATGTGGTATGTGAAAAGAACACACATGCAATGACTCTGGTTGTTGTTACTAAAAAGAACACACATGCAATGACACTGGTGGATCCATGTGTCGTATGTGAAAAGAACACACATTTCAATGACTCTGGTTGTTGTTACTAAAAAGAACACACATGCAATGACACTGGTGGATCCATATGTGGATTTTGAAAAGAGCACACATGCAATGACACTGGTGGATCCATATGTGGTATATGAAAAGAACACACATGCAATGACTCCAGTTGTTGTTAGTGAAAAGAACATACATGCAATGACACTGGTGAATCCATGTGTGGTATTTGAAGAGAACACACATTTGAATGACACTAGTGGATCCATATGTGGTATGTGAAAAGAACACACATGAATGACTTTTGTTGTTGTTACTAAAAGGAACACACATGCAATGACACTAGTGGATCCATGTGTGGTCTCTAAAGAGAACACACATGCAATGACTCTGGTTGTTGTTAGTAAAAAGAGCACACATGCAATGACACTGGTGGATCCAAATGTGGTATGTGAAAAGAACACACATGCAATTACTCTGGTTGTTGTTACTAAAAATAACACACATGCCATGACACTGGTGGATCCATGTGTGGTCTCTGAAGAGAACACACATTTCAATGACTCTGGTTGATGTTACTAAAAAGAACACAGATGCAATGACACTGGTGGATCCATATGTGGATTGTGAAAAGAGCACACATGCAATGACACTGGTGGATCCATGTGTGGTGTCTGAAGAGAACACACATGCAATGACTCTAGTTGTTATTAGTAAAAGGAGCACACATGCAATGACACTGGTGGATCCATGTGTGGATTGTGAAGAGAACACACATTTCAATGAAACTGGTGGATCCATATGTGGTATGTGAGAAGAACAGTCATGAAATGACTCCAGTTGTTCTTAGTAAAAGGAACACACATCCAATGACACTGGTGGATCCATAGGTGGATTGTGAAAAGAGCACACATGCAATGACACTAGTGGATCCATATGTGGTATGTGAAAAGAACACACATGCAATGACTCTAGTTGTTGTTACTAAAAAGAACACACATGCAATGACACTGGTGGATCCATAGGTGGTATGTGAAAAGAACACACATTTCAATGACTCTGGTTGTTGTTACTAAAAAGAACACACATGCAATCACACTAGTGGATCCGTAGGTGGATTGTGAAAAGAGCACACATGCAATGACACTGGTGGATCCATATGTGGTATATGAAAACAACACTCATGCATTGACTCCAGTTGTTGTTAGTGAAAAGAACATACATGCAATGACACTGGTGGATCCATGTGTGGTCTTTGAAGAGAACACACATTTCAATGACACTGGTGGATCCATATGTGGTATTAGAAAAGAACACACATGCAATGACTCTGGTTGTTGTTACTAAAAAGAACACACATACAATGACACTGGTGGATCCATATGTGGTATGTGAAAAGAACACACATTTCAATGACTCTGGTTGTTGTTACTAAAAAGAACACACATGCAATGACACTGGTGGATCCATATGTGGATTGTGAAAAGAGCACACATGCAATGACAGTGGTGGATCCATATGTGGTATGTGAAAATAACACATGCAATGACTCCAGTTGTTGTTAGTGAAAAGAACACACATGCAATGACACTGGTGGATCCATAGGTGGATTGTGAAAATAACACACATGCAATGACACTGGTGGATCCATATGTGGTATGTGAAAACAACACACATGCAATGACTCTGGTTGTTGTTAGTGAAAAGAAAACACATGCAATGACACTGGTGGATCCATGTGTGGTCTCTAAAAAGAACACACATTTCAATGACACTAGTGGATCCATATGTGGTATGTGAAAAGAACACACATTTCAATGACTCAGTTGTTGTTAGTAAAAAGAACACACATGCAATGACACTGGTGGATCCAAAGGTGGATTGTGAAAAGAGCACACATTTCAATGACTCTAGTTGTTGTTAGTAAAAGAACACACATGCAATGACACTGGTGGATCCATGTGTGGTCTCTTAAGAGAACACACATGCAATGACTCTGGTTGTTGTTAGTAAAAAGAGCACACATGCAATGACACTAGGGGATCCATATGTGGTATGTGAAAAGAACACACATGCAATGACTCTGGTTGTTGTTTCTAAAAAGAACACACATGCAATGACACTGGTGGATCCATGTGTGGTCTCTAAAGAGAACACACATGCAATGACTCTGGTTGTTATTAGTAAAAAGAGGACACATGCAATGACACTGGTGGATCCATATGTTGTATGTGAAAAGAACACACATGCAATGACTCTGGTTGTTGTTACTAAAAAGAACACACATGCAATGACACTGGTGGATCCATAGGTGGTATGTGAAAAGAACACTCATTTCAATGACTCAGTTGTTGTTAGTAAAAAGAACACACATGCAATGACACTGGTGGATCCAAAGGTGGATTGTGAAACGAGCACACATTTCAATGACTCTTGTTGTTGTTAGTAAAAATAACACACATGCAATGACAGTGGTGGATCCATGTGTGGTCTCTGAAGCGAACACACATGCAATGAATCTGGTTGTTGTTAGTAAAATGAGCACACATGCAATGACACTAGTGGATCCATATGTGGTATGTGAAAAGAACACACATGAATGACTCTGGTTGTTGTTAATAAAAAGAACACACATGCAATGACACTAGTGGATCCATGTGTGGTCTCTAAAGAACACACATGCAATGACTCTGTTGTTGTTAGTAAAAAGAGCACACATGCAATGACACTGGTGGTTCCATATGTGGTATGTGAAGAGAACACACATGCAATTACTCTGTTGTTGTTACTAAAAATAACACACATGCCATGACATCAGGATCCATGTGTGGTCTCTGAAGAGAACACACATTTCAATGACTCTGGTTGATGTTACTAAAAGAACACAAATGCAATGACACTGTGGATCCATCTGTGTATTGTGAAAAGAGAACACATGCAATGACACTGGTGGATCCATGTGTGGTGTCTGAAGAGAACACACATGCAATGACTCTAGTTGTTATTAGTAAAAGGAGCACACATGCAATGACACTGGTGGATCCATGTGTGGATTTTGAAGAGAACACACATTTCAATGAAACTGGTGGATCCATATGTGGTATGTGAGAAGAACAGTCATGAAATGACTCCAGTTGTTCTTAGTAAAAGGAACACACATCCAATGACACTGGTGGATCCATAGGTGGATTGTGAAAAGAGCACACATGCAATGACACTAGTGGATCCATATGTGGTATGTGAAAAGAACACACATGCAATGACTCTAGTTGTTGTACTAAAAAGAACACACATGCAATGACACTGGTGGATCCATAGGTGGTATGTGAAAAGAACACACATTTCAATGACTCTGGTTGTTGTTACTAAAAAGAACACACATGCAATCACACTAGTGGATCCGTAGGTGGATTGTGAAAAGAGCACACATGCAATGACACTGGTGGATCCATATGTGGTACATGAAAACAACACACATGCAATGACTCCAGTTGTTGTTAGTGAAAAGAACATACATGCAATGACACTGGTGGATCCATGTGTGGTCTTTGAAGAGAACACACATTTCAATGACACTGGTGGATCCATATGTGGTATTAGAAAAGAACACACATGCAATGACTCTGGTTGTTGTTACTAAAAAGAACACACATGCAATGACACTGGTGGATCCATATGTGGTATGTGAAAAGAACACACATTTCAATGACTCTGGTTGTTGTTACTAAAAAGAACACACATGCAATGACACTGGTGGATCCATATGTGGATTGTGAAAAGAGCACACATGCAATGACAGTGGTGGATCCATATGTGGTATGTGAAAATAACACACATGCAATGACTCCAGTTGTTGTTAGTGAAAAGAACACACATGCAATGACACTGGTGGATCCATAGGTGGATTGTGAAAATAACACACATGCAATGACACTGGTGGATCCATATGTGGTATGTGAAAACAACACACATGCAATGACTCTGGTTGTTGTTAGTGAAAAGAAAACACATGCAATGACACTGGTGGATCCATGTGTGGTCTCTAAAAAGAACACACATTTCAATGACACTAGTGGATCCATATGTGGTATGTGAAAAGAACACACATTTCAATGACTCAGTTGTTGTTAGTAAAAAGAACACACATGCAATGACACTGGTGGATCCAAAGGTGGATTGTGAAAAGAGCACACATTTCAATGACTCTAGTTGTTGTTAGTAAAAGAACACACATGCAATGACATCAGATCCATGTGTGGTCTCCTAAGAGAACACACATGCAATGACTCTGGTTGTTGTTAGTAAAAAGAGCACACATGCAATGACACTAGGGGATCCATATGTGGTATGTGAAAAGAACACACATGCAATGACTCTGGTTGTTGTTTCTAAAAAGAACACACATGCAATGACACTGGTGGATCCATGTGTGGTCTCTAAAGAGAACACACATGCAATGACTCTGGTTGTTATTAGTAAAAAGAGGACACATGCAATGACACTGGTGGATCCATATGTTGTATGTGAAAAGAACACACATGCAATGACTCTGGTTGTTGTTACTAAAAAGAACACACATGCAATGACACTGGTGGATCCATAGGTGGTATGTGAAAAGAACACTCATTTCAATGACTCAGTTGTTGTTAGTAAAAAGAACACACATGCAATGACACTGGTGGATCCAAAGGTGGATTGTGAAACGAGCACACATTTCAATGACTCTTGTTGTTGTTAGTAAAAAGAACACACATGCAATGACAGTGGTGGATCCATGTGTGGTCTCTGAAGCGAACACACATGCAATGAATCTGGTTGTTGTTAGTAAAATGAGCACACATGCAATGACACTAGTGGATCCATATGTGGTATGTGAAAAGAACACACATGAATGACTCTGGTTGTTGTTAATAAAAAGAACACACATGCAATGACACTAGTGGATCCATGTGTGGTCTCTAAAGAGAACACACATGCAATGACTCTGGTTGTTGTTAGTAAAAAGAGCACACATGCAATGACACTGGTGGATCCATATGTGGTATGTGAAAAGAACACACATGCAATTACTCTGGTTGTTGTTACTAAAAATAACACACATGCCATGACACTGGTGGATCCATGTGTGGTCTCTGAAGAGAACACACATTTCAATGACTCTGGTTGATGTTACTAAAAAGAACACAAATGCAATGACACTGGTGGATCCATATGTGGATTGTGAAAAGAGAACACATGCAATGACACTGGTGGATCCATGTGTGGTGTCTGAAGAGAACACACATGCAATGACTCTAGTTGTTATTAGTAAAAGGAGCACACATGCAATGACACTGGTGGATCCATGTGTGGATTGTGAAGAGAACACACATTTCAATGAAACTGGTGGATCCATATGTGGTATGTGAGAAGAACAGTCATGAAATGACTCCAGTTGTTCTTAGTAAAAGGAACACACATCCAATGACACTGGTGGATCCATAGGTGGATTGTGAAAAGAGCACACATGCAATGACACTAGTGGATCCATATGTGGTATGTGAAAAGAACACACATGCAATGACTCTAGTTGTTGTACTAAAAAGAACACACATGCAATGACACTGGTGGATCCATAGGTGGTATGTGAAAAGAACACACATTTCAATGACTCTGGTTGTTGTTACTAAAAAGAACACACATGCAATCACACTAGTGGATCCGTAGGTGGATTGTGAAAAGAGCACACATGCAATGACACTGGTGGATCCATATGTGGTATATGAAAACAACACACATGCAATGACTCCAGTTGTTGTTAGTGAAAAGAACATACATGCAATGACACTGGTGGATCCATGTGTGGTCTTTGAAGAGAACACACATTTCAATGACACTGGTGGATCCATATGTGGTATTAGAAAAGAACACACATGCAATGACTCTGGTTGTTGTTACTAAAAAAAACACACATGCAATGACACTGGTGGATCCATATGTGGTATGTGAAAAGAACACACATTTCAATGACTCTGGTTGTTGTTACTAAAAAGAACACACATGCAATGACACTGGTGGATCCATATGTGGATTGTGAAAAGAGCACACATGCAATGACAGTGGTGGATCCATATGTGGTATGTGAAAATAACACACATGCAATGACTCCAGTTGTTGTTAGTGAAAAGAACACACATGCAATGACACTGGTGGATCCATAGGTGGATTGTGAAAATAACACACATGCAATGACACTGGTGGATCCATATGTGGTATGTGAAAACAACACACATGCAATGACTCTGGTTGTTGTTAGTGAAAAGAAAACACATGCAATGACACTGGTGGATCCATGTGTGGTCTCTAAAAAGAACACACATTTCAATGACACTAGTGGATCCATATGTGGTATGTGAAAAGAACACACATTTCAATGACTCAGTTGTTGTTAGTAAAAAGAACACACATGCAATGACACTGGTGGATCCAAAGGTGGATTGTGAAAAGAGCACACATTTCAATGACTCTAGTTGTAGTTAGTAAAAGAACACACATGCAATGACACTGGTGGATCCATGTGTGGTCTCTTAAGAGAACACACATGCAATGACTCTGGTTGTTGTTAGTAAAAAGAGCACACATGCAATGACACTAGGGGATCCATATGTGGTATGTGAAAAGAACACACATGCAATGACTCTGGTTGTTGTTTCTAAAAAGAACACACATGCAATGACACTGGTGGATCCATGTGTGGTCTCTGAAGAGAACACACATGCAATGACTCTGGTTGTTGTTAGTAAAAGGAGCACACATGCAATGACACTGCTGGATCCATGTGTGGATTGTGAAGAGAACACACATTTCAATGACACTGGTGGATCCATTTGTGGTATGTGAGAAGAACAGTCATGAAATGACTCTAGTTGTTTTTAGTAGAAAGAACGCACATGCAATGACACTGGTGGATCCATAGGTGGATTGTGAAAAGAGCACACATGCCGTGACACTGGTGGATCCATATGTGGTATGTGAAAAGAACACACATGCAATGACTCCAGTTGTTGTTAGTGAAAAGAACATACATGCAATGACACTGGTGGATCCATGTGTGGTCTCTGAAGAGAACACACATTTCAATGACACTGGTGGATCCATATGTGGTATGTGAAAAGAACACACATGCAATAACTCTGGTTGTTTTTACTAAAAAGAACACACATGCAATGACACTGGTGGATCCATAGGTGGATTGTGAAAAGAGCACACATGCAATGACACTGCTGGATCCATATGTGGTATGTTAAAAGAACACACATGCAATGACACTGGTGTATCCATATGTGGTATGTGAAAAGAACACACATGCAATGACTCTAGTTGTTGTTAGTGAAAAGAACATACATGCAATGACACTTGTGTATCCATGTGTGGTCTCTGAAGAGAACACACATTTCAATGACACTGGTGGATCCATATGTGGTATTTGAAAAGAACACACATGCAATGACTCTGGTTGTTGTTACCAAAAAGAACACACATGCAATGACACTGGTGGATCCGTAGGTGGTATGTGAAAAGAACACACATTTCAATTACTCCAGTTGTTGTTAGTAAAAAGAACACTCATGCAATGACACTGATGGATCCATAGGTGGATTGTGAAAAGAGCACACATGCAATGACACTGGTGGATCCATATGTGGTATGTGAAAACAACACATGCAATGACACTGTGGATCCATGTGAGGTCTCAAGAGAACACACATTTCAATGACACTGGTTGATGCATCTCTGGTCTGTGAAAAGAACACTCATGCAAATTTTCTTGTTGTTGTTACTTAAAAGAACACACATGCAATGACACTGGTGGATCCATATGTGGTATGTGAAAAGAACACACATGCAATGACTCTGGTTGTTGTTACTAAAAAGAACACACATGCAATGACACTGGTGGATCCATAGGTGCTATGTGAAAAGAACACACATTTCAATGACTCTTTTTTTTGTTACTAAAAAGAACACACATGCAATGACACTGGTGGATTGTGAAAAGAGCACACATGCAATGACACTGGTGGATCCATATGTGGTATGTGAAAAGAACACACATGCAATGACTCTGGTTGTTGTTAGTGAAAAGAACACACATGCAATGACACTGGTGGATCCATGTTTGGTCTCTGAAGAGAACAAACATTTCAATGTAAAAAGAACACACATTTCAATGACACTGGTGGATCCATATGTGGTATGTGAAAAGAACACACATGCAATGACTTTAGTTGTTTTTAGTGAAAAGAACACACATGCAATGACACTGGTGGATCCATGTGTGGTCTCTGAAGATAACACACATTTCAATGACACTAGTGGATCCATATGTGGTATGTGAAAAGAACACACATGCAATGACTATGGTTGTTGTTACTAAAAAGAGCACACATGCAATGACACTAGTGGATCCATATGTGGTATGTGAAAAGAACACACATGCAATGACACTGGTGGATCCATAGGTGGATTGTGAAAAGAGCACACATGCAATGACACTGGAGGATCCATATGTGCTATGTGAAAAGAACACACATGCAATGACTCCAGTTTTTGTTAGTGAAAAGAACATACATGCAATGACACTGGTGGATCCATGTGTGGTCTCTGAAGAGAACACACATTTCAATGACACTGGTGGATCCATATGTGGTATGTGAAAAGAACACACATGCAATGACTCTGGTTGTTTTTACTAAAAAGAACACACATGCAATGACACTGGTGGATCCATAGGTGGTATGTGAAAAGAACACACATTTCAATGACTCTAGTTGTTGTTACTAAAAAGAACACACATGCAATGAAACAGGTGGATCCATGTGTGGTCTCTGAAGAGAACACACATGCAATGACTGTGGTTGTTGTTAGTAAAAGGAGCACAAATGCAATGCAACTGGTGGATCCATGTGTGGATTGTGAAGAGAACACACATGCAATGACACTGGTGGATCCATATGTGGTATGTGAGAAGAACAGTGATGAAATGACTCTAGTTGTTGTTAGTAAAAAAAGAACACACATGCAATGACACTGGTGGATCCATAGGTGGATTGTGAAAAGAGCACACATGCAATGACACTGGTGGATCCATATGTGGTATGTGAAAAGAACACACATGCATTGACACTGGTGGATCCAAAGGTGGATTGTGAAAAGAGCACACATTTCAATGACTCTGGTTATTGTTAGCAAAAAGAACACGCATGCAATGACACTGGTGGATCCATGTGTGGTCCTTGAAGAGAACACACATGCAATGACTCTGGTTGTTCGTAAAAAGAGCACACATGCAATGACACTGGTGGATCCATGTGTGGATTGTGAAGAGAACACACATGCAATGACACTGGTGGATCTATATGTGGTATGTGAGAAGAACAGTCATGAAATGACTCTAGTTGTTGTTAGAAAAAAGAACACACATGCAATGACACTTGTGGATCCATAGGTGGATTGTGAAAAGAGCACACATGCAATGACACTGGTGGATCCATATGTGGTATGTGAAAAGAACACACATGCAATGACTCTAGTTGTTGTTAGTTAAATGAACATACATGCAATGACACCAGTGGATCCATGTGTGGTCTTTGAAGACAACACGCATTTCAATGAGACTGGTGGATCAATATGTGGTATGTGAAAAGAACACACATGCAATGACTCTGGTTGTTGTTACTAAAAAGAACACACATGCAATGACTCTGGTGGATCCATATGTGGTATGTTAAAAGAACACACATTTCAATGACTCTGGTTGTTGTTACTAAAAAGAACACACATGCAATGACACTGGTGGATTCATGTGTGGTATCTGAAGAGAACACACATGCAATGACTCTGGTTGTTGTTACTAAAAAGAACACACATGCAATGACTCTGGTGGATCCATATGTGGTATGTTAAAAGAACACACATTTCAATGACTCTGGTTGTTGTTACTAAAAAGAACACACATGCAATGACACTGGTGGATTCATGTGTGGTATCTGAAGAGAACACACATGCAATGACTCTGGTTGTTGTTAGTAAAAAGAGCACACATGCAATGACACTGGTGGATCCATGTGTGGATTGTGAAGAGAACACACATTTCAATGACACTGGTGGATGCATATGTGGTATGTGAGAAGAACAGTCATGAAATGACTCCAGTTGTTGTTAGTAAAAATAACACACATGCAATGACACTGGTGGAACCATAGGTGGATTGTGAAAAGAGCACACATGCAATGACACTGGAGGATCCATATGTGCTATGTGAAAAGAACACACATGCAATGACTCTGGTTGTTGTTAGTGAAAAGAACATACATACAATGACACTGGTGGATCCATGTGTGGTCTCTTAAGAGAACACACATTTCAATGACACTGGTGGATCCATATGTGGTATGTGAAAAGAACACACATGCAATGACTCTGGTTGTTTTTACTAAAAAGAACACACATGCAATGACACTGGTGGATCCATAGGTGGTATGTGAAAAGAACACACATTTCAATGACTCAGTTGTTGTTAGTAAAAAGAACACACATGCAATGACACTGGTGGATCCAAAGGTGGATTGTGAAAAGAGCACACATTTCAATGACTCTGGTTGTTAGTAAAAGAACACACATGCAATGACACTGGTGGATCCATGTGTGGTCTCTTAAGAGAACACACATGCAATGACTCTGGTTGTTGTTAGTAAAAAGAGCACACATGCAATGACACTAGGGGATCCATATGTGGTATGTGAAAAGAACACACATGCAATGACTCTGGTTGTTGTTTCTAAAAAGAACACACATGCAATGACACTGGTGGATCCATGTGTGGTCTCAAAAGAGAACACACATGCAATGACTCTGGTTGTTATTAGTAAAAAGAGCACACATGCAATGACACTGGTGGATCCATATGTTGTATGTGAAAAGAACACACATGCAATGACTCTGGTTGTTGTTACTAAAAAGAACACACATGCAATGACACTAGTGGATCCATGTGTGGTCTCTGAAGAGAACACACATGCAATGACTCTGGTTGTTGTTAGTAAAAGGAGCACACATGCAATGACACTGCTGGATCCATGTGTGGATTGTGAAGAGAACACACATTTCAATGACACTGGTGGATCCATTTGTGGTATGTGAAAAGAACACACATGCAATGACTCTAGTTGTTGTTAGTGAAAAGAACATACATGCAATGACACTTGTGTATCCATATGTGGTCTCTGAAGAGAACACACATTTCAATGACACTGGTGGATCCATATGTGGTATTTGAAAAGAACACACATGCAATAACTCTGGTTGTTTTTACTAAAAATAACACACATGCAATGACACTGGTAGATCCATAGGTGGTTTGTGAAAATAACACACATTCCAATGACTCTGGTTGTTGTTACTAAAAAGAACATACATGCAATGACATTGGTGGATCCATAGGTGGATTGTGAAAAGAGCACACATGCAATGACACTGCTGGATCCATATGTGGTATGTTAAAAGAACACACATGCAATGACACTGGTGTATCCATATGTGGTATGTGAAAAGAACACACATGCAATGACTCTAGTTGTTGTTAGTGAAAAGAACATACATGCAATGACACTTGTGTATCCATGTGTGGTCTCTGAAGAGAACACACATTTCAATGACACTGGTGGATCCATATGTGGTATTTGAAAAGAACACACATGCAATGACTCTGGTTGTTGTTACCAAAAAGAACACACATGCAATGACACTGGTGGATCCGTAGGTGGTATGTGAAAAGAACACACATTTCAATGACTCCAGTTGTTGTTAGTAAAAAGAACACTCATGCAATGACACTGATGGATCCATAGGTGGATTGTGAAAAGAGCACACATGCAATGACACTGGTGGATCCATATGTGGTATGTGAAAAGAACACACATGCAATGACACTGGTGGATCCATGTGAGGTCTCTGAAGAGAACACACATTTCAATGACACTGGTGGATCCATATGTGGTATGTGAAAAGAACACACATGCAATGACTCTGGTTATTGTTACTAAAAAGAACACACATGCAATGACACTGGTGGATCCATATGTGGTATGTGAAAAGAACACACATGCAATGACTCTGGTTTTTGGTACTAAAAAGAACACACATGCAATGACACTGGTGGATCCATAGGTGCTATGTGAAAAGAACACACATTTCAATGACTCTTTTTTTTGTTACTAAAAAGAACACACATGCAATGACACTGGTGGATTGTGAAAAGAGCACACATGCAATGACACTGGTGGATCCATATGTGGTATGTGAAAAGAACACACATGCAATGACTCTGGTTGTTGTTAGTGAAAAGAACACACATGCAATGACACTGGTGGATCCATGTTTGGTCTCTGAAGAGAACAAACATTTCAATGTAAAAAGAACACACATTTCAATGACACTGGTGGATCCATATGTGGTATGTGAAAAGAACACACATGCAATGACTTTAGTTGTTGTTAGTGAAGAGAACACACATGCAATGACACTGGTGGATCCATGTGTGGTCTCTGAAGATAACACACATTTCAATGACACTGGTGGATCCATATGTGGTATGTGAAAAGAACACACATGCAATGACTATGGTTGTTGTTACTAAAAAGAGCACACATGCAATGACACTAGTTGATCCATATGTGGTATGTGAAAAGAACACACATGCAATGACCCTGGTGGATCCATAGGTGGATTGTGAAAAGAGCACACATGCAATGACACTGGAGGATCCATATGTGGTATGTGAAAAGAACACACATGCAATGACTCCAGTTTTTGTTAGTGAAAAGAACATACATGCAATGACACTGGTGGATCCATGTGTGGTCTCTGAAGAGAACACACATTTCAATGACACTGGTGGATCCATATGTGGTATGTGAAAAGAACACACATGCAATGACTCTGGTTGTTTTTACTAAAAAGAACACACATGCAATGACACTGGTGGATCCATAGGTGGCATGTGAAAAGAACACACATTTCAATGACTCTGGTTGTTGTTACTAAAAAGAACACACATGCAATGAAACAGGTGGATCCATGTGTGGTCTCTGAAGAGAACACACATGCAATGACTGTGGTTGTTGTTAGTAAAAGGAGCACAAATGCAATGCAACTGGTGGATCCATGTGTGGATTGTGAAGAGAACACACATGCAATGACACTGGTGGATCCATATGTGGTATGTGAGAAGAACAGTCATGAAATGACTCTAGTTGTTGTTAGTAAAAAAAAGAACACACATGCAATGACACTGGTGGATCCATAGGTGGATTGTGAAAAGAGCACACATGCAATGACACTGGTGGATCCATATGTTGTATGTTAAAAGAACACACATGCATTGACACTGGTGGATCCAAAGGTGGATTGTGAAAAGAGCACACATTTCAATGACTCTGGTTATTGTTAGCAAAAAGAACACACATGCAATGACACTGGTGGATCCATGTGTGGTCCTTGAAGAAAACACACATGCAATGACTCTGGTTGTTAGTAAAAAGAGCACACATGCAATGACACTGGTGGATCCATGTGTGGATTGTGAAGAGAACACACATGCAATGACACTGGTGGATCTATATGTGGTATGTGAGAAGAACAGTCATGAAATGACTCTAGTTGTTGTTAGTAAAAAGAACACACATGCAATGACACTTGTGGATCCATAGGTGGATTGTGAAAAGATCACACATGCAATGACACTGGTGGATCCATATGTGGTATGTGAAAAGAACACACATGTAATGACTCTAGTTGTTGTTAGTTAAATGAACATACATGCAATGACACCAGTGGATCCATGTGTGGTCTCTGAAGACAACACGCATTTCAATGAGACTGGTGGATCAATATGTGGTATGTGAAAAGAACACACATGCAATGACTCTGGTTGTTTTTACTAAAAAGAACACACATGCAATGACACTGGTGGATCCATAGGTGGCATGTGAAAAGAACACACATTTCAATGACTCTGGTTGTTGTTACTAAAAAGAACACACATGCAATGAAACAGGTGGATCCATGTGTGGTCTCTGAAGAGAACACACATGCAATGACTGTGGTTGTTGTTAGTAAAAGGAGCACAAATGCAATGCAACTGGTGGATCCATGTGTGGATTGTGAAGAGAACACACGTGCAATGACTCTGGTTGTTGTTTCTAAAAAGAACACACATGCAATGACACTGGTGGATCCATGTGTGGTCTCAAAAGAGAACACACATGCAATGACTCTGGTTGTTATTAGTAAAAAGAGCACACATGCAATGACACTGGTGGATCCATATGTTGTATGTGAAAAGAACACACATGCAATGACTCTGGTTGTTGTTACTAAAAAGAACACACATGCAATGACACTAGTGGATCCATGTGTGGTCTCTGAAGAGAACACACATGCAATGACTCTGGTTGTTGTTAGTAAAAGGAGCACACATGCAATGACACTGCTGGATCCATGTGTGGATTGTGAAGAGAACACACATTTCAATGACACTGGTGGATCCATTTGTGGTATGTGAGAAGAACAGTAATGAAATGACTCTAGTTGTTTTTAGTAGAAAGAACGCACCTGCAATGACACTGGTGGATCCATAGGTGGATTGTGAAAAGAGCACACATGCCGTGACACTGGTGGATCCATATGTGGTATGTGAAAAGAACACACATGCAATGACTCCAGTTGTTGTTAGTGAAAAGAACATACATGCAATGACACTGGTGGATCCATGTGTGGTCTCTGAAGAGAACACACATTTCAATGACACTGGTGGATCCATATGTGGTATGTGAAAAGAACACACATGCAATAACTCTGGTTGTTTTTACTAAAAATAACACACATGCAATGACACTGGTAGATCCATAGGTGGTTTGTGAAAATAACACACATTCCAATGACTCTGGTTGTTGTTACTAAAAAGAACATACATGCAATGACATTGGTGGATCCATAGGTGGATTGTGAAAAGAGCACACATGCAATGACACTGCTGGATCCATATGTGGTATGTTAAAAGAACACACATGCAATGACACTGGTGTATCCATATGTGGTATGTGAAAAGAACACACATGCAATGACTCTAGTTGTTGTTAGTGAAAAGAACATACATGCAATGACACTTGTGTATCCATGTGTGGTCTCTGAAGAGAACACACATTTCAATGACACTGGTGGATCCATATGTGGTATTTGAAAAGAACACACATGCAATGACTCTGGTTGTTGTTACCAAAAAGAACACACATGCAATGACACTGGTGGATCCGTAGGTGGTATGTGAAAAGAACACACATTTCAATGACTCCAGTTGTTGTTAGTAAAAAGAACACTCATGCAATGACACTGATGGATCCATAGGTGGATTGTGAAAAGAGCACACATGCAATGACACTGTGGATCCATATGTGGTATGTGAAAAGAACACACATGCAATGACATCGGTGGATCCATGTAGGTCTCTCAAGAGAACACACATTTCAATGACACTGTGGATCCATATGTGGTATGTGAAAAGAACACACATGCAATGACTCTGGTTATTGTTACTAAAAAGAACACACATGCAATGACACTGGTGGATCCATATGTGGTATGTGAAAAGAACACACATGCAATGACTCTGGTTGTTGTTACTAAAAAGAACACACATGCAATGACACTGGTGGATCCATAGGTGCTATGTGAAAAGAACACACATTTCAATGACTCTTTTTTTTGTTACTAAAAAGAACACACATGCAATGACACTGGTGGATTGTGAAAAGAGCACACATGCAATGACACTGGTGGATCCATATGTGGTATGTGAAAAGAACACACATGCAATGACTCTGGTTGTTGTTAGTGAAAAGAACACACATGCAATGACACTGGTGGATCCATGTTTGGTCTCTGAAGAGAACAAACATTTCAATGTAAAAAGAACACACATTTCAATGACACTGGTGGATCCATATGTGGTATGTGAAAAGAACACACATGCAATGACTTTAGTTGTTGTTAGTGAAGAGAACACACATGCAATGACACTGGTGGATCCATGTGTGGTCTCTGAAGATAACACACATTTCAATGACACTGGTGGATCCATATGTGGTATGTGAAAAGAACACACATGCAATGACTATGGTTGTTGTTACTAAAAAGAGCACACATGCAATGACACTAGTGGATCCATATGTGGTATGTGAAAAGAACACACATGCAATGACACTGGTGGATCCATAGGTGGATTGTGAAAAGAGCACACATGCAATGACACTGGAGGATCCATATGTGGTATGTGAAAAGAACACACATGCAATGACTCCAGTTTTTGTTAGTGAAAAGAACATACATGCAATGACATCAGGTGGATCCATGTGTGGTCTCTCAAGAGAACACACATTTCAATGACACTGTGGATCCATATGTGGTATGTGAAAAGAACACACATGCAATGACTCGGTTGTTTTTACTAAAAGAACACACATGCAATGACACTGTGGATCCATAGGTGGCATGTGAAAAGAACACACATTTCAATGACTCTGGTTGTTACTAAAAAGAACACACATGCAATGAAACAGGTGGATCCATGTGTGGTCTCTGAAGAGAACACACATGCAATGACTGTGGTTGTTGTTAGTAAAAGGAGCACAAATGCAATGCAACTGGTGGATCCATGTGTGGATTGTGAAGAGAACACACATGCAATGACACTGGTGGATCCATATGTGGTATGTGAGAAGAACAGTCATGAAATGACTCTAGTTGTTGTTAGTAAAAAAAAGATCACACATGCAATGACACTGGTGGATCCATAGGTGGATTGTGAAAAGAGCACACATGCAATGACACTGGTGGATCCATATGTGGTATGTTAAAAGAACACACATGCATTGACACTGGTGGATCCAAAGGTGGATTGTGAAAAGAGCACACATTTCAATGACTCTGGTTATTGTTAGCAAAAAGAACACACATGCAATGACACTGGTGGATCCATGTGTGGTCCTTGAAGAGAACACACATGCAATGACTCTGGTTGTTAGTAAAAAGAGCACACATGCAATGACACTGGTGGATCCATGTGTGGATTGTGAAGAGAACACACATGCAATGACACTGGTGGATCTATATGTGGTATGTGAGAAGAACAGTCATGAAATGACTCTAGTTGTTGTTAGTAAAAAGAACACACATGCAATGACACTTGTGGATCCATAGGTGGATTGTGAAAAGAGCACACATGCAATGACACTGGTGGATCCATATGTGGTATGTGAAAAGAACACACATGTAATGACTCTAGTTGTTGTTAGTTAAATGAACATACATGCAATGACACCAGTGGATCCATGTGTGGTCTCTGAAGACAACACGCATTTCAATGAGACTGGTGGATCAATATGTGGTATGTGAAAAGAACACACATGCAATGACTCTGGTTGTTGTTACTAAAAAGAACACACATGCAATGACTCTGGTGGATCCACATGTGGTATGTTAAAAGAACACACATTTCAATGACTCTGGTTGTTGTTACTAAAAAGAACAAACATGCAATGACACTGGTGGAACCATAGGTGGATTGTGAAAAGAGCACACATGCAATGACACTGGTGGATCCATATGTGGTATGTGAAAAGAACACACATGCAATGACTCTGGTTGTTGTTAGTGAAAAGAACATACATAAAATGACACTGGTGGATCCATGTGTGGTCTCTTAAGAGAACACACATTTCAATGACACTGGTGGATCCATATGTGGTATGTGAAAAGAACACACATGCAATGACTCTGGTTGTTTTTACTAAAAAGAAAACACATGCAATGACACTGGTGGATCCATAGGTGGTATGTGAAAAGAACACACATTTCAATGACTCTGGTTGTTGTTACTAAAAAGAACACACATGCAATGACACTGGTGGATCCATATGTGGATTGTGAAAAGAGCACACATGCAATGACACTGGTGGATCCATATGTGGTATGTTAAAAGAACACACATTTCAATGACTCTGGTTGTTGTTAGTGAAAAAAACATACATACAATGACACTGGTGGATCCATGTGTGGTCTCTTAAGAGAACACACATTTCAATGACACTGGTGGATCCATATGTGGTATGTGAAAAGAACACACATGCAATGACTATGGTTGTTGTTACTAAAAAGAACACACATGCAATGCCACTGGTGGATCCAAAGGTGGTATGTGAAAAGATCACACATTTCAATGACACTGGTGGATCCATATGTGGTATGTGAAAAGAACACACATGCAATGACTCTGGTTGTTGGTAGTGAAAAGAACATACATGCAATGACACTGGTGGATCCATAGGTGGATTGTGAAAAGAGCACACATGCAATGACACTGGTGGATCCATGTGTGGATTGTGAAGAGAACAGACATGCAATGACACTGGTGGATCCATAGGTGGAATGTGAAAAGAACACACATTTCAATGAATCCAGTTGTTGTTAGTAAAAAGAACACACATGCAATGACACTGGTGGATCCATAGGTGGATTGTGAAAAGAGCACACATGCAATGACACTGGTGGATCCATATGTGGTATGTGAAAAGAACACACATGCAATGACTCTGGTTGTTGTTACTTAAAAGAACATACATGCAATGACACTGGTGGACCTATGTGTGGTCTCTAAAAAGAACACACATTTCAATGACACTAGTGGATCCATATGTGGTATCTGAAAAGAACACACATTTCAATGACTCCGTTGTTAGTAAAAAGAACACACATGCAATGACACTGGTGGATCCAAAGGTGGATTGTGAAAAGAGCACACATTTCAATGACTCTGGTTGTTGTTAGTAAAAAGAACACACATGCAATGACACCGGTGGATCCATGTATAGTGTTTGAAGAGAACACACATGCAATGACTCTGGTTGTTGTTAGTAAAAAGAGCACACATGCAATGACACTGTTGGATCCATATGTGGTATGTGAAAAGAACACACATGCAATGACTCTGGTTGTTGTTAGTAAAGAGAACACACATGCAATGACATCAGGATCCATGTGTGGTCTCTTAAGAGAACACACATTTAAATGAGACTGGTGGATCCATATGTGGTATGTGAAAAGAACACACATGCAATGACTCTGGTTGTTGTTACTAAAAAGAACACACATGCAATGACTCTGGTGGATCCACATGTGGTATGTTAAAAGAACACACATTTCAATGACTCTGGTTGTTGTTACTAAAAAGAACAAACATGCAATGACACTGGTGGAACCATAGGTGGATTGTGAAAAGAGCACACATGCAATGACACTGTGGATCCATATGTGGTATGTGAAAAGAACACACATGCAATGACTCCGTTGTTGTTAGTGAAAAGAACATACATACAATGACATCAGGATCCATGTGTGGTCTCTTAAGAGAACACACATTTCAATGACACTGGTGGATCCATATGTGGTATGTGAAAAGAACACACATGCAATGACTCTGGTTGTTGTTACTAAAAAGAACACACATGCAATGCCACTTGTGGATCCATAGGTGGTATGTGAAAAGAACACACATTTCAATGACTCTCGTTGTTATTACTAAAAAGAACACACATGCAATGACACTGGTGGATCCATATGTTGATTGTGAAAAGACCACACATGCAATGACACTGTGGATCCATATGTGGTATGTGAAAAGAACACACATTTCAATGACTCGTTGTTGTTAGTGAAAAACATACATACAATGACATCAGGATCCATGTGTGGTCTAAGAGAACACACATTTCAATGACACTGGTGGATCCATATGTGGTATGTGAAAAGAACACACATGCAATGACTATGGTTGTTGTTACTAAAAAGAACACACATGCAATGCCACTGGTGGATCCAAAGGTGGTATGTGAAAAGATCACACATTTCAATGACACTGGTGGATCCATATGTGGTATGTGAAAAGAACACACATGCAATGACTCTGGTTGTTGTTAGTGAAAAGAACATACATGCAATGACACTGGTGGATCCATAGGTGGATTGTGAAAAGAGCACACATGCAATGACACTGGTGGATCCATGTGTGGATTGTGAAGAGAACAGACATGCAATGACACTGGTGGATCCATAGGTGGAATGTGAAAAGAACACACATTTCAATGACTCCAGTTGTTGTTAGTAAAAAGAACACACATGCAATGACCCTGGTGGATCCATATGTGGTATGTGAAAAGAACACACATGCAATGACTCTGGTTGTTGTTACTTAAAAGAACATACATGCAATGACACTGGTGGACCTATGTGTGGTCTCTAAAAAGAACACACATTTCAATGACACTAGTGGATCCATATGTGGTATCTGAAAAGAACACACATTTCAATGACTCAGTTGTTAGTAAAAAGAACACACATGCAATGACACTGGTGGATCCAAAGGTGGATTGTGAAAAGAGCACACATTTCAATGACTCTGGTTGTTGTTAGTAAAAAGAACACACATGCAATGACACCGGTGGATCCATGTATAGTGTCTGAAGAGAACACACATGCAATGACACTGGTGGATCCATAGGTGGAATGTGAAAAGAACACACATTTCAATGACTCCAGTTGTTGTTACTAAAAAGAACACACATGCAATGACCCTGGTGGATCCATAGGTGGATTGTGAAAAGAGCACACATGCAATGACACTGGTGGATCCATATGTGGTATGTGAAAAGAACACACATGCAATGACTCGTTGTTGTTACTTAAAAGAACATACATGCAATGACATGGTGGACCTATGTGGTCTCTAAAAGAACACACATTTCAATGACACTAGTGGATCCATATGTGGTATCCAAAAGAACACACATTTCAATGACTCAGTTGTTAGTAAAAAGAACACACATGCAATGACACTGGTGGATCCAAAGGTGGATTGTGAAAAGAGCACACATTTCAATGACTCTGGTTGTTGTTAGTAAAAAGAACACACATGCAATGACACCGGTGGATCCATGTATAGTGTCTGAAGAGAACACACATGCAATGACTCTGGTTGTTGTTAGTAAAAAGAGCACACATGCAATGACACTGCTGGATCCATATGTGGTATGTGAAAAGAACACACATGCAATGACTGGTTGTTGTTAGTAAAAGAACACACATGCAATGACATGGTGGATCCATGTGTGGTCTCTAAAGACAACACACATTTCAATGACACTGGTGGATCCATATGTGGTATGTGAAAAGAACACACATGCAATGACTATGGTTGTTGTTACTAAAAAGAACACACATGCAATGACACTGGTGGATCCAAAGGTGGTATGTGAAAAGATCACACATTTCAATGACACTGGTGGATCCATATGTGGTATGTGAAAAGAACACACATGTAATGACTCTGGTTGTTGTTAGTGAAAAGAACATACATGCAATGACACTGGTGGATCCATAGGTGGATTGTGAAAAGAGCACACATGGAATGACACTGGTTGATCCATGTGTGGATTGTGAAGAGAACAGACATGCAATGACACTGGTGGATCCATAGGTGGAATGTGAAAAGAACACACATTTCAATGACTCCAGTTGTTGTTAGTAAAAAGAACACACATGCAATGACCCTGGTGGATCCATAGGTGGATTGTGAAAAGAGTACACATGCAATGACACTGGTGGATCCATATGTGGTATGTGAAAAGAACACACATGCAATGACTCTGGTTGTTGTTACTTAAAATAACATACATGCAATGACACTGGTGGACCTATGTGTGGTCTCTAAAAAGAACACACATTTCAATGACACTAGTGGATCCATATGTGGTATCTGAAAAGAACACACATTTCAATGACTC
Source organism: Avena insularis (assembly GCA_023614405.1). Classification (NCBI taxonomy): domain Eukaryota; kingdom Viridiplantae; phylum Streptophyta; class Magnoliopsida; order Poales; family Poaceae; genus Avena; species Avena insularis. The sequence continues at coordinate 105,872 of JAJUPC010000268.1, forward strand.
AGTTGTTGTTAGTAAAAAGAACACACATGCAATGACACTGGTGGATCCAAAGGTGGATTGTGAAAAGAGCACACATTTCAATGACTCTGGTTGTTGTTAGTAAAAAGAACACACATGCAATGACACCGGTGGATCCATGTGTAGTGTCTGAAGAGAACACGTGCAATGATTCTGGTTGTTGTTAGTAAAAAGAGCACACATGCAATGACACTGTTGGATCCATATGTGGTATGTGAAAAGAACACACATGCAATGACTCTGGTTGTTGTTAGTAAAAAGAAAACACATGCAATGACACTGGTGGATCCATGTGTGGTCTCTTAAGAGAACACACATTTCAATGACACTGGTGGATCCATATGTGGTATGTGAAAAGAACACACATGCAATGACTATGGTTGTTGTTACTAAAAAGAACACACATGCAATGACACTGGTGGATCCAAAGGTGGTATGTGAAAAGATCACACATTTCAATGACACTGGTGGATCCATATGTGGTATGTGAAAAGAACACACATGCAATGACTCTGGTTGTTGTTAGTGAAAAGAACATACATGCAATGACACTGGTGGATTCATAGGTGGATTGTGAAAAGAGCACACATGCAATGACACTGGTGGATCCATGTGTGGATTGTGAAGAGAACAGACATGCAATGACACTGGTGGATCCATAGGTGGAATGTGAAAAGAACACACATTTCAATGACTCCAGTTGTTGTTAGTAAAAAGAACACACATGCAATGACACTGGTGGATCCATAGGTGGATTGTGAAAAGAGCACACATGCAATGACACTGGTGGATCCATATGTGGTATGTGAAAAGAACACACATGCAATGACTCTGGTTGTTGTTACTTAAAAGAACATACATGCAATGACACTGGTGGACCTATGTGTGGTCTCTAAAAAGAACACACATTTCAATGACACTAGTGGATCCATATGTGGTATCTGAAAAGAACACACATTTCAATGACTCAGTTGTTAGTAAAAAGAACACACATGCAATGACACTGGTGGATCCAAAGGTGGATTGTGAAAAGAGCACACATTTCAATGACTCTGGTTGTTGTTAGTAAAAAGAACACACATGCAATGACACCGGTGGATCCATGTATAGTGTCTGAAGAGAACACACATGCAATGACACTGGTGGATCCATAGGTGGAATGTGAAAAGAACACACATTTCAATGACTCCAGTTGTTGTTAGTAAAAAGAACACACATGCAATGACCCTGGTGGATCCATAGGTGGATTGTGAAAAGAGCACACATGCAATGACACTGGTGGATCCATATGTGGTATGTGAAAAGAACACACATGCAATGACTCTGGTTGTTGTTACTTAAAAGAACATACATGCAATGACACTGGTGGACCTATGTGTGGTCTCTAAAAAGAACACACATTTCAATGACACTAGTGGATCCATATGTGGTATCTGAAAAGAACACACATTTCAATGACTCAGTTGTTAGTAAAAAGAACACACATGCAATGACACTGGTGGATCCAAAGGTGGATTGTGAAAAGAGCACACATTTCAATGACTCTGGTTGTTGTTAGTAAAAAGAACACACATGCAATGACACCGGTGGATCCATGTGTAGTGTCTGAAGAGAACACACATGCAATGACTCTGGTTGTTGTTAGTAAAAAGAGCACACATGCAATGACACTGTTGGATCCATATGTGGTATGTGAAAAGAACACACATGCAATGACTCGTGTTGTTGTTAGTAAAAAGAACACACATGCAATGACACTGGTGGATCCATGTGTGGTCTCTTAAGAGAACACACATTTCAATGACACTGGTGGATCCATATGTGGTATGTGAAAAGAACACACATGCAATGACTATGGTTGTTGTTACTAAAAAGAACACACATGCAATGACACTGGTGGATCCAAAGGTGGTATGTGAAAAGATCACACATTTCAATGACACTGGTGGATCCATATGTGGTATGTGAAAAGAACACACATGCAATGAATCTGGTTGTTGTTAGTGAAAAGAACATACATGCAATGAAACTGGTGGATCCATAGGTAGATTGTGAAAAGAGCACACATGCAATGACACTGGTGGCTCCATGTGTGGATTGTGAAGAGAACAGACATGCAATGACACTGGTGGATCCATAGGTGGAATGTGAAAAGAACACACATTTCAATGACTCCAGTTGTTGTTCGTAAAAAGAACACACATGCAATGACACTGGTGGATCCATAGGTGGATTGTGAAAAGAGCACACATGCAATGACACTGGTGGATCCATATGTGGTATGTGAAAGGAACACACATGCAATGACTCTGGTTGTTGTTACTTAAAAGAACATACATGCAATGACACTGGTGGACCTATGTGTGGTCTCTAAAAAGAACACACATTTCAATGACACTAGTGCATCCATATGTGGTATCTGAAAAGAACACACATTTCAATCTCAGTTGTTAGTAAAAAGAACACACATGCAATGACACTGGTGGATCCAAAGGTGGATTGTGAAAAGAGCACACATTTCAATGACTCTGGTTGTTGTTAGTAAAAAGAACACACATGCAATGACACCGGTGGATCCATGTATAGTGTCTGAAGAGAACACACATGCAATGACTCTGGTTGTTGTTAGTAAAAAGAGCACACATGCAATGACACTGCTGGATCCATATGTGGTATGTGAAAAGAACACACATGCAATGACTCTGGTTGTTGTTAGTAAAAAGAACACACATGCAATGACATCAGGATCCATGTGTGGTCTCTTAAGAGAACACACATTTCAATGACACTGGTGGATCCATATGTGGTATGTGAAAAGAACACACATGCAATGACTATGGTTGTTGTTACTAAAAAGAACACACATGCAATGACAATGGTGGATCCAAAGGTGGTATGTGAAAAGATCACACATTTCAATGACACTGGTGGATCCATATGTGGTATGTGAAAAGAACACACATGCAATGACTCTGGTTGTTGTTAGTGAAAAGAACATACATGCAATGACACTGGTGGATCCATAGGTGGATTGTGAAAAGAGCACACATGTAATGACACTGTGGATCCATGTGTGGATTGTGAATGTAATGTACATGCAATGACACTGTGGATCCATAGGTGGTATGTGAAAAGAACTCACATTTCAATGACTCTTGTTGTTGTTAGTTAAAAGAACACACATGCAATGACCCTGGTGGATCCATAGGTGGATTGTGAAAAGAGCACACATGCAATGACACTGGTGGATCCATATGTGGTATGTGAAAAGAACACACATGCAATGACTCTGGTTGTTGTTACTTAAAAGAACATACATGCAATGACATCAGGACCTATGTGTGGTCTCTAAAAAGAACACACATTTCAATGACACTAGTGGATCCATATGTGGTATCTGAAAAGAACACACATTTCAATGACTCAGTTGTTGTTAGTAAAAAGAACACACATGCAATGACACTGGTGGATCCAAAGGTGGATTGTGAAAAGAGCACACATTTCAATGACTCTGGTTGTTGTTAGTAAAAATAACACACATGCAATGACACCGGTGGATCCATGTGTAGTGTCTGAAGAGAACACACATGCAATGACTCTGGTTGTTGTTAGTAAAAAGAGCACACATGCAATGACACTGTTGGATCCATATGTGGTATGTGAAAAGAACACACATGCAATGACTCTGGTTGTTGTTAGTAAAAAGAACACACATGCAATGACACTGGTGGATCCATGTGTGGTCTCTTAAGAGAACACACATTTCAATGACACTGGTGGATCCATATGTGGTATGTGAAAAGAACACACATGCAATGACTATGGTTGTTGTTACTAAAAAGAACACACATGCAATGACAATGGTGGATCCAAAGGTGGTATGTGAAAAGATCACACATTTCAATGACACTGGTGGATCCATATGTGGTATGTGAAAAGAACACACATGCAATGACTCTGGTTGTTGTTAGTGAAAAGAACATACATGCAATGACACTGGTGGATCCATAGGTGGATTGTGAAAAGAGCACACATGGAATGACACTGGTGGATCCATGTGTGGATTGTGAAGAGAACAGACATGCAATGACACTGGTGGATCCATAGATGGAATGTGAAAAGAACACACATTTCAATGACTCCAGTTGTTGTTAGTAAAAAGAAAACACATGCAATGACACTGGTGGATCCATAGGTGGATTGTGAAAAGAGCACACATGCAATGACACTGGTGGATCCATATGTGGTATGTGAAAAGAACACACATGCAATGACTCTGGTTGTTGTTACTTAAAAGAACATACATGCAATGACACTAGTGGACCTATGTGTGGTCTCTAAAAAGAACACACATTTCAATGACACTAGTGGATCCATATGTGGTTTCTGAAAAGAACACACATTTCAATGACTCAGTTGTTGTTAGTAAAAAGAACACACATGCAATGACACTGGTGGATCCAAAGGTGGATTGTGAAAAGAGCACACATTTCAATGACTCTGGTTGTTGTTAGTAAAAAGAACACACATGCAATGACACCGGTGGATCCATGTGTAGTGTCTGAAGAGAACACACATGCAATGACTCTGGTTGTTGTTAGTAAAAAGAGCACACATGCAATGACACTGTTGGATCCATATGTGGTATGTCAAAAGAACACACATGCAATGACTCTGGTTGTTGTTAGTAAAAAGAACACACATGCAATGACACTGGTGGATCCATGTGTGGTCTCTGAAGAGAACACACATGCAATGACTCTGGTTGTTGTTAGTAAAAAGAGCACACATGCAATGACACTGGTGGATCCATATGTTGTATGTGAAAAGAACACACATGCAATGGCACTGGTGGATCCATAGGTGGATTGTGAAAAGAGCACACATGCAATGACACTGGTGGATCCATATGTGGTATGTGAAAAGAACACACATGCAATGACACTGGTGGATCCAAAGGTGGATCATGAAAAGTGCACACATTTCAATGACTCTGGTTGTTGTTAGTAAAAAGAACACACATGCAATGACACTAGTGGATCCATGTGTGGTCTCTGAAGATAACACACATGCAGTGACTCTGGTTGTTGTTAGTAAAAGGAGCACACATGCAATGACACTGGTGGATCCATGTGTGCATTGTGAAGAGAACACACATTTCAATGACACTGGTGGGTCCATATGTGGTATGTGAAAAGAACACACATGCAATGACTCTGGTTGTTTTTACTAAAAAGAACACACATGCAATGACACTGGTGGATCCATCGGTGGTATGTGAAAAGAACACACATTTCAATGACTCTGGTTGTTGTTACTAAAAAGAACACACATGCAATGACACTGGTGGATCCATATGTGGATTGTGAAAAGAGCACACATGCAATGACACTGGTGGATCCATATGTGGTATGTTAAAAGAACACACATGCAATGACTCTGGTTGTTGTTAGTGAAAAGAACATACATACAATGACACTGGTGGATCCATGTGTGGTCTCTTAAGAGAACAGACATTTCAATGACACTGGTGGATCCATATGTGGTATGTGAAAAGAACACACATGCAATGACTCTTGTTGTTTTTACTAAAAAGAACACACATGCAATGACACTGGTGGATCCATAGGTGGTATGTGAAAAGAACACACATTTCAATGACTATGGTTGTTGTTACTAAAAAGAACACACATGCAATGACACTGGTGGATCCATATGTGGATTGTGAAAAGAGCACACATGCAATGACACTGGTGGATCCATATGTGGTATGTGAAAAGAACACACATGCAATGACTCTGGTTGTTGTTAGTGAAAAGAACATACATACAATGACACTGGTGGATCCATGTGTGGTCTCTTAAGAGAACACACATTTCAATGACACTGGTGGATCCATATGTGGTATGTGAAAAGAACACACATGCAATGACTATGGTTGTTGTTACTAAAAAGAACACACATGCAATGACACTGGTGGATCCAAAGGTGGTATGTGAAAAGATCACACATTTCAATGACACTGGTGGATCCATATGTGGTATGTGAAAAGAACACACATGCAATGACTCTGGTTGTTGTTAGTGAAAAGAACATACATGCAATGACACTGGTGGATCCATAGGTGGATTGTGAAAAGAGCACACATGCAATGACACTGGTGGATCCATGTGTGGATTGTAAAGAGAACAGACATGCAATGACACTAGTGGATCCATAGGTGGAATGTGAAAAGAACACACATTTCAATGACTCCAGTTGTTGTTAGTAAAAAGAACACACATGCAATGACACTGGTAGATCCATAGGTGGATTATGAAAAGAGCACACATGCAATGACACTGGTGGATCCATATGTGGTATGTGAAAAGAACACACATGCAATGACTCTGGTTGTTGTTACTTAAAAGAACATACATGCAATGACACTGGTGGACCCATGTGTGGTCTCTGAAGAGAACACAAATTTCAATGACACTGGTGTATCCATATGTGGTATGTGAAAAGAACACACATGCAATGACTCTGGTTGTTGTTACTAAAAAGAACACACATGCAATGACGCTGGTGGATCCATAGGTGGTATGTGAAAAGAACACACATTTCAATGACTCTAGTTGTTGTTACTAAAAAGAACACACATGCAATAACACTGGTGGATCCATAGGTGGATTGTGAAAAGAGCACACATGCAATAACACTAGTGGATCCAAAGGTGGATTGTGAAAAGAGCACACATTTCAATGACTCTGGTTGTTGTTAGTAAAAAGAACACACATGCAATGACACTGGTGGATCCATGTGTGGTCTCTGAAGAGAACACATATGCAATGACTCTGGTTGTTGTTAGTAAAAAGAGCACATATGCAATGACACTGGCGGATCCATGTGTGGATTGTGAAGAGAAAAGACATGCAATGACACTGGTGGATCCATAGGTGGAATGTGAAAAGAACACACATTTCAATGACTCCAGTTGTTGTTAGTAAAAAGAACACACATGCAATGACACTGGTGGATCCATAGGTGGATTGTGAAAAGAGCACACATGCAATGACACTGGTGGATCCATATGTGGTATGTGAAAAGAACACACATGCAATGACTCTGGTTGTTGTTAGTGAAAAGAACACACATGCAATGACTCTGGTTGTTGTTAGTGAAAAGAACACACATGCAATGACACTGGTGGATCCATGTGTGGTCTCTGAAGAGAACACAAATTTCAATGACACTGGTGGATCCATATGTGGTATGTGAAAAGAACACACATGCAATGACTCTGGTTGTTGTTACTAAAAAGAACACACATTTAATGACACTGGTGGATCCATAGGTGGTATGTGAAAACAACACACATTTCAATGACTCTGGTTGTTGTTACTAAAAAGAACACACATGCAATAACACTGGTTGATCCATAGGTGGATTGTGAAAATAACACACATGCAATGACACTGGTGGATCCATATGTGGTATGTGAAAACAACACACATGTAATGACTCTGGTTGTTGTTAGTGAAAAGAACACACATGCAATGACACTGGTGGATCCATGTGTGGTCTCTAAAAAGAACACACATTTCAATGACACTAGTGGATCCATATGTGGTATGTGAAAAGAACACACATTTCAATGACTCAGTTGTTGTTAGTAAAAAGAACACACATGCAATGACACTGGTGGATCCAAAGGTGGATTGTGAAAAGAGCACACATTTCAATGACTCTGGTTGTTGTTAGTAAAAAGAACACACATGGAATGACACTGGTGGATCCATGTGTGGTCTCTCAAGAGAACACACATGCAATGACTCTGGTTGTTGTTAGTAAAAAGAGCACACATGCAATGACATAGGTGGATCCATATGTGGTATGTGAAAAGAACACACATGCAATGACTCTGGTTGTTGTTACTAAAAATAACACACATGCAATGACACTGGTGGATCCATGTGTGGTCTCTAAAGATAACACACATGCAATGACTCTGGTTGTTGTTAGTAAAAAGAGCACACATGCAATGACACTGGTGTATCCATATGTTGTATGTGAAAAAGAACACACATGCAATGACTCTAGTTGTTGTTACTAAAAAGAACACACATGCAATGACACTGGTGGATCCATGTGTGGTCTCTGAAGAGAACACACATGAATGACTCTGGTTGTTGTTAGTAAAAGGAGCACACATGCAATGACACTGGTGGATCCATGTGTGGATTGTGAAGATAACACACATTTCAATGACACTGGTGGATCCATGTGTGGTCTCTGAAGAGAACACACATGCAATGACTCTGGTTGTTGTTAGTAAAAAGAGCACACATGCAATGACACTGGTGGATCCATATGTTGTATGTGAAAAGAACACACATGCAATGGCACTGGTGGATCCATAGGTGGATTGTGAAAAGAGCACACATGCAATGACACTGGTGGATCCATATGTGGTATGTGAAAAGAACACACATGCAATGACACTGGTGGATCCAAAGGTGGATCGTGAAAAGTGCACACATTTCAATGACTCTGGTTGTTGTTAGTAAAAAGAACACACATGCAATGACACTAGTGGATCCATGTGTGGTCTCTGAAGATAACACACATGCAGTGACTCTGGTTGTTGTTAGTAAAAGGAGCACACATGCAATGACACTGGTGGATCCATGTGTGCATTGTGAAGAGAACACACATTTCAATGACACTGGTGGGTCCATATGTGGTATGTGAAAAGAACACACATGCAATGACTCTGGTTGTTTTTACTAAAAAGAACACACATGCAATGACACTGGTGGATCCATCGGTGGTATGTGAAAAGAACACACATTTCAATGACTCTGGTTGTTGTTAGTAAAAGAACACATGCAATGACACCGGTGGATCCATATGTGGATTGTGAAAAGACCACACATGCAATGACACTGTGGATCCATATGTGGTATGTTAAAAGAACACACATGCAATGACTCTGGTTGTTGTTAGTGAAAAGAACATACATACAATGACACTGTGGATCCATGTGGTCTCTTAAGAGAATGTACATTTCAATGACACTGGTGGATCCATATGTGGTATGTGAAAAGAACACACATGCAATGACTCTTGTTGTTTTTACTAAAAAGAACACACATGCAATGACACTGGTGGATCCATAGGTGGTATGTGAAAAGAACACACATTTCAATGACTCTGGTTGTTGTTACTAAAAAGAACACACATGCAATGACACTGGTGGATCCATATGTGGATTGTGAAAAGAGCACACATGCAATGACACTGGTGGATCCATATGTGGTATGTGAAAAGAACACACATGCAATGACTCTGGTTGTTGTTAGTGAAAAGAACATACATACAATGACACTGGTGGATCCATGTGTGGTCTCTTAAGAGAACACATATTTCAATGACACTGGTGGATCCATATGTGGTATGTGAAAAGAACACACATGCAATGACTATGGTTGTTGTTACTAAAAAGAACACACATGCAATGACACTGGTGGATCCAAAGGTGGTATGTGAAAAGATCACACATTTCAATGACACTGGTGGATCCATATGTGGTATGTGAAAAGAACACACATGCAATGACTCTGGTTGTTGTTAGTGAAAAGAACATACATGCAATGACACTGGTGGATCCATAGGTGGATTGTGAAAAGAGCACACATGCAATGACACTGGTGGATCCATGTGTGGATTGTGAAGAGAACAGACATGCAATGACACTGGTGGATCCATAGGTGGAATGTGAAAAGAACACACATTTCAATGACTCCAGTTGTTGTTAGTAAAAAGAACACACATGCAATGACACTGGTGGATCCATAGGTGGATTATGAAAAGAGCACACATGTAATGACACTGGTGGATCCATATGTGGTATGTGAAAAGAACACACATGCAATGACTCTGGTTGTTGTTACTTAAAAGAACATACATGCAATGACACTGTTGGACCCATGTGTGGTCTCTGAAGAGAACACAAATTTCAATGACACTGGTGTATCCATATGTGGTATGTGAAAAGAACACACATGCAATGACTATGGTTGTTGTTACTAAAAAGAACACACATGCAATAACACTGGTGGATCCATAGGTGGATTGTGAAAAGAGCACACATGCAATAACACTAGTGGATCCAAAGGTGGATTGTGAAAAGAGCACACATTTCAATGACTCTGGTTGTTGTTAGTAAAAAGAACACACATGCAATGACACTGGTGGATCCATGTGTGGTCTCTGAAGAGAACACATATGCAATGACTCTGGTTGTTGTTAGTAAAAAGAGCACACATGCAATGACACTGGTGGATCCATGTGTGGATTGTGAAGAGAAAAGACATGCAATGACACTGGTGGATCCATAGGTGGAATGTGAAAAGAACACACATTTCAATGACTCCAGTTGTTGTTAGTAAAAAGAACACACATGCAATGACACTGGTGGATCCATAGGTGGATTGTGAAAAGAGCACACATGCAATGACACTGGTGGATCCATATGTGGTATGTGAAAAGAACACACATGCAATGACTCTGGTTGTTGTTAGTGAAAAGAACACACATGCAATGACTCTGGTTGTTGTTAGTGAAAAGAACACACATGCAATGACACTGGTGGATCCATGTGTGGTCTCTCAAGAGAACACACATTTCAATGACACTGGTGGATCCATATGTGGTATGTGAAAAGAACACACATGCAATGACTCTGGTTGTTGTTACTAAAAAGAACACACATTTAATGACACTGGTGGATCCATAGGTGGTATGTGAAAACAACACACATTTCAATGACTCTGGTTGTTGTTACTAAAAAGAACACACATGCAATAACACTGGTTGATCCATAGGTGGATTGTGAAAATAACACACATGCAATGACACTGGTGGATCCATATGTGGTATGTGAAAACAACACACATGTAATGACTCTGGTTGTTGTTAGTGAAAAGAACACACATGCAATGACACTGGTGGATCCATGTGTGGTCTCTAAAAAGAACACACATTTCAATGACACTAGTGGATCCATATGTGGTATGTGAAAAGAACACACATTTCAATGACTCAGTTGTTGTTAGTAAAAAGAACACACATGCAATGACACTGGTGGATCCAAAGGTGGATTGTGAAAAGAGCACACATTTCAATGACTCTGGTTGTTGTTAGTAAAAAGAACACACATGGAATGACACTGGTGGATCCATGTGTGGTCTCTCAAGAGAACACACATGCAATGACTCTGGTTGTTGTTAGTAAAAAGAGCACACATGCAATGACATAGGTGGATCCATATGTGGTATGTGAAAAGAACACACATGCAATGACTCTGGTTGTTGTTACTAAAAATAACACACATGCAATGACACTGGTGGATCCATGTGTGGTCTCTGAAGATAACACACATGCAATGACTCTGGTTGTCGTTAGTAAAAAGAGCACACATGCAATGACACTGGTGTATCCATATGTTGTATGTGAAAAAGAACACACATGCAATGACACTGGTGGATCCATGTGTGGTCTCTGAAGAGAACACACATGAATGACTCTGGTTGTTGTTAGTAAAAGGAGCACACATGCAATGACACTGGTGGATCCATGTGTGGATTGTGAAGATAACACACATTTCAATGACACTGGTGGATCCATATGTGGTTTGTGAAAAGAACACACATGCAATGACTCTTGTTGTTTTTACTAAAAAGAACACACATGCAATGACACTGGTGGATCCATAGGTGGTATGTGAAAAGAACACACATTTCAATGACTCTGATTGTTGTTATTAAAAAGAACACACATGCAATGACACTGGTGGATCCATATGTGGATTGTGAAAAGAGAACACATGCAATGACACTGGTGGATCCATATGAAAAGAACACACATGCAATGACACCAGTTGTTGTTAGTGAAAAGAACATACATGCAATGACACTGGTGGATCCATGTGTGGTCTCTTAAGAGAACACACATTTCAATGACACTGGTGGATCCATATGTGGTATGTGAAAAGAACACACATGCAATGACTCTGGTTGTTGTTACTAAAAAGAACACACATGCAATGACACTGGTGGATCCATAGGTGGTATGTGAAAAGAACACACATTTCAATGACTCTGGTTGTTGTTACTAAAAAGAACACACATGCAATGACACTGCTGGATCCATAGGTGGTATGTGAAAAGAACACACATTTCAATGACTCTGGTTGTTATTACTAAAAAGAACACACATGCAATTACACTGGTGGATCCATAGGTGGATTGTGAAAAGAGCACACATGCAATGACACTGGTGGATCCATATGGGGTATGTGAAAAGAACACACATGTAATGACTCTGGTTGTTGTTAGTGAAAAGAGCACACATGCAATGACATTGGTGGATCCATGTGTGGTCTCTTAAGAGAACACACATTTCAATGACACTGGTGGATCCATATGTGGTATGTGAAAAGTACACACATGCAATGACTCTGGTTGTTGTTACTAAAAAGAACACACATGCAATGACACTGGTGGATCCATAGGTGGTATGTGAAAAGAACACACATTTCAATGACTCTGGTTGTTGTTACTAAAAAGAACACACATGCAATGACACTGGTGGATCCATAGGTGGTATGTGAAAAGAACACACATTTCAATGACTCTGGTTGTTGTTACTAAAAAGAACACACATGCAATGACACTGCTGGATCCATAGGTGGTATGTGAAAAGAACACACATTTCAATGACACTGGTGGATCCATATGTGGTATGTGAAAAGAACACACATGCAATGACTCTGGTTGTTGTTAGTGAAAAGAACATACATGCAATGTCATTGTGGATCCAGAGGTGGATTGTTAAAAGAACACACATGCAATGACACTGGTGGATCCATATGTGGTATGTGAAAAGAACACACATGCAATGCCTCTGGTTGTTGTTAGTGAAAATAACACACATACAATGACACTGGTGGATCCATATGTGGTATGTGAAAAGAACACACATTTCAATGACTTAGTTGTTGTTAGTAAAAAGAACACACATGCAATGACACTGGTGGATCCAAAGGTGGATTGTGAAAAGATCACACATTTCAATGACTCTGGTTGTTGTTAGTAAAAAGAACACACATGCAATGACACTGGTGGATCCATGTGTGGTCTCTGAAGAGAACACATATGCAATGACTCTGGTTGTTGTTAGTAAAAAGAGTACACATGCAATGACATTGGTGGATCCATGTGTGGATTGTGAAGAGAACAGACATGCAATGACACTGGTGGATCCATAGGTGGAATGTGAAAAGAACACACATTGCAATGACTCTAGTTGTTGTTAGTAAAAAGAACACACATGCAATGACACTGGTGGATCCATAGGTGGATTGTGAAAAGTGCACACATGCAATGACACTGGTGGATCCATATGCGATATGTGAAAAGAACACACATGCAATGTCTCTGGTTGTTGTTAGTGAAAAGAACACACATGCAATGACACTGGTGGATCCATGTGTGGTCTCTAAAGAGAACACACATCTCAATGACACTGGTGGATCCATATGTCGTATGTGAAAAGAACACACATGCAATGACTCTGGTTGTTGTTACTAAAAATAACACACATGCAATGACACTGGTGGATCCATGTGTCGTCTCTTAAGAGAACACACATTTCAATGACACTGGTGGATCCATATGTGGTATGTGAAAAGAACACACATGCAATGACTCTAGTTGTTGTTACTAAAAAGAACACACATGCAATGACACTGGTGGATCCATAGTTGGTATGTGAAAAGAACACACATTTCAATGACTCTCGTTGTTGTTACTAAAAAGAACACACATGCAATGACACTGGTGGATCCATAGGTGGTATGTGAAAAGAACACACATTTCAATGACACTGGTTGATCCATATGTGGTATGGAAAAAGAACACACATGCAATGCCTCTTGTTGTTGTTAGTGAAAATAACACACATACAATGACACTAGTGGATCCATGTGTGGTCTCTAAAAGAACACACATTTCAATGATACTAGTGGATCCATATGTGGTATGTGAAAAGAACACATGTTTCAATGACTCAGTAGTTGTTAGTAAAAAGAACACACATGCAATGACACTGGTGGATCCAAAGGTGGATTGTGAAAAGAGCACACATTTGAATGACTCTGGTTGTTGTTAGTAAAAAGAACACACATGCAATGACACTGGTGGATCCATGTGTGGTCTCTGAAGAGAACACATATGCAATGACTCTGGTTGTTGTTAGTAAAAAGAGCACACATGCAATGACACTGGTGGATCCATGTGTGGATTGTGAAGAGAACAGACATGCAATGACACTGGTGGATCCATATGTGGTATGTGAAAAGAACACACATTTCAATGACTCCAGTTGTTGTTAGTAAAAAGAACACATATGCAATGACACTGGTGGATCCATAGGTGGATTGTGAAAAGTGCACACATGCAATGACACTGGTGGATCCATATGTGGTATGTGAAAAGAACACACATGCAATGTCTCTGGTTGTTGTTAGTGAAAAGAACACACATGCAATGACACTGGTGGATCCATGTGTGGTCTCTGAAGAGAACACACATTTCAATGACACCGGTGGATCCATATGTGGTATGTGAAAAGAACACACATGCAATGACTCTGGTTGTTGTTACTAAATAGAACACACATGCAATGACACAAGTGGATCCATAGGTGGTATGTCAAAAGAACACACATTTCAATGACTCTGGTTGTTGTTACTAAAAAGAACACACATGCAATAACACTGGTGGTTCATAGGTGGATTGTGAAAAGAGAACACATGCAATAACACTGGTGGATCCATATGTGGTATGTGAAAAGAACACACATGCAATGACTCCAGTTGTTGTTAGTGAAAAGAACATACATGCAATGACACTGGTGGATCCATGTGTGGTCTCTAAAGAGAACACACATTTCAATGAAACTGGTGGATCAATATGTGGTATGTGAAAAGAACACACATGCAATGACTCTGGTTGTTGTTACTAAAAAGAACACACATGCAATGATACTGGTGGATCCATATGTGGTATGTGAAAAGAACACACATTGCAATGACTCTAGTTGTTGTTAGTAAAAAGAACACACATGCAATGACACTGGTGGATCCATAGGTGGATTGTGAAAAGTGCACACATGCAATGACACTGGTGGATCCATATGCGATATGTGAAAAGAACACACATGCAATGTCTCTGGTTGTTGTTAGTGAAAAGAACACACATGCAATGACACTGGTGGATCCATGTGTGGTCTCTAAAGAGAACACACATTTCAATGACACTGGTGGATCCATATGTCGTATGTGAAAAGAACACACATGCAATGACTCTGGTTGTTGTTACTAAAAATAACACACATGCAATGACACTGGTGGATCCATGTGTCGTCTCTTAAGAGAACACACATTTCAATGACACTGGTGGATCCATATGTGGTATGTGAAAAGAACACACATGCAATGACTCTAGTTGTTGTTACTAAAAAGAACACACATGCAATGACACTGGTGGATCCATAGTTGGTATGTGAAAAGAACACACATTTCAATGACTCTCGTTGTTGTTACTAAAAAGAACACACATGCAATGACACTGGTGGATCCATAGGTGGTATGTGAAAAGAACACACATTTCAATGACACTGGTGGATCCATATGTGGTATGTGAAAAGAACACACATGCAATGCCTCTGGTTGTTGTTAGTGAAAATAACACACATACAATGACACTAGTGGATCCATGTGTGGTCTCTAAAAAGAACACACATTTCAATGATACTAGTGGATCCATATGTGGTATGTGAAAAGAACACATGTTTCAATGACTCAGTAGTTGTTAGTAAAAAGAACACACATGCAATGACACTGGTGGATCCAAAGGTGGATTGTGAAAAGAGCACACATTTGAATGACTCTGGTTGTTGTTAGTAAAAAGAACACACATGCAATAACACTGGTGGATCCATGTGTGGTCTCTGAAGAGAACACATATGCAATGACTCTGGTTGTTGTTAGTAAAAAGAGCACACATGCAATGACACTGGTGGATCCATGTGTGGATTGTGAAGAGAACAGACATGCAATGACACTGGTGGATCCATATGTGGTATGTGAAAAGAACACACATTTCAATGACTCCAGTTGTTGTTAGTAAAAAGAACACATATGCAATGACACTGGTGGATCCATAGGTGGATTGTGAAAAGTGCACACATGCAATGACACTGGTGGATCCATATGTGGTATGTGAAAAGAACACACATGCAATGTCTCTGGTTGTTGTTAGTGAAAAGAACACACATGCAATGACACTGGTGGATCCATGTGTGGTCTCTGAAGAGAACACACATTTCAATGACACCGGTGGATCCATATGTGGTATGTGAAAAGAACACACATGCAATGACTCTGGTTGTTGTTACTAAATAGAACACACATGCAATGACACAAGTGGATCCATAGGTGGTATGTCAAAAGAACACACATTTCAATGACTCTGGTTGTTGTTACTAAAAAGAACACACATGCAATAACACTGGTGGTTCATAGGTGGATTGTGAAAAGAGAACACATGCAATAACACTGGTGGATCCATATGTGGTATGTGAAAAGAACACACATGCAATGACTCCAGTTGTTGTTAGTGAAAAGAACATACATGCAATGACACTGGTGGATCCATGTGTGGTCTCTAAAGAGAACACACATTTCAATGAAACTGGTGGATCAATATGTGGTATGTGAAAAGAACACACATGCAATGACTCTGGTTGTTGTTACTAAAAAGAACACACATGCAATGATACTGGTGGATCCATATGTGGTATGTGAAAAGAACACATATTTCAATGACTCTGGTTGTTGTTACTAAAAAGAACACACATGCAATGACACTGGTGGATCCATAGGTGGTATGTGAAAAGAACACACATTTCAATGACTCTGGTTGTTGTTACTAAAAAGAACACACATGCAATGACACTGGTGGATCCATAGGTGGATTGTGAAAAGAGCACAGATGCAATGACACTGGTGGATCCATGTGTGGTCTCTTAAGGGAACACACATTTCAATGACACTGGTGGATCCATATGTGGTATGTGAAAAGAATACACATGCAATGACTCTGGTTGTTGTTACTAAAATGAACACACATGCAATGACACTGGTGGATCCATAGGTGGTATGTGAAAAGAACACACATTTCAATGACACTGGTGGATCCAAATGTGTTATGTGAAAAGAACACACATGCAATGACTCTGGTTGTTGTTAGTGAAAAGAACATACATGCAATGCCACTGGTGGATCCAGAGGTGGATTGTGAAAAGAACACACATACAATGACACTGGTGGATCCAAATGTGGTATGTGAAAAGAACACACATGCAATGACTCTGGTTGTTGTTAGTGAAAATAACACACATACAATGACACTAGTGGATCCATAGGTGGTATGTGAAAAGAACACACATTTCAATGACTCTGGTTGTTGTTACTAAAAAGAACACACATGCAATGACACTGGTGGATCCATAGGTGGTATGTGAAAAGAACACACATTTCAATGACACTGGTGGATCCATATGTGGTATGTGAAAAGTACACACATGCAATGACTCTGGTTGTTGTTACTAAAAAGAACACACATGCAATGACACTGGTGGATCCATAGGTGGTATGTGAAAAGAACACACATTTCAATGACTCTGGTTGTTGTTACTAAAAGAACACACATGCAATGACACTGGTGGATCCATAGGTGGTATGTGAAAAGAACACACATTTCAATGACACTGGTGGATCCATATGTGGTATGTGAAAAGTACATACATGCAATGACTCTGGTTGTTGTTACTAAAAAGAACACACATGCAATGACACTGGTGGATCCATAGGTGGTATGTGAAAAGAACACACATTTCAATGACTCTGGTTGTTGTTACTAAAAGAACACACATGCAATGACACTGGTGGATCCATAGGTGGTATGTGAAAAGAACACACATTTCAATTACTCTGGTTGTTGTTACTAAAAAGAACACACACACAATGACACTGGTGGATCCATAGGTGGTATGTGAAAAGAACACACATTTCAATGACACTGGTGGATCCATATGTGGTATGTGAAAAGAACACACATGCAATGACTCTGGTTGTTGTTAGTGAAAAGAACATACATGCAATGCCGCTGGTGGATCCAGAGGTGGATTGTTAAAAGAACACACATGCAATGACACTGGTGGATCCATATGTGGTATGTGAAAAGAACACACATGCAATGCCTCTGGTTGTTGTTAGTGAAAATAACACACATACAATGACACTGGTGGATCCATGTGTGGTCTCTAAAAGGAACACACATTTCAATGATACTAGTGGATCCATATGTGGTATGTGAAAAGAACACACATTTCAATGACTCAGTTGTTGTTAGTAAAAAGAACACACATGCAATGACACTTGTGGATCCAAAGGTGGATTGTGAAAATAGCACACATTTCAATGACTCTGGTTGTTGTTAGTAAAAAGAACACACATGCAATGACACTGGTGGATCCATGTGTGGTCTCTGAAGAGAACACATATGCAATGACTCTGGTTGTTGTTTGTAAAAAGAGTACACATGCAATGACATTGGTGGATCCATGTGTGGATTGTGAAGAGAACAGACATGCAATGACACTGGTGGATCCATAGGTGGAATGTGAAAAGAACACACATTGCAATGACTCTAGTTGTTGTTAGTAAAAAGAACACACATGCAATGACACTGGTGGATCCATAGGTGGATTGTGAAAAGTGCACACATGCAATGACACTGGTGGATCCATATGTGATATGTGAAAACAACACACATGCAATGTCTCTGGTTGTTGTTAGTGAAAAGAACACACATGCAATGACACTGGTGGATCCATGTGTGGTCTCTAAAGAGAACACACATTTCAATGACACTGGTGGATCCATATGTCGTATGTGAAAAGAACACACATGCAATGACTCTGGTTGTTGTTACTAAAAATAACACACATGCAATGACACTGGTGGATCCATAGGTGGTATGTGAAAAGAACACACATTTCAATGACTCTGGTTGTTGTTACAAAAAAGAACACACATGCAATAACACTGGTGGATCCATAGGTGGATTGTGAAAAGAGCACACATGCAATAACACTGGTGGATCCATATGTGGTATGCGAAAAGAACACACATGCAATGACTCCAGTTGTTGTTAGTGAAAAGAACATACATGCAATGACACTGGTGGATCCATGTGTGGTCTCTAAAGAGAACACACATTTCAATGACACTGGTGGATCAATATGTGGTATGTGAAAAGAACACACATGCAATGACTCTGGTTGTTGTTACTAAAAAGAACACACATGCAATGATACTGGTGGATCCATATGTGGTATGTGAAAAGAACACATATTTCAATGACTCTGGTTGTTGTTACTAAAAAGAACACACATGCAATGACACTGGTGGATCCATAGGTGGTATCTGTAGCATCCCAATTGTCTAACAATTGCAATGCTACTAGCCTAGTCTACATAGATGCTACTTCCTACATATAATTGTTGCATCATAATTATATCATGCTCATGTCATCATGCCACCTTGCATTTGAGCATCATACAAAACCCTTTTCCATTTGGTTCTTATCTCATATGCATTATTAATTGTATTTGCCTCTTGATATTGTATTTGGTTGTTGATATATTGTTTAAATGCCCAAGTTGACTTGGGGGCATATCTTTTATTTAACTCCACCACCTTTATTGTCACCACCCCATCTTTCCACCATTCCATTATCCATGAGCTTGCAATTGTTTTTCTTTTGGGTTTTACCTCTAGCTCATATGGGTTGGGATGGATCCAATTCTCTTTCCACATGCTCTCATCTTAGCATCATGTTGTTTTCACATCATTGATATATGAGAGCCACATGGCCACCTTTGCATGCCTTGTGAGTGGAACCCTTTTTCCTAGCTTCCATATGGATTATCATGGAATTATGCTCATGTTGGAATATTTTTGGGACTATTAAGCATCTAGTGGCCCATACACACTAGCAAGTCCCAATTATAATCAAATGTGATCATCTCCATCTACTCCACTTGGGACTTTCTTTTAAATTCTTTTGCTTAGGCCTTACTCCACATTTTGCAATGCATAAGAATAATGCCATGTAAATAATCTTGTTTTCACAAAAATAAGCATGGTAATGATTATTTATGCATGGCCCATGCAAGAACCACCTTTTACTTGTCCTTTGGATTTTATTTGAATTTTGAGTGAATCTAAACCACACACATTCCTCTATCTCTCTCTTTTTCCACATGCTCTTGCTTGATCTATGTTTGGAGCATGCTAGCTCTAAAACCCTAGATCTCACCCTCCCTCTCTTTTCTTAGCTTGATCTAGTTGGAGCTTAGCATGTGCTTGGCTTGATCTTGGATCCTAGCTACCACCACATCTCTCTCTCTTTTCTTCACCTCACTCTCCTTTTCACCTCCATCCATGCTTGTCTTGTGGGTTATTTCTAAACCCTAATCCTAGGCCCACCTTACCTCTCCTCTATCCTAACCCTAGTCCCTCATCTAACCTATCCCGAGCCACCCTCTTTTCCCCTAACCCTAAAACCCCTAACTGGCGGCTGGCTCCCTCGCCTCTCTCCTCTCTTTAACCCTAACCACCCCATGATCTACCCCTCTCTCCTAACCCTAGTCACCCCGAGACCACCTCTTTTCTCTAGACCTAGCTAACCCGAGCCTCTCCTAACCCTAGCTCTACCTGACCGAAAGCTACCCTCCCCCGGTCCCCTCTTCCTTCTCTAGCTTAAGAACAAAGAGAAAGTAGAGAAGAGATACCTAACCCGATCACCCTCCCTCACTTTTGCCAAGCTGCCATCCTCCCTCGTGCTCCTCCCTCCCACCTTCATCTTTCCACCAACCCCGATCGAGAACCCTCTCCTGTGCTCCCTCTCCTCCTCTTTTGGCCAACCACCAAGGAAAGACCACACCCCCCAAACCCTAGATCGAGCTCTACCACCTCCCTCGTCGACACTGCGTGGCAACACGCCGGCCATACCAGACCTCCTCTCTCCTCCACATCGCCTGCCCGCCACGCCTCCGAAGCCCTCCGGCTCCTGACACGCCCAGCCACCGGAGTCAAGCTCGCAGAGCCCCCCTCGCCCGACTGAGCCACCTCCAGCCCGGCGACCACACCGACGAGTCCTCGTGAGCACATCGACCCTAGACATCGCCTCCGCCTCTCACCTTGCATCGCTGGCGCCTGCCGAAGGCCTGGCTTCGCAAGCTCGCAACAAGGGCAAGAACAAGGCCCTACCGTTTGCCCGCCTCGTTGTTTGCGCCAGCCCTCCTCCGGTGGTGCCACCGAACGAAAGACGAGCCCTAGGTCCTCTTCAGCTGCTTACCGCGATGCTTCTCCGCCGGATTCGCCGCCCGTCGATGGAAAGCAGATCCGCCCGCAGATTTTTCCGTCAGCCACAAATGACGCTGCCGTTGGCGCTTAGCCCTCAGAGTTTTTCCGCCTCAACCCGAGCTCCTAGTGCCCCACCTGCCAGCCTCGCCACTTTTGCAAAGAAACCCCTCGAAAGTATAGCCATCACGAACCGATCCCTCCCCGCGTCCTGGGATCACCCACGTGGCGTCGCTGGCATGCGTGCCGAGTGGCCCTGCCGAGCCGGTCTCGCCGGTCGCCTGGCTAGCCTAGCCCGTGTAAAACGTTTCATGCTGGCTGCTGCTGAGTCAGCCTGGCCCCACCTGTAAGTGTCTGTGGCTAGAACTGGTCTCTGTGACAAAAGATTTTCCGTTTTCTGTTTTAATTCAAATCTTTTCAAATTTAATTCAAAATCAAATTTAAATCTGTTTTTAAATAACTTTTAAAATACAAATCCAAATAATGCATATAATATATGTTTCGAAATCAGAAAAATATGAGGAATTTAAATATGCCATTCAAAATATATTTTGGACACTTTATTTTCCAAGTTAATTAAAATTACATTAAAATGCCCTTTTTCCTTAATTAATTAATAACTTTTGCCTTATAACTCCAAATTTAACAAATAATATGTCTAAAATGATTAGCTCGACGAGACCTTTCTGTTTATGCATTCCATGTTTTGATTTGAATCATGCATCATATAAATATAATGTGTACAGCAACTAAAATGAGGTTAAAATAAGGCTAAAACTCAATAAAATGCTTACTCCTTGTATTCCACACCTCACCATGCCATGCTACTTTAATACCATGCAATTTGTGCACCATTCATCATGGCATGATTGTTTGCTTGTCGCATTTTATTCATATGCTGGCGCACTTTATTTATGTTGGCCCTTGTTTGTTTGGTTCTTCTTCGAATAGACGCTGAGCAGGGGATATACCAAGAGAACCAGGAGCACTACCCAGATCCTTCTCCCGCTTCAACTGAGCTGCCAGGCAAGCACTACCACATGCTTGCATACATATAGTACCTATTGCCTCTTTCTTATTCTTGCATCATTGAGTCGCGATTGCATTAATTTGAATCCCAAGTATTGCATAGCCTTTACTTTTAAACCTCACCGAAGCTTGTTCCTCCATCCCATGAGCCATTACTACAGGAGTTGTTTGAGCCATGCGAGTCGAGAACAAAGATGTGTAGGGTATGTGAGTGTCTGATGGATAACGAGGTACCTATACAACTTAATCTGAGTAGTAATGGGATAACTAATGAAAGTGGCATCGGTGAGCCATATTCGCTATTTGGTTTTTCAGGCTCACTTGTGTCCGTGAGGACCCCGAGTACTTGATTCCTGTTCCTTGAATATTCGCGCTATCCACATCCGGGAGGCTTATGAACCCCCCTGAGCCAGAGCTTGATTCATTCTTATTTCTTGGGGCCACAAACTAGTTTGAGGTTTTATTGACTATCATGTACTTATGCCATGCTTTACTGCTTTATTTAAATTGTGCGAGGTACTGCACACTGTACTGTTTAGGGCCGTGACCTGTTTTCGCTGTATCGACAAGCCCAATCACACTTTCGGGTTCCCAGTCGTTTACAGCCGGCCACACAAACCTTGAGTCCGTCTCGTAGCCGGCCAGCCGTTCTATGGTAGCTTAATGGGGTGGCCCCCAAATATTTCTGAATCTGTGATCGCTTTGTCGTGATCGCCTCGTTGGGTTTTGATTTGGTTTTTCCGAGGTTGATCGAGTGTGTGTTGCTATTTGTGCACCTGCAGGTAAAACTTTCAAAGCCGTGTCGCGTTATGGACGACTTGGAGCACAGTTTCTCAATCATAGACAAGCATAACTAAAGTACCGCTTCTAAATTGACTAAATAACTGACTAGTAAATAGTCCAACACTCATGGAATGGTTAATAAAACTGCCAACGGATGGGGGGGTTGTTCGTCCGCTTCCTCGTTGGTAAGCGGGGAGGAGGATGGATCTGTGGATATTACCGTTATTACTGTTATAACTGTTGTTATTAATTCACGGACATCCGTCTATCTCTGGTTAGGCAGATGGTTAGCAAGTTTCTATAGAATTGCTAGGGTTTATCTTTTGCTGCAATTGCGTCACCCCAGGTTGTGTCCCCTTTAGCGGCATAAAGACTTGCTGAGCACCCCTAGGGTCTCACACGATAAATTGTTTGATTCAGATGAACAGGTACCCTCGCAAGATGGATACTGGGTGGAAGAGACGGACGATGTGGGCAACGATCATTCGGTGTAGAGATTCCAGGAACGGGGATCCGTGAGATCTGTGGGCGGGATGTGTTTATTTATGGGGCATCTTATGCCGATTTGCTTCTTATCCGTACTCGGATCTTGTCTTCGCCTACCGATACTGGATGTTTGATGTATGAGCGATATCCTAAACTATTATATCTATCTAGGATATTTGGATCTTGCCGTATGGCGCTATATTTCCTTTCTTTTAGATGGAATGGCTCGATGTAATGTTGTATGGTGGCTTGCATACATACTCATTTGTGTATGTAGTTGATCCCTTCACCGCGATTACGCCTGCTCTTGTCCCGATGTTTGGAAATGGTTAGGATGGCCGAAAGGTCTACCTGTGAGTGGCATTTGGGCCCCACCGTACTATTTTAACCATTTCCGCTCATCCAGGCTTGTAACTAGGAGCGTAATTCTTCGAGGTAGTTACAGTATGTGAAAGGAACACACATTTCAATGACTCTGGTTGTTGTTACTAAAAAGAACACACATGCAATGACACTGGTGGATCCATAGGTGGATTGTGAAAAGAGCACACATGCAATGACTCTGGTTGTTGTTACTAAAAATAACACACATGCAATGACACTGGTGGATCCATATGTGGTATGTGAAAAAAACACACATGCAATTACTCTGGTTGTTGTTACTAAAAAGAACACACATGCAATGACACTGGTGGATCCATAGGTGGATTGTGAAAAGAGGACACATGCAATAACACTGGTGGATCCATGTGTGGTCTCTAAAGAGAACACACATTTCAATGACACTGGTGGATCAATATGTGGTATGTGAAAAGAACACACATGCAATGACTCTGGTTGTTGTTACTAAAAATAACACACATGCAATGACACTGGTGGATCCATATGTGGTATGTGAAAAGAACACACATGCAATTACTCTGGTTGTTGTTACTAAAAAGAACACACATGCAATGACACTGGTGGATCCATAGGTGGTATGTGAAGAGAACACACATTTCAATGACTCTGGTTGTTGTTACTAAAAAGAACACACATGCAATGAAAATGGTGGATTCATAGGTGGATTGTGAAAAGAGCACACATGCAATGACACTGGTGGATCCATATGTGGTATGTGAAAAGAACACACATGCAATGACTCTAGTTGTTGTTAGTTAAAAGAACATACATGCAATGACACTGGTGGATCCATGTGTGGTCTCTAAAGAGAACACACATTTCAATGACACTGGTGGATCAATATGTGGTATGTGAAAAGAACACACATGCAATGACTCTGGTTGTTGTTACTAAAAAGAACACACATGCAATGACACTGGTGGATCCATAGGTGGTATGTGAAAGGAACACACATTTCAATGACTCTGGTTGTTGTTACTAAAAAGAACACACATGCAATGACACTGGTGGATCCATAGGTGGATTGTGAAAAAAACACACATGCAATGACACTGGTGGATCCATCTGTCGTCTCTTAAGGGAACACACATTTCAATGACACTGGTGGATCCATATGTGGTATGTGAAAAGAACAGACATGCAATGACTCTAGTTGTTGTTACTAAAAAGAACACACATGCAATGACACTGGTGGATCCATAGTTGGTATGTGAAAAGAACACACATTTCAATGACTCTCGTTGTTGTTACTAAAAAGAACACACATGCAATGACACTGGTGGATCCATAGGTGGTATGTGAAAAGAACACACATTTCAATGACACTGGTGGATCCATATGTGGTATGTGAAAAGAACA
This sequence comes from Avena insularis, assembly GCA_023614405.1. Taxonomy (NCBI): domain Eukaryota; kingdom Viridiplantae; phylum Streptophyta; class Magnoliopsida; order Poales; family Poaceae; genus Avena; species Avena insularis. The sequence continues at coordinate 131,487 of JAJUPC010000268.1, forward strand.
CACATGCAATGCCTCTGGTTGTTGTTAGTGAAAATAACACACATACAATGACACTAGTGGATCCATGTGTGGTCTCTAAAAAGAACACACATTTCAATGATACTAGTGGATCCATATGTGGTATGTGAAAAGAACACATGTTTCAATGACTCAGTAGTTGTTAGTAAAAAGAACACACATGCAATAACACTGGTGGATCCAAAGGTGGATTGTGAAAAGAGCACACATTTGAATGACTCTGGTTGTTGTTAGTAAAAAGAACAGACATGCAATGACACTGGTGGATCCATGTGTGGTCTCTGAAGAGAACACATATGCAATGACTCTGGTTGTTGTTAGTAAAAAGAGCACACATGCAATGACACTGGTGGATCCATGTGTGGATTGTGAAGAGAACATACATGCAATGACACTGGTGGATCCATAGGTGGAATGTGAAAAGAACACACATTTCAATGACTCCAGTTGTTGTTAGTAAAAAGAACACATATGCAATGACACTGGTGGATCCATAGGTGGATTGTGAAAAGTGCACACATGCAATGACACTGGTGGATCCATATGTGGTATGTGAAAAGAACACACATGCAATGTCTCTGGTTGTTGTGAGTGAAAAGAACACACATGCAATGACACTGGTGGATCCATGTGTGGTCTCTAAAGAGAACACACATTTCAATGACACTGGTGGATCCATATGTGGTATATGAAAAGAACACACATGCAATGACTCTGGTTGTTGTTACTAAAAAGAACACACATGCAATGACACAAGTGGATCCATAGGTGGTATGTGAAAAGAACACACATTTCAATGACTCTGGTTGTTGTTACTAAAAAGAACACACATGCAATAACACTGGTGGTTCATAGGTGGATTGTGAAAAGAGAACACATGCAATAACACTGGTGGATCCATATGTGGTATGTGAAAAGAACACACATGCAATGACTCCAGTTGTTGTTAGTAAAAAGAACATACATGCAATGACACTGGTGGATCCATGTGTGGTCTCTAAAGAGAACACACATTGCAATGAAACTGGTGGATCAATATGTGGTATGTGAAAAGAACACACATGCAATGACTCTGGTTGTTGTTACTAAAAAGAACACACATGCAATGATACTGGTGGATCCATATGTGGTATGTGAAAAGAACACATATTTCAATGACTCTCGTTGTTGTTACTAAAAAGAACACACATGCAATGACACTGGTGGATCCATGTGTGGTCTCTTAAGAGAACACACATTTCAATGACACTGGTGGATCCATATGTGGTATGTGAAAAGAACACACATGCAATGACTCTGGTTGTTGTTACTAAAATGAACACACATGCAATGACACTGGTGGATCCATAGGTGGTATGTGAAAAGAACACACATTTCAATGACACTGGTGGATCCATATGTGTTATGTGAAAAGAACACACATGCAATGACTCTGGTTGTTGTTAGTGAAAAGAACATACATGCAATGCCACTGGTGGATCCAGAGGTGGATTGTGAAAAGAACACACATACAATGACACTGGTGGATCCATATGTGGTATGTGAAAAGAACACACATGCAATGACTCTAGTTGTTGTTAGTTAAAAGAACATACATGCAATGACACCGGTGGATCCATGTGTGGTCTCTAAAGAGAACACACATTTCAATGACACTGGTGGATCAATATGTGGTATGTGAAAAGAACACACATGCAATGACTCTGGTTGTTGTTACTAAAAAGAACACACATGCAATGACACTGGTGGATCCATAGGTGGTATGTGAAAGGAACACACATTTCAATGACTCTGGTTGTTGTTACTAAAAAGAACACACATGCAATGACACTGGTGGATCCATAGGTGGATTGTGAAAAAAACACACATGCAATGACACTGGTGGATCCATCTGTCGTCTCTTAAGAGAACACACATTTCAATGACACTGGTGGATCCATATGTGGTATGTGAAAAGAACAGACATGCAATGACTCTAGTTGTTGTTACTAAAAAGAACACACATGCAATGACACTGGTGGATCCATAGTTGGTATGTGAAAAGAACACACATTTCAATGACTCTCGTTGTTGTTACTAAAAAGAACACACATGCAATGACACTGGTGGATCCATAGGTGGTATGTGAAAAGAACACACATTTCAATGACACTGGTGGATCCATATGTGGTATGTGAAAAGAACACACATGCAATGCCTCTGGTTGTTGTTAGTGAAAATAACACACATACAATGACACTAGTGGATCCATGTGTGGTCTCTAAAAAGAACACACATTTCAATGATACTAGTGGATCCATATGTGGTATGTGAAAAGAACACATGTTTCAATGACTCAGTAGTTGTTAGTAAAAAGAACACACATGCAATAACACTGGTGGATCCAAAGGTGGATTGTGAAAAGAGCACACATTTGAATGACTCTGGTTGTTGTTAGTAAAAAGAACAGACATGCAATGACACTGGTGGATCCATGTGTGGTCTCTGAAGAGAACACATATGCAATGACTCTGGTTGTTGTTAGTAAAAAGAGCACACATGCAATGACACTGGTGGATCCATGTGTGGATTGTGAAGAGAACATACATGCAATGACACTGGTGGATCCATAGGTGGAATGTGAAAAGAACACACATTTCAATGACTCCAGTTGTTGTTAGTAAAAAGAACACATATGCAATGACACTGGTGGATCCATAGGTGGATTGTGAAAAGTGCACACATGCAATGACACTGGTGGATCCATATGTGGTATGTGAAAAGAACACACATGCAATGTCTCTGGTTGTTGTGAGTGAAAAGAACACACATGCAATGACACTGGTGGATCCATGTGTGGTCTCTAAAGAGAACACACATTTCAATGACACTGGTGGATCCATATGTGGTATATGAAAAGAACACACATGCAATGACTCTGGTTGTTGTTACTAAAAAGAACACACATGCAATGACACAAGTGGATCCATAGGTGGTATGTGAAAAGAACACACATTTCAATGACTCTGGTTGTTGTTACTAAAAAGAACACACATGCAATAACACTGGTGGTTCATAGGTGGATTGTGAAAAGAGAACACATGCAATAACACTGGTGGATCCATATGTGGTATGTGAAAAGAACACACATGCAATGACTCCAGTTGTTGTTAGTAAAAAGAACATACATGCAATGACATCAGTGGATCCATGTGTGGTCTCTAAAGAGAACACACATTGCAATGAAACTGGTGGATCAATATGTGGTATGTGAAAAGAACACACATGCAATGACTCTGGTTGTTGTTACTAAAAAGAACACACATGCAATGATACTGGTGGATCCATATGTGGTATGTGAAAAGAACACATATTTCAATGACTCTCGTTGTTGTTACTAAAAAGAACACACATGCAATGACACTGGTGGATCCATGTGTGGTCTCTTAAGAGAACACACATTTCAATGACACTGGTGGATCCATATGTGGTATGTGAAAAGAACACACATGCAATGACTCTGGTTGTTGTTACTAAAATGAACACACATGCAATGACACTGGTGGATCCATAGGTGGTATGTGAAAAGAACACACATTTCAATGACACTGGTGGATCCATATGTGTTATGTGAAAAGAACACACATGCAATGACTCTGGTTGTTGTTAGTGAAAAGAACATACATGCAATGCCACTGGTGGATCCAGAGGTGGATTGTGAAAAGAACACACATACAATGACACTGGTGGATCCATATGTGGTATGTGAAAAGAACACACATGCAATGACTCTGGTTGTTGTTAGTGAAAATAACACACATACAATGACACTGGTGGATCCATGTGTGGTCTGTGAAAAGAACACACATTTCAATAACTCCGTTGTTGTTAGTAAAAAGAACACACATGCAATGACGCTGGTGGATCCAAAGGTGGATTGTGAAAAGAGCACACATTTCAATGACTCTGGTTGTTGTAAGTAAAAAGAACACACATGCAATGACACTGGTGGATCCATGTGTGGTATCTGAAGAGAACACATATGCAATGACTCTGGTTGTTGTTAGTAAAAAGAGCACACATGCAATGACACTGGTGGATCCATGTGTGGATTGTGAAGAGAACAGACAAGCAATGACACTGGTGGATCCATAGGTGGATTGTCAAAAGTGCACACATGCAATGAGACTGGTGGATCCATATGTGTTATGTGAAAAGAACAAACATGCAATGTCTCTGGTTGTTGTTAGTGAAAAGAACACACATGCAATCACACTAGTGGATCCATGTGTGGTCTCTGAAGAAAACACACATTTCAATGACACTAGTGGATCCATATGTGGTATGTGAAAAGATCAGACATGCAATGACTCTGGTTGTTGTTACTAAAAAGAACACACATGCAATGACACTGGTGGATCCACAGGTGGTATGTGAAAAGAACACACATTTCAATGACTCTGGTTGTTGTTACTAAAAAGAACACACATGCAATAACACTGGTGGATCCATAGGTGGATTGTGAAAAGAGGACACATGCAATAACACTGGTGGATCCATGTGTGGTCTCTAAAGAGAACACACATTTCAATGACACTGGTGGATCAATATGTGGTATGTGAAAAGAACACACATGCAATGACTCTGGTTGTTGTTACTAAAAATAACACACATGCAATGACACTGGTGGATCCATATGTGGTATATGAAAAGAACACATATTTCAATGACTCTGGTTGTTGTTACTAAAAAGAACACACATGCAATGACACTGGTGGATCCATAGGTGGTATGTGAAAAGAACACACATTTCAATGACTCTGGTTGTTGTTACTAAAAAGAACACACATGCAATGACACTGGTGGATCCATAGGTGGATTGTGAAAAGAGAACACATGCAATGACACTGGTGGATCCATGTGTGGTCTCTTAAGAGAACACACATTTCAATGACACTGTTGGATCCATATGTGGTATGTGAAAAGAACACACATGCAATGACTCTGGTTGTTGTTACTAAAATGAACACACAAGCAATGACACTGGTGGATCCATAGGTGGTATGTGAAAAGAACACACATTTAAATGACACTAGTGGATCCATATGTGGTATGTGAAAAGAACACACATGCAATGACTCTGGTTGTTGTTAGTGAAAAGAACATACATGCAATGCCACTGGTGGATCCATAGGTGGATTGTGAAAAGAACACACATACAATGACACTGGTGGATCCATATGTGGTATGTGAAAAGATGTAACATCCCTAAAATTCATATTTCAAATCTCATTAATATCATCATTGCATCCTTCATCATTTAGGGTTTTTCTCAAAATCATTTCAGAAACAGAAGCTTGGTTCTATGATTTCATGTGAGCAGATTTAATTCAATTGGCCATCACCCTTTGAGACTTGATTGTTTAGGAACTTGTTTGCTTGCCTCCATTGTTGGAAAGTTTAGGTGTAAAAGTTTGACCAAAGTTTTCAACTTAGAAATAAATTTCAAAACCCTATTTTGTTTTATCAACATTTGCAAACCAGAGGCAAAGTCTCTGTTTGTATTAAGCCCAAGCTTGACCAAGCCCTTGCAGGGTAACTACTTGTTAAATAACTGGTTTTTGATACCACAGAACCCTACAAAAATCCCCAGAACTGTTTGAATTCAAAAAAGGATTTGAATTCATATCAAAATCATTTCACAAAATAGATTTAGAAAAAAGAAAAGAGGCAATCAATTGAAAAGGGCCGCGTGCCACCATTTCAGCCCAGCATCGAATCGAGCCCAGCAAGCCCACCCGGGGCTTTTCCTTTTCTTCTCTCACGCGTGAGCGCACCCACCAACTCAACGTGAAGGGCCCACCACATTTCCTCTATCGCTGACAACGCGCCCCACCGAGCATCGTCGTCTCCACCCGCATCGACCAGTTCATCCCCAAATCAACGCGCCGTTTCGCTTTAAATTCGCGGCTTCAATTCGTATCAATGCGAAAGTGATTCTCGCCGTGACCAGGCTATATAAACCCCTCTGCCCCCTCTCCTTCTCCTCAAACCCCGAGCAGCGCCACCAGGCTGTGCATTGCTCTCTAGAGCCCTTGCCTCCGACGATCGCGCAACAATTCCGGTGAGCCTCGTGTTCCCCTCTCTCGTTTTCACTATTATGTTCGGTGAGTCTCTGCGCACCTCCGGCCCCACTAGTTCATCCAGACGCCTCAGTCGCCGTTTCCACTCGACACAAGCACCAAGCGACAACATCAACTCCGGCTAGCTCTAGTGGTAAGTCCGCATCGCCCCAACCTTTCCCTTCACGCACGCATCTTCGCCATGATCTTATGCATCGACCATACCCTCCGCTTGCCTCCTAGTGATCTACAACGCCGCCTTCAACCTCAAGCGAGCCACCGCTGCGATCCAACTCGAGAAATCCACCGCAACCCTGAGCGCCCCTTGCCGAGCTGACCACACGTTGAGCACCCCACGTCCTTGCGGTCTCGGTGAGTATCTTCCCTATCCTCCTAGCGATCTCAGATCATGGCCGCCATCGTCCGACTGTCGCCGCCAGCCTCGATAAGCGCCGCGATTTTGGCTTGATGATTTAGATCGTTGGATCCGTGTCGTAGGGCTAGGATAGAATTTTTAAAAGGAAGGGTATGCAGCGTCTCGAGCCGCCAGATCTCATTTAAATCCTGCGGTGTGGAGCTTGATCCGGTCTTGAACCGGTACACGCCACAACATGACACGTGTCTATGGTTATATCTATAAACTGATTTTAAATCAGAATTTGATCCAATTTTCAAATGCCTATAACTTTTGATTGCCACGTTGGTGTTTTGCAAACTTTATACCATTGGATTCAGTGAAACAAGACCTTTCTGAATACCCAATGTTTTTAACAAATAGTAACCATTAGAATGACTTTGTTGTAGAAACATGTTTAAGGCTATTTTGAGTATGATTTTAGTTTAGCAATTTGTTTAAGTACCAAATAAGTTTGTTTTGGCAATTTTGTGTCTTGTTATGTTTCTGTAAACATGCACATGTTTGGTAAAGATTTCAAAATCCCCACTTAGTAAATTCATGCATGCATGCATTCATATTATTTTTGATTGAATATAAATTGTGTGTAATTGTATGCTACAATTTTGTGTAGATTTTGATAGTGATTGTGATTGTGAAGAGTGCTACTCTCCTCATTACCAAGGCAAGTGATGCTTCATATCTTTTGTCCCATTACTTTCACTATGCACTAGTGTTTTTGCTAAGTCAAACTTCCATGGATTTTATTTTGCTAAGTATAGACCTTGCTATGGGAAAACCTAGTAGATGAAGCCTTAGTAGAAATTTCCTAAGTTAAGATTCCTACTACCTTCATGCTTAGCTTAGCTAATAGAAAACAAGGGTGGAATATATATTCATGCTATGGAAAAATTTCTAAGTCTGTGGACTTATGTTTTGTTTAATAAAACAACTAAGTGAATGAATCACCTGGGTGGAATGGAAAGAATGGTTTGTGTTGAGTGGTTCACAAGGCCATGGACTTGGCTTGTGTATCTCACTTGTGGATGGCCACCCAGGAACAAAGAGATTTGAGATGTCAATTGTTGAGAAGCTTCAAGTGCAACCACTTGGCAATATGGGCTCTGCCATGATCATATAGGTTGCTAGAACTTAGTCTCTTGGACAGTTGGTGGTAGTGGGAATGATAGGTTGGAGTGCGTCCATTGGACTAAGGAAAGGCTTCTGAAAGATCTTGTCTTGGGAAACCAAGTCTTGTGGGGAAAGTGCACCACCTCTGCAGAGAGTAAAACCTAAGTACTTAGCCATGTCCCTGGTAAAGGACAATTTGAGCATCAAGATATGGAAGCTATCAAGAATCTCCTCATCCCAATTTCTAAGTTAAAAATCTTGTGGGTGAACAAGGGTTAAAGGATCTTCAGTCTTTGATTGGTAGATGCCTTGGAAAGGATCTTGATCTTTGATTGGTAGATGCCTTGGGAAAGTTTTGTCAAGCAAAAACATAGTGTTTTCAAAGGATAAGGAAAAATCTATTTTGAGCAATGCAAGCCTAAGCTCCACTTGGCCAAATGCATATAGTAGTATAGTCCACTTTAAATAAGCTAAGGTATCACTTGCCAATACTATTCCAAAAGTATTGACCCTCTATGGCTGTAACTTGTAATGTTGCAGGTTACTCCGATGATGAATAGGAGTCATGAGTCTACACTCAACATGCTTGCCTGTGGCACATGAAGATGAAGACTTATGTTTATTTACTTATTCCATAAACTCTTGTATTAGGCCTTTGGCCCTGAGTTGTAAAAGACTATGTTTTATCTATGGAATGGTAATAAACGACCTTTGTATCTGTGTACTTCATCTTAAACTGTGGATGCTAGCATTGATCCGAGGGACTAGCATTGCAATCACAGGATCCTTTCCTTTAATAAGGAGGGATCTTACAGATGGTATCGAGCACCGTTGCACTGTAGGATTATGACCCTAGGATTGGAAACCACTAAGGAAAAATTTAACTACTTCTACACTTGTCTATTCTTCTCGTAAACTTTTCTAATCTTCTCATTCTCATCTCTATTTGTAGATGAACTCCATCAACGAAGCCGTGAAGAAAGGACCACTCATGACCATGACCTTGGAGTGTGAAACTGAGTTTCCCAAGATTCTCAAGGACCTCATGGAGGCAATGGAAGCACATGGTGCACTGTACAAGGGCTTTCCAGGTGATGGAGGAAGGAGTGGAGTATTGGTGGGTGCAACTTCACTTGTACAAAAACAAGGAAGACAACCACAAAGAAAGAGGTTTCTGCATGTACACCAACACTGTGATGCATACCACATTCTTTGAGTCAGCAAGAGAAGCAGCTTGGAAGACTATCAAAGAACTCAGTGCTAGAGTCAAGTGCAGGATGCTCAACCTCCAAAAAGACTTAGAGAAAGAGAAGGAACATACCCAAGAGTTGGAAGCCACCAACCAAACCTTAAGGGGAGATATTATAGACTTAGTGATGGAAGCATGTGAACAAGATAGGCTGATTGCCTCTAGGAACATTGTGTTAGCCACCAGATCCAGTGAGATAGGTTTGTAAGCACACTTCGTTAGTTGGACCACCAGCTATCACCTTATTTTCCAAATGATACCTTAAATAAGTTTGAACCTTGGTTGATGTAATGGATTCATGTATGCATGACTTGTGTGATATTTGTGTTCCATGGATATGTATGAATGTTTGTCTTGTTTATTTTAAATTGTGTTGTTCTAACTTTTTCAATCTTATAAATAGATGCCTATTACCATCAGCACTGCTGAGGAGTTCCAGGTTACTCGTTTTGGACCTCGTATCGTAGAGCTTACTACCTTGCTCGATCTCCCTCTTCCCACCATTACGGTGCACCCACTCACCAAGTTTGAGAGGAAGGACCTCTGGGGCTTCAAGGTGAACCAGCAGATGCGGTCGAGCCTACTACGGAGGCCATCGTCTTCAAGCTTATGCGATGAGGGAGAGAGGCATGGAGGTTGTCATGCAGGACCTGATAGGACGACTGTTAGGCCGTCACTCCCGACAGGTTAGAGGCACTTACTTCCACGCCTTCGGAAGGCGTGATGATGACGGAGAGTCCATCGACTTTGAGGACGACTCGAGGGCCACATGCAGCCGATCGCTGTACCTCCGGGACTTAAAGACTGTTATTAGGCACGTGGATCTTGGGACCAACATCATGCTTAGCAATGACGAGCTCGGTGCAGCCGCGAGAAGGACAAGCTCTTGGCCTTGAGCGGGGACGAGGTAGTCAAGGAGATGGAGGCGGTTCGAGACCCAAGACCGTAAGTTCAAGAGTCAAGAGAAAGCGTGTCAGGATAGGAACAAGAGGATTCGGACATGATCGAGGAACTGCAGTCAAGGACTTCGAGTTAGAGCAAAGAGCAGACAGTGATTGAGAGACTTCGTTCCCAGAAGAGGGCTCTCGAGGCCAAGATCGACTCCTTGACCACTACTATCGAGGAGAGCAAGACCGCAATGGAGAACGCAGGTCTTACCTTTGTCGAGGAGGAGATTGATCTTGTGAGTAGACTTGACTACTCGATTATCTTTATTTACCGTACTTGTTATTTGTGAACTTATTATTAGACCATCCGACATGTGGATGGCTTGCCACTTGTGTGTTTTTACTTTGAGACTTTTGTTATCTTGTTGTTGAGTTTTTATCCTTGTGTTCCATGCTATGTGTTTGCTTGTGTGATGTATTGGGCATAAATCATGTAAGGGTATCTCATTCGTATCTCTATATGAACAAACCACGGATGCCTCCCCGTCGCGCAAACCCCAACCCCAACCCCAACAACATTACCCCGGAAATGCAACAGATGATGAATGCGCAGACATAGCTTATGCAAATGATGACGACATTCATCCAAAACTAGAACAACAACAACAACCCCAATAACAACAATAACAACAACAACAACAACAACCCTCTGGGTTTTGATATGCTCACCAGATTTCTACGTCTGAGGCCAGCTAAGTTTTCAGGAACGACTGATCCCATGGTGGCCAATGATTGGCTACGTTCTGTGAACAAAGACTTGGTGACCGTGGGCTGCACAGATGCTGAAAAAGTCAGGTTCGCAAACACATCATTGGAAGGACCAGCCGCCGCATGGTGGGACAACTTCCAGATCACCACTCCTATCGATGAGGTGACTTGGGCTATCTCTGAAGATGGCTTTCGCACTACACATATCTCACCAGGAATGATGAGCCTGAAAAAGAAGGAGTTTCACAACCTGAAGCAGCGCCACCACAGCGTGGCTGAATATATTGAAGAATTCAACAATCTGGCGCGCTATGCACCGGATGAGGTTGACACAGATGCCAAAAGAAAGGAAAAGTTTCTGGAAGGCTTGAATGATGAGCTAAATCTGCGGTATGCGTGGCATATGTTCCAACTTATCGATCATTTGTGACAAGGTTGTTATTGTGGAGAATAAAATGAAGCAAGTCGAGAGTAGAAAGAGGAAACACTCCGACAAGCACAACTCGGGATCGTCTCATAAACGATCTCACTATGATGATAGTGTCAGCCCAGGATCCCACAAGCATGGGAAATTTAACAAGCACCACAACCACAACCGTCATGACAACAAGCATCATCACAGTCATGACAATGATAAGTACAAGAATCACAAGAGTGGACATAAGAGCCACCATAGTGGAAGTGGAAGTGGAAGTGGAAGTAGAAACCAGCCTAAAACGGACATCAGTCAGGTCGAATGCTACAAATGCAAGAAGCTGGGGCATTATGCTAATGAGTGCCCTGAAAAGAAAGTTGAAGGACCTAGCAAGCCCAATCCTTTTCAGAAAGAACAGGTTAACCACATCAATGTGGATGAGGTCTATGAAGAGCCTGATGCTGTTGCTGGTAAGTTCAGACTCAATTCTATCTCAGCATTTGTACTCTTTGACACTGGTGCATCTCATTCATTCATATCAAAAGCATTTGTTGATAGAAACTGGTTTGCATCTGAAAACATTGGGTGCCCAATAAAAGTTAGCTCTCCGGGTGGAGATATGATAGTGAGTCTTGGATGCCGGGATCTAGTCATAGAGATCGGAAAACATAAGTTTCCAGTGAACCTAATAATCCTAAATTCCCAAGGATTGGATGTGATTTTGGGAATGGATTGGATGGCTAAGTATGAGGGAGTACTAGATTGTGCCAAACGCACAGTTGCACTCACAACCCCTGATGGTAAGATGATAAAATTCAAGTCCAATTTTAAATCTAAAGGAAGTAAGCTGAATTCTCTTAAGGGGGTTAGCATGGACACTGTGCCAATTGTGTGTGAATATCCGGATGTGTTTCCGGAAGAGTTACCGGGAATGCCACCAGATAGAGATGTAGAGTTTATAATAGATTTGGTACCAGGTTCTGGACCAAGAGCAAAGAGGCCTTATAAAATGTCAGTTGACGAACTTAAGGAACTCAAGAAACAACTTGGAGAACAATTGCAGAAGGGATTCATCCAGCCATGTTCTTCATCTTGGGGAGCTCCAGTTTTATTCGTGGAAAAGAGGGATCGAACTCAAAGGTTATGCATAGATTACCGTTCTCTCAACGAGGTAACCATCAAGAACAAATATCCTTTGCCGAGAATAAACGACTTGTTTGATCATCTAGAAGGAGCATGTGTGTTCTCGAAGATTGATCTTCGGTCAGGCTATTTTCAACTCAAGATAAGAGAGTAAGACATACCTAAAACAGCATTCACCACAAGGTATGGATTGTATGAGTACACTGTGATGCCTTTTGGTTTAACCAACGCTCCAGCATACTTCATGAATATGATGAACAAAGTGTTCATGGAATTTCTCGACAAGTTCATTGTCGTTTTCATCGATGACATCTTAGTCTACTCCAAGAGCAAGGAAGAGCATGAAAGACATCTACGCTTGATACTTGAGAAACTAAGGGAACATAAGCTTTATGCCAAATTCAGCAAGTGTGAGTTTTGGTTAGAGGAAGTTGGATTTCTTGGTCACGTTATGACAAAGGATGGTGTAGCAGTTGATCTTGCTAAAGTTTCAGCTGTGACAGAATGGGAATCTCCTAAGAACGTAAAAGAGGTTCATAGTTTCCTTGGTTTAGCAGGTTACTCTGTAAGATTCATTGAAATTTTTCAAAGGTTGCTAAACCAATGACGAATTGTTAAAGAAAGATAAGAAATTTGCTTGATGCGAAGGTTGTGAACTCAGCTTTCAAGAATTAAAGAAGAGGCTTGTGTCAGCACTAGTTATTTGACTACCAGACTTGGAAAAGGATTTCCAAGTGTATTGTGATGCTTCTCATAAAGGATTAGGTGCCGTACTTATGCAAGGCGGAAAATTTGTGGCTTATGCCTCGAGACAACTCAAAACTCATGAAGTAAACTATCCTACTCATGATTTAGAGTTAGCATTGTTGTCCATGCACTCAAAACATGGAGACATTACCTTTTGGGAAAACGTTGTGAAGTATTCACCGACCATAAGAGTTTGAAGTATATCTTCACCCAGAAGGAAATCAATATGAGACAAAGGAGATGGCTAGAACTTATCAAGGATTACGACTTGAGTTTGCAATACCATCCTGGTAAAGCAAATGTAGTAGCAGATGCTCTAAGTCGTAAGGCATTTGTAAATGGCCTTACCAAAGGTGAATTGCGGATGACTTGTGCAAGCAATTCCAGGAACTCGGATGGGAGATTGTGCGAAGGACATCTTATGTCTTTGGATGTTCAACCCATTACATTGGATAAGATTAAAGAAGCCCAAAGACGGACAAAGAAATCGAAGAGATTAAGGAAAAGGATTAGCCAAGGAAGCTAAAGTTTCCATATAGACGAACAAGGTACTTTATGGCACGGAAAGCGTATTTGTGTTCCACAAGATCCGAATTACGGAAACCGATTCTACAAGAAGCCCATAACTCTCCATATTCTATTGACCGGAAACACCAAAATGTACATGGATATGAAAGAAAGATTTTGGTGGAACAATCTCAAAAGGGACATCGAACACATTGCTTTGTGTGATGTGTGTAGTAGAGTGAAAGCGAGCATCGAAACCAGCAGGTTTGCTTCAACCAATGCCTATTCCTGAATGGAAGTGGGAAAATATTGGTATGGATTTCATTACCGGATTACCAAGGACCAGGTCAGGGTATGATTCCATATGGGTAGTAGTGGACCGCCTAACTAAAGTGGCTCATTTTATACCCGTAAAGACAACTTATACCAGAGCAAAGTTCGCCAGAATTTACATGAGCAGAATTGTATGCCTTCACGGTGTGCCTAAGAGTATTGTGTCGATAGGAACTCAGTTCACTTCTCACTTTTGGAGACAACTTCATGAATCTTTGGGAGCGAGATTGGAATTCAACCTGCTTTTCATCCTCAAAGCGATGGACAAACAGAAAGGACTAATCAAATTCTTGAAGACATGTTGAGGGCATGTGCCCTAGACTATGGAGCAAGTTGGGATGAAAGTCTGCCTTACGCAGAGTTCTCTTACAATAACAGTTACCAATCTAGCATTGGGATGGCACCATTTGAGTTTCTCTCTACGGAAGAAGTGTACCACCCGTTGCTATGGAATGGTGTGGGAGAAAGAAGTTTGTTTGGACCAGATCTTATCAAAGGCGCCAAGAAAGGTCAAATTGGTTAGGGACAGGTTGAAGATAGCACAGTCTCGACAGAAAAGCTACGCAGATTCTAAGCGTAGAGAAGTCACCTACGAAGTTGGGGATAGATCTTATCTTAGATTATCACCACTTCGTGGAGTGAAAAGATTTGGAGTCAAAGGAAAGTTGGCACCAAGATATGTTGGACCATTCAACATTCTAAGTCGCAAGGGAGAAGCTGCATATGAAATCGAATCGACATCTTTATCGGATCCATAATGTTTTCATGTGAGTCACTCAAGAAATGTCACCCAGAAATGGAAGAATCTTCTTTGAAGGATACCATATCTTTGGAAGAAGTTCAACTAGAAAGTGATCTCACCTATGAAGAAAAGCCTGTCAAGATTCTTGAGACCGCAGAAAGAGTCACAAGGACAAAAACTATCAAGTTTTGCAATGTACAATGGAATCATCATTCCGAAGAGGAAGCAACATGGGAAAGAGAAGATGATCTTCGGAAAGACCACCCTCACCTATTTGCTAGCCAATCCGAATCTCGAGGGCGAGATTCATCTTAAGGGGGTTAGATTTGTAACATCCCTAAAATTCATATTTCAAAGCTCATTCATATCATCATTGCATCCTTCATCATTTAGGGTTTTTCTCAAAATCATTTCAGAAACAGAAGCTTGGTGCTATGATTTCATGTGAGCAGATTTAATTCAATTGGCCATCACCCTTTGAGACTTGATTGTTTAGGAACTTGTTTTCTTGCCTCCATTGTTGGAAAGTTTAGGTGTAAAAGTTTGACCAAAGTTTTCAACTTAGAAATAAATTTCAAAACCCTATTTTGTTTTATCAACATTTGCAAACCAGAGGCAAAGTCTCTGTTTGTATTAAGCCCAAGCTTGACCAAGCCCTTGCAGGGTAACTACTTGTTAATTAACTGGTTTTTGATACCACAGAACCCTACAAAAATCCCCAAAACTGTTTGAATTCAAAAAAGGATTTGAATTCATATCAAAATCATTTCAGAAAATAGATTTAGAAAAAGAAAGAAGAGGCAATCAATTGAAAAGGCCAGCCACCATTTCATCCCAAGATCAAATCGAGCCCAACAAGCCCACCGGGGCTTTTCCTTTTCTTCTCTCACGCGTGCGCACTCCACCAGCTCAGCGGCGTAAGGGCCCACCACATTTCCCTCTATCACTGACAACCGCGCCCACCAGCATCGTCGTCTCCACCAGCTGCGACCAGTTCATCCGCAAATCAACGCGTTTTCGTTTTAAATTCATGGCTTCAATTGTATCAATGCCCGAAAGTGATTCTCGCTGTGGCTATATAAACCCCTCTCCCTCTCCTCCCTCAAACCCCGAGCAGGCGCCACCTGCGTGCATTGCTCTCTGTAACCCGCCGCCGACGATCCGGCAAATTCGGTGAGCCTCGTGTTCCCCTCTGCTCTCATTTTGCTATCATGTTCGTGAGTCTCTGCGCACCTCGGCCCCACTAGTTCATCTGTCTTGCCCAGTCGCCGTTTCCACTCGACACCGCAAGCACCGACGACAACATCAACTCCGGCGAGCTCTAGTGGTAAGTCCAGACCGCCCCAAACCTTTCCCTTCACGCACGCATCTTCGCCATGATCTTCTGCATCTGACCATACCCTCCGTTTGCCTCCTAGTGATCTACAACGTCGCCTTCAACCTCAAGCAGAGCCACCGTTGCGGATCCAACTCGGCAGAAATCCACACCGCAACCCTGGCGCCTTGCCGAAATGACCATTACCACGTTGAGCACCCCCACGTCCTTGCGGTCTCGGTGAGTATCTTCCCTATCCTCCTAGCGATCTGTATCACCGGTGCCGCCATCGTCCGACCGTCGCCGCCGCGCGCAGCCGATAAGCGCCGCCAGATTTTGGCTTGATGATTTAGATCGTTGGATCCGTATCGTAGGGCTAGGATAGAATTTTTAAAACGAAGGGGTATGCGCGCGTCTGAGCCGCCAGATCTCATTTAAATCCTGCGGCTGTGGAGCTCGATCCAGTGCGAACCGGTACGCGCCAGTCACAACATGACACGTGTCTAGGGTTAGATCTAAAAACAGATTTTAAATCAGAATTTGATCCAATTTTCAAATGCCTATAACTTTTGATTGCCACGTTGGTGTTTTGCAAACTTTATACCATTGGATTCAGTGAAACAAGACCTTTCTGAATATCCAATGTTTTTAACAAATAGTAACCATTAGAATGACTTTGTTGTAGAAACATGTTTAAGGCTATTTTGAGTATGATTTTAGTTTAGCAATTTGTTTAAGTACCAAATAAGTTTGTTTTGGCAATTTTTGTGTCTTGTTATGTTTCTGTAAACATGCACATGTTTGGTAAAGATTTCAAAATCCCCACTTAGTAAATTCATGCATGCATGCATTCATATTATTTTTGATTGAATATAAATTGTGTGTAATTGTATGCTACAATTTTGTGTAGATTTTGCTAGTGATTGTGATTGTGAAGAGTGCTACTCTCCTCATTACCAAGGCAAGTGATGCTTCATATCTTTTGTCCCATTACTTTCACTATGCACTAGTGTTTTTGCTAAGTCAAACTTGCATGGATTTTATTTTGCTAAGTATAGACCTTGCTATGGGAAAACCTAGTAGATGAAGCCTTAGTAGAAATTTCCTAAGTTAAGATTCCTACTACCTTCATGCTTAGCTTAGCTAATAGAAAACAAGGGTGGAATATATATTCATGCTATGGAAAAATTTCTAAGTCTGTGGACTTATGTTTTGTTTAATAAAACAACTAAGTGAATGAATCACCTGGGTGGAATGGAAGGAATGGTTTGTGTTGAGTGGTTCACAAGGCCATGGACTTGGCTTGTGTATCTCACTTGTGGATGGCCACCCAGGAACAAAGAGATTTGAGATGTCAATTGTTGAGAAGCTTCAAGTGCAACCACTTGGCAATATGGGCTCTGCCATGATCATATAGGTTGCTAGAACTTAGTCTCTTGGACAGTTGGTGGTAGTGGGAATGATAGGTTGGAGCGCGTCCATTGGACTAAGGAAAGGCTTCTGAAAGATCTTGTCTTGGGAAACCAAGTCTTGTGGGGAAAGTGCACCACCTCTGCAGAGAGTAAAACCTAAGTACTTAGCCATGTCCCTGGTAAAGGACAATTTGAGCATCAAGACATGGAAGCTATCAAGAATCTCCTCATCCCAATTTCTAAGTTAAAAATCTTGTGGGTGAACAAGGGTTAAAGGATCTTCAGTCTTTGATTGGTAGATGCCTTGGAAAGGATCTTCAGTCTTTGATTGGTAGATGCCTTGGGAAAGTTTTGTCAAGCAAAAACATAGTGTTTTCAAAGGATAAGGAAAAATCTATTTTGAGCAATGCAAGCCTAAGCTCCACTTGGCCAAATGCATATAGTAGTATAGTCCACTTTAAATAAGCTAAGGTATCACTTGCCAATACTATTCCAAAAGTATTGACCCTCTGTGGTTGTAACTTGTAATGTTGCAGGTTACTCCGATGATGAATAGGAGTCATGAGTCTACACTCAACATGCTTGCCTGTGGCACATGAAGATGAATACTTATGTTTATTTACTTATTCCATAAACTCTTGTATTAGGCCTTTGGCCCTGAGTTGTAAAAGACTATGTTTTATCTCTGGAATGACTGTAATAAACGACCTTTGTATCTGTGTACTTCATCTTAAACTGTGGATGCTAGCATTGATCCAGGGACTACCATTGCAATCACAGGGATCCTTTCCTTTAATAAGGAGGGATCTTACAGATGGTATCAGAGCACTGTGTTGCCTGTAGGATTATGACCCTAGGTTTGGAAACCACTAAGGAAAATTTTTGTCTATTCTTCTCGTAAACTTTTCTAATCTTCTCATTCTCATCTCTATTTGTAGATGAACTCCATCAACGAAGCCGTGAAGAAAGGACCACTCATGACCATGACCTTGGAGTGTGAAACTGAGTTTCCCAAGATTCTCAAGGACCTCATGGAGGCAATGGAAGCACATGCAATGACTCTGGTTGTTGTTACTAAGAAGAACACACATGCAATGACACTGGTGGATCCATAGGTGGATTGTGAAAAGAGCACACATGCAATGACACTAGTGGATCCATATGTGGTATGTGAAAAGAACAGACATGCAATGACACTGGTGGATCCATAGGTGGATTGTGAAAAGAGCACACATGCAATGACACTGGTGGATCCATATGTGGTATGTTAAAAGAACACACATGCAATGACTCCAGTTGTTGTTAGTGAAAAGAACATAAATGCAATGACACTGGTGGATCCATGTGTGGTCTTTGATGAGAACACACATTTCAATGACACTGGTGGATCCATATGTGGTATGTGAAAAGAACACACATGCAATGACTCTGGTTGTTGTTACTAAATTAACACACATGCAATGACACTGGTGGATCCATAGGTGGTGTGTGAAAAGAACACACATTTCAATGACTCTGGTTGTTGTTACTAAAAAGAACACACATGCAATGACACTAGTGGATCCATAGGTGGTATGTGAAAAGAACACACATTTTAATGACACTGGTGGATCCATATGTGGTATGTGAAAAGAACACACATGCAATGACTCTGGTTGTTGTTAGTGAAACGGACATACATGCAATGACACTGGTGGATCCATAGGTGGATTGTAAAAAGAACACACATGCAATGACACTGGTGGATCCATATGTGGTATGTGAAAAGAACACACATTCAATGACTCTTGTTGTTGTTTGTGAAAATAACACACATGCAATGACACTGGTGGATCCATGTGTGGTCTCTAAAAAGAACACACATTTGAATGACACTAGTGGATCCATATGTGGTATGTGAAAAGAACACACATTTCAATGAATCAGTTGTTGTTAGTAAAAACAACACACATGCAATGACACTGGTGGATCCAAAGGTGGATTTGAAAAGAGCACACATTTCATTGACTCTGGTTATTGTTAGTAAAAAGAACACACATGCAATGACACTAGTGGATCCATGTGTGGTCTTTGAAGAGAACACATATGCAATGACTCTGGTTGTTGTTAGTAAAAAGAGCACACATGCAATGACACTGGTGGATCCATGTGTGGATTGTGAAGAGAACACACATGCAATGACACTGGTGGATCCATAGGTGGTATGTGCAAAGAACACACATTTCAAAGACTCTAGTTGTTGTTAGTAAAAAGAACACACATGCAATGACACTGGTGGATCCATAGGTGTATTGTGAAAAGAGCACACATGCAATGACACTGGTGGATCCATATGTGGTATGTGAAAAGAACATACATGCAATGACTCTGGTTGTTGTTAGTGAAAAGAACACACATGCAATGACACTGGTGGATCCATGTGTGGTCTCTGAAGAGAACACACAATTCAATGACACTGGTGGATCCATATGTGGTATGTGAAAAGAACACACATGCAATTACTCTGGTTGTTGTTACTAAAAAGAACACACATGCAATGACACTGGTGGATCCATAGGTGGTATGTGAAGAGAACACACATTTCAATGACTCTGGTTGTTGTTACTAAAAAGAACACGCATGCAATGACAATGGTGGATTCATAGGTGGATTATGAAAAGAGCACACATGCAATGACACTGGTGGATCCATATGTGGTATGTGAAAAGAACACACATGCAATGACTCCAGTTGTTGTTAGTTAAAAGAACATACATGCAATGACACTGGTGGATCCATGTGTGGTCTCTAGAGAGAACACACATTTCAACGACACTGGTGGATCAATATGTGGTATGTGAAAAGAACACACATGCAATGACTCTGGTTGTTGTTACTAAAAAGAACACACATGCAATGACACTAGTGGATCCATATGTGGTATGTGAAAAGAACACACATTTCAATGACTCTGGTTGTTGTTACTAAAAAGAATACACATGCAATGACACTAGTGGATCCATATGTGGTATGTGAAAAGAACACACATTTCAATGACTCTGGTTGTTGTTACTAAAAAGAATACACATGCAATGACACTGGTGGATCCATAGGTGGTATGTGAAAAGAACACACATTTCAATGACTCTAGTTGTTGTTACTAAAAAGAACACACATGCAATGATACTGGTGGATCCATAGGTGGATTGTGAAAAGAGCACACATGCAATGACATTGGTGGATCCATATGGGGTATGTGAAAAGAACACACATGTAACGACTCTGGTTGTTGTTAGTGAAAACAACATGTAACACCCTCAGAATCGGCCCTATGCAAGTTTTAGCGAAACCCGCCAAACCCGCATAGAAACGATTCAAAGGTGCCCACCAGGCACTTTCGTGCGGGTGGAAAACGAAGTAATAACATTACACAACAGTCCTCGATGGGACCCACGTAAGCAGATATATAACCGACTCAATGAGTCAAGAATTCAGATATACAATACAAAGATCCAAATCACCTTGAAAACGATAGAGCGTCCAGCTACGGACAAGATGCAAATGGGGCTAAGAGCCCTGAAGAATAACCAATGGCGTCCATAACCCTGCCCAGGCCAAGCCGGAAGGGTAACCCTGCTAACGACGTCGATCTCAAAACCTGCTTAAACAAAAGGGGTGCCGACAAAGGGCAAAGGAAAAAGAGGAGCGTCGATCGAGGCCGATGCAGCGAGGCTAGAATTCGGCGGTCCTCGCCTACATAGGTATGGTGGATCAAGCGGCAGCAGCATGTACTAAACAACCTATAGAGACTCGATATAACTGTCGGCTATCAGAGAGGGATAAGAAAGACCTATTCGGAACCATCCTGATACTACCACCAAACATATCCATCCTGGTATTTCCCCCTCGACACCAAACGAGGAAGTCAACCGAGGAACTCACACAGTTGGCAGTTTTATTTATTCAGTTATCGTTGCAGCAATTACTAGTCAAGTATAGATAGTCATCCTGATAAAATAAGCGTTAGGCAGTTTTATTTAACCATTCCGTTGTAGTTGCGACACTTACTAGTCAAATACAATTAGCATGAGATATCCCAAAACCCAGCAGTTGTTGGTACTTTTATTTAGCCATCCCATTGCAGTTGAGCTGATTACAGGTCACATCGGATACAAGTCAATTTATAACAGTAAACTTTAGTTATAGTTGTCTATGATCAAGCACTGTGCTCCAAGTCGTCCATAATCATGACACGGCTTTTCGAAAAGATTTAACCTGCGGTGCACCAAAGTATCCACACGATTAGCATGAGATATCCACACGCTTGACCCTTTTGCGGATCAATTAACATACACCCATCGGTATGTCGGCGGGGCCTAAGTCATGGCGTTTCCCAGACCCAAAGCAAGCACGAGGGGCCACCCACTAATACACCCATAACAAAGTCGGCCGGGCTCCGAGACGGACTCAGGGTTTGTGGAGCCGGCTGTAAACGACTGGGAACCCGAAACTCTCGGGCTTGTCGATACAGCGAAAACGGGTCACGATCCTAAACAGTATAGTGTGCTATCCATCGCACAATTTAAATAAAGCAGTAAAGCATGGCATAAGTACAGGATAGTAAATAAAACCTCAAACTAGTTGTGGCCCCCGGTATAATACTTGGAATCAGGTACTAAATCGATGGGGTGCCCACACATCCCACATGTGGTTAGCGCGCTCGATCTCGGAACAGGTGTCAAGAACTCGGGGTCCTACGGGACACCAGTGAGCGGTCGGAAACCAAATATTGTCTATCACCCACCGGTGCCTCTGCATTACCTACTTCCATTTTAGTTATTAAACAATAATTAAAGTTATAACCATCTCCAACATAAAGCTTATGGCAGCCTTCCAACAATTGTGGTACTTGACGACACGCAACAGCACTTGAGCAAGCGACTACGACGCGCAAGTCCAACTATCTACCAAACAACAGGTAATAGGATTTGTCCAAGGCAATATAAGGCTGCAAGGGATATCACGATGCGAAAACTAGAGCATCGCCACACAGACAGCAATAGATCAACAGGAGGGAATAAATACTATAAAAGTAAGAT
Organism: Avena insularis; assembly: GCA_023614405.1. NCBI lineage: Eukaryota > Viridiplantae > Streptophyta > Magnoliopsida > Poales > Poaceae > Avena > Avena insularis. Next base: position 153,727 of record JAJUPC010000268.1, read on the forward strand.
AGGTAGAAAGGGGGAGATGCTCGCCTGAAAACATTGCCGAAGGTTCAACCGAAGATCGGGGCGAAGCTCACATCAACTCAACGGCCTTATCCGCGAAGAAGCAAAACACTAGAAGAAACATCGGATGCACTATTTAATACTACGGTAGAAAATCGGGCATGATGCATGTATGATGTATGGCATGGCAAAGATGCGATGCAATTAGGCAATATTAAGCGGAACCGGGGTCCCGACATTTAATTAGACGGTTCAAGTTATCTAGATACCCTGCAATTTAAATGTTGTCTTAACAAGCCAAAACATGTCACCGGTTCACTACACAATTTTAATTGGGACCAATATAAGACTAGATTTGCCCGCATATGGATCCCATATTTAATTATAAGGTGAATCGGCATAATGCCCCCAACCCACATGATATGCATGCGAGATGAACAATTAATATGCAACAAGTTTTATATAAGGCATTTATAAAATAGGGGCTCGGGAAAAGGTTCACACATCTGGGTATCGGCGATCTTGGGGTTCGATGGGGTTTGGGGTCGGTCTCAGGGTTCGACGGGGAACGGCTCGACGAGATCGGTCTCGGACAACGGAAGTCGATCTTGTCGCATCCGAGAAGAAGAGCTTGGTTGGCGTCGGGCACATCGGATTCGCCCTGGTCAGGGTCGATCATGTCGTTGCGAAGATCTTGGGGCCCGCGCCATCGAGTCGGTCTTGGCATTCGGGGTGAAGAACTTGGCATCCTCGAGGAAGTACTTGTCGTATCCGTGAAGAAGATCATGTCGGTCCACGGGGTTCGGTCTTCGGGGTTCGACGGGTGTCTTGGCGTCCCATGAAGGCACCCTCGGTGCTCCGTGTCGAAGGCATCGGGGTCTCCGGGTAGGAGATCATGGAGTTCCGAGGGGTTCGGTCCCGTGAGGCAGATCTTGGGGTTCGGGTTTGGTCTCCCGCTTCGGACTCCGGGTCTCGGGGATTCGATCTTTGGATCCATGTGGCCGATATTGGTGTGCCGAGGTTCGAACTTCGGGGCCCCCGAAGGAGGTTTTGTTGATTCATGTAGAGGGTCATGACGTTCCGCGGAGATGAACTCCATCGGTCGATGTCTCGATACAATCTTCAAATGTACACACAAGGTTCCGTCGATGGCGGCAGAGACGGTGTCCGCAGCGGCTTCAGTCACGCCATATTGTCGCGAAGATCTTGTCAAGGCTCGCACTCGAGGAACAGCGGAGCATCGACCGACTCTTGAGCACCAGCCGCGCATGTGGCGAGCGGCGCCGATGCGAGCTTGGGTCAATGAGGCCTAGAATAAAAAGGCCGTCGGCTGGCGTTGAACAAGAAGGCGACACCACGTTGGAATCACTCATGCGGCACGGTGGCGACAGCAACAGTGGCGACCAGCGAGGCAGGTATTGCGGCCGGAGCAGCGGTGCGGCGCGGTCGGCAACCGACACGGGCGAGGAAGTGCTCGCGAGCACGCAAAGAAGCGGCAGGTGTCCGAGAGGCGAGGAGAGAGGGCCTCGGCGCGGGCGCATGCGGCCAGCGAGGAGGAGGTCGCGGCGGCATGGCGGCCGGGAGGAGGAACGAGCGCCGGCGGTCGAGGCCGAGGAGAAAGCGGCGAGGCCGTCCACTGACGGCCAGATGCGCCAGCACTTCGAGGGCGGGGGGCGGTGGCTGTGAAGGGAGCCGCTGGCCGGAGCAAGCTGGGCGGGCTCAGCTGCAGGAAGCGGCGTTGGGCGAATGGCCCTGACGAGACCAGCCGATGAGGGGAGGCTGAGGAAGCGGAGGATGGAGGGGAGGCGAGGTGCAATGAGGCCAGCCCAGGGCAGGCAGAGGCTGGGGAGGCAGCCTGGTGAGGCGCGGGGACACTGAGGAGAGGGCAAGCGAGGAGGCGGTGGTGGGAAGGGCTGGTGGGGTTGGTGGGGGAGGCGTGCGTGCCAGGGGTCAGTCGATTGGGTGGGCCACCTGGAGACGGTTGGTGTGGTGTGTGGGGGGCTCGAGGGGTGGGGCCGGGGAGACAGGGGTGAGAGAGAGAGAGAGAGGGGGGTTTGGGCAGGTGGCGTGCGGCTGTGTGTGTGGGGGTTGGTGGGGAGTGGTGGAGATAAGGTGGCAGGTGGTGGTTGGGTGGGTGAGGGAGGAGAGGTGAGGTGGCGGTTTGTGATAGGACGGAGTGAGGTGGCTGAAGGGTGGGTAGGTTAGGTTGGGTAGGAAAAGGGTTTTGGGGGGGCTGGTTTTGTCTTGGGGTGGCCGGTAGGTCGGATCGGCCAGTTAAACTAAAAATAATTAAACATTTTATTTATTGAAAACGGGCTTTTGAAATCCATTGGTAGGCAAAACAAAATAATCCGAGACCGGGTTTTACTTTGAAATAAAGGCAGGCGTTTAAACAAAGATAGTCTTTCGAAAATAGTTTTAGACAAGCAGATGCATGATGATGACGATGCTCAAATGCAATGTGGCATGATGACATGAGCATGCGGTCATGATGATGCAATGCACAAAAACAACGCGATTTTCTAGTAGTGGTTTTGCGGGATGCCACAATTCGACACCACTAACAATGGATCTCGCCCTCGAGATCCGCCTCATGGTACCGGAAGGATGGTCGGCGATCTACGTCTTACAAAACCGTGTAGATCCTCGCGACACCACTAACAAGAGGTCGTTGTCCGTGATCGTCGTGAGAACACTCCGGAAACAAAGGACGAAGGTAAAGGTATCCACAAATAAAGCCACCTCTAACTTCGATAGAAAGAGAGAACCGATGCATTCTCATCCACTTCAATGTACAAAAGCGAATAGAAGGAGTAGTCGGCATGGGGCCAATCCATCACGCACCCAAACTATTACTCTGCACAATCAGTAGAAAAGCGTGCACCCATTCTCGGAATCAGACTGAAGATCTCGATAATCGAGGTTCAGAAACAAAGGAGTGACATAGACTCTGCATCGGATCTAGCATAGATGATGTCGTCGCGTCGGAAAACACCGGAAGGCACGAGAAGGAACAAAGAGAAGTCCACCAGACGAAGGATTCCTCGGATAGCGTGAAGACCAGATGTAGAAGCATCGTTACCAAAAGAGGAAGCGAAACCCTGAAGGTACGACGGAACCCAACCACGAGAGATCCTGGACTTGAATAAAGGTAAGAGAGTGGATTCAAAACACGCAGAGGTAAGAGGAGAGCAGCAGAGGGTAAGGAGTAAAATTAGACCTAATCAGAACTATCCAACCGATTTTTGCAAAAATAGTTTTGACACTCTACTTCGGCCGTTAGCTAGGTTATCCTCTGTGCTGGACTTGTGGGGTATCATAGCCGCTGAGCTCTGATACCACTCTGTAACACCCTCAGAATCGGCCCTATGCAAGTTTTAGCGAAACCCGCCAAACCCGCATAGAAACGATTCAAAGGTGCCCACCAGGCACTTTCGTGTGGGTGGAAAACGAAGTAATAACATTACACAACAGTCCTCGATGGGACCCATAGAACAGATATATATATAACAGCGACTCAATGAGTCAAGAATTCAGATATACAGTACAAAGATCCAAATCACCTTGAAAACGATAGAGCGTCCAGCTACGGACAAGATGCAAATGGGGCTAAGAGCCCTGAAGAATAACCAATGGCGTCCATAACCCTGCCCAGGCCAAGCCGGAAGGGTAACCACCTAACGACGTCGATCTCAAAACCTGCTTAAACAAAGGGGTGCCGACAAAGGGCAAAGGAAAAAGAGGAGGCGTCGATCGAGGCCAATTACAGCGAGGCTAGAATTCGGCGGTCCTCGCCTACATAGGTATGGTGGACTGAAGCGGCAGCGCAGCATGTACTAAACAACCTATAGAGACTCGATATAACTGTCGGCTATCAGAGAGGGATAAGAAAGACCTATTCGGAACCATCCTGATACTACCACCAAACATATCCATCCTGGTATTTCCCCCTCGACACCAAACGAGGAAGTCAACCGAGGAACTCACACAGTTGGCAGTTTTATTTATTCAGTTATCGTTGCAGCAATTACTAGTCAAGTATAGATAGTCATCCTGATAAAATAAGCAGTGGGCAGTTTTATTTAACCATTCCGTTGTAGTTGCGACACTTACTAGTCAAATACAATTAGCATGAGATATCCCAAAACCCAGCAGTTGTTGGTACTTTTATTTAGCCATCCCATTGCAGTTGAGCTGATTACAGGTCACATCGGATACAAGTCAATTTATAACAGTAAACTTTAGTTATAGTTGTCTATGATCAAGCACTGTGCTCCAAGTCGTCCATAACCGCGGACACGGCTTTTCGAAAAGATTTAACCCTGCAGGGGTGCACCAAAGTATCCACACGCGATTAGCATGAGATATCCACACGCACTTCGACCCTTTTTGCCAGATCAATTAACATACACCCATCGGTATGTCGGCGGGGCCTAAGTCATGACGTTTCCCAGACCCAAAGCAAGCACGAGGGGGCCACCCCACTAAGTACACCCGCAACAAAGTCGGCCGGGCTCCGAGACGGACTCAGGGTTTGTGGAGCCGGCTGTAAACGACTGGGAACCCGAAACTCTCGGGCTTGTCGATACAGCGAAAACGGGTCACGATCCTAAACAGTACAGTGTGCTATCCATCGCACAATTTAAATAAAGCGGTAAAGCATGGCATAAGTACAGGATAGTAAATAAAACCTCAAACTAGTTGTGGCCCCCGGTACAATACTTGGAATCAGGTACTAAATCGATGGGGTGCCCACACATCCCACATGTGGTTAGCGCGCTCGATCTCGGAACAGGTGTCAAGAACTCGGGGTCCTACGGGACACCAGTGAGCGGTCGGAAACCAAAGTTTGTCTATCACCCACCGGTGCCTCTGCATTACCTACTTCCATTTTAGTTATTAAACAATAATTAAAGTTATAACCATCTCCAACATAAAGCTTATGGCAGCCTTCCAACAATTGTGGTACTTGACGACACGCAACAGCACTTGAGCAAGCGACTACGACGCGCAAGTCCAACTATCTACCAAACAACAGGTAATAGGATTTGTCCAAGGCAATATAAGGCTGCAAGGGATATGACGGGTACGAAAACTAGAGCATCGCCACACAGACAACAATAGATCAACAGGAGGGAATAAATACTATAAAAGTAAGATAGGTAGAAAGGGGGAGATGCTCGCCTGAAAACATTGCCGAAGGTTCAACCGAAGATCGGTAGCTCACATCAACTCAACGGCCTTATCCGCGAAGAAGCAAAACACTAGAAGAAACATCGGATGCACTATTTAATACTACGGTAGAAAATTGGGCATGATGCATGTATGATGTATGGCATGGCAAAGATGCGATGCAATTAGGCAATATTAAGCGGAACCGGGGTCCCGACATTTAATTAGACGGTTCAAGTTATCTAGATACCCTGCAATTTAAATGTTGTCTTAACAAGCCAAAACATGTCACCGGTTCGCTACACAATTTTAATTGGGACCAATATAAGACTAGATTTGCCCGCATATGGATCCCATATTTAATTATAAGGTGAATCGGCATAATGCCCCCAACCCACATGATATGCATGCGAGATGAACAATTAATATGCAACAAGTTTTATATAAGGCATTTATAAAATAGGGGCTCGGGAAAAGGTTCACACATCTGGGTATCGGTGATCTTGGGGTTCGATGGGGTTTGGGGTCGGTCTCAGGGTTCGACGGGGAACGGCTCGACGAGATCGGTCTCGGACAACGGAAGTCGATCTTGTCGCATCCGAGAAGAAGAGCTTGGTTGGCGTCGGGCACATCGGATTCGCCCTGGTCAGGGTCGATCTTGTCGTTGCGAAGATCTTGGGGCCCGCGCCATCGAGTCGGTCTTGGCATTCGGGGTGAAGAACTTGGCATCCTCGAGGAAGTACTTGTCGTATCCGTGAAGAAGATCATGTCGGTCCACGGGGTTCGGTCTTCGGGGTTTGACGGGTGTCTTGGCGTCCCATGAAGGCATCCTCGGTGCTCCGTGTCGAAGGCATCGGGGTCTCCGGGTAGGAGAGCATGGAGTTCCGAGGGGTTCGGTCCCGTGAGGCAGATCTTGGGGTTCGGGTTTGGTCTCCCGCTTCGGACTCCGGGTCTCGGGGATTCGATCTTTGGATCCATGTGGCCGATCTTGGTGTGCCGAGGTTCGAACTTCGGGGCCCCCGAAGGAGGTTTTGTTGATTCATGTAGAGGGTCATGACGTTCCGCAGAGATGAACTCCATGGGTCGATGTCTCGATACAATCTTCAAATGTACACACAAGGTTCCGTCGATGGCAGCGGACAGTGTCACGCGGCTTCAGGTCACGCCATATTGTCACGAAGATCTTGTCAAGGCTCGCAGCTACAGGGAACACGCGGGAGCATCCCGACCGGCTCTTGAGCACCAGCACCGAAGCATGTGGCCGAGGCAGCGCCGATGCGGGGCTTGGGTCAGATGAGGCCTAGAAGAAAAAGGCCGATCGAGCGCTGGCGTTGAACAGCAGAGGGGCGACACCCACGTTGGAGTCACTCATGCGCGCGGATGTGACAACGAGTGGCGACCCGGGCGCAGGTAGGCCGGCCGGAAGCGGTCTGGAGGCGCTGGTCGGCAGCGCTGGAAGTGGGGAGGTGCTCGCATGAGCCTGAGAGCGGCAAGGTGTCCGAGAGGCGAGGGTGAGGAGGCCTCGACGGCGAGGCGCATGCGTGCAGCGAGAGGAGGAGGTCAGCGGCCAGCGCATGGCGGCGGGAGGAGAGGAACGAGGGCGCCGGCGGTCGGAGGCGAGGAGAAGCGGCGGGCAGCGTCCACAGCGGCGGGCGACGACTTCGAAGTCGAGGGCAGGCTGAGAGAGGAGCCTGGCCGGAGAACTCGGCTCGAGCAGCCGCGTGGCGGTTGGAGCGAGCGTCGGCGTTGAGCGGACGGCCCGACGAGGAAGGGAGACCGGCAATGGCGAGGATCGGAGGAGGCGAGGGCGAGTGTGCAAGGGACCTTGAGGCAGAGGCAGCAGACGGGGAGACCTGGCATGGCGAAGCGATGCGGGACACCGAGAGAGAAGCGGCGAGGGCGGTGGTAGAAGCGGGTTGGTGGGGACTGGGGCGGGAGGCGTGCCCGAAGTCGGTCGGGGTGGGCCACGCGGAGACGGTTGGTGTGGTGGCGTGTGTGGGCCGGCTGCGGGGTGGGGCCGGGGAGACAGGGGTGAGAGAGAGAGAGAGAGGGGGGTTTGGGCAGGTGGCGTGCGGCTGTGTGTGTGGGGGTTGGTGGGGAGTGGTGGAGATGAGGTGGCAGGTGGTGGTTGGGTGGGTGAGGGAGGAGAGGTGAGGTGGCGGTTTGTGATAGGACGGAGTGAGGTGGCTGAAGGGTGGGTAGGTTAGGTTGGGTAGGCAAAGGGTTTTGGGGGGGCTGGTTTTGTACTGGGGTGGCCGACTGGGTCGGATCGGCCCGGTTCGGCTGCCCCTAAAAATAATTAAACATTTTATTTATTGAAAACGGGGCTTTTGAAATCCATTGGTAGACGAAACAAAATAATCCGGAGACCCGGGTTTTACTTTGAAATAAAGACGGGGCGTTTCGAAAACAAAGATAGTCTTTCGAAAATAGTTTTAGACAAGCAGATGCATGATGATGACGATGCTCAAATGCAATGTGGCATGATGACATGAGCATGCGGTCATGATAATGCAATGCACAAAAACAACGCGATTTTCTAGTAGTGGTTTTGCGGGATGCCACACAACACACATGCAATTACACTGATGGATCAATGTGTGGTCTCTGAAGAGAACATACGTTTCAATGACACTGGTGGATCCATATGTGGTATGTGAAAAGAACACACATGTAATGAGTCTGGTTGTTGTTACTAAAAAGAACACACATGCAATGAAACTGGTGGATCCATAGGTGGTATGTGAGAAGAACACACATTTCAATGACTCTGGTTGTTGTTACAAAAAGAACACACATGCAATGACACTGGTGGATCCATAGGTGGATTGTGAAAAGAGCACACATGCAATGACACTAGTGGATCCATATGTGGTATGTGAAAAGAACACACAGGCAATGACACTAGTGGATCCATAGGTGGATTGTGAAAAGAGCACACAGGCAATGACACTGGTGGATCCATATGTGGTATGTGAAAAGAACACACATGCAATGACTCCAGTTGTTGTTAGTTAAAAGAACATACATGTAATGACACTGGTGGATCCATGTGTGGTCTCTGAAGAGAACACACATTTCAACGACACTGGTGGATCAATATGTGGTATGTGAAAAGAACACACATGCAATGACTCTGGTTGTTGTTACTAAAAAGAACACACATGCAATGACACTAGTGGATCCATATGTGGTATGTGAAAAGAACACACATTTCAATGACTCTGGTTGTTGTTACTAAAAAGAATACACATGCAATGACACTAGTGGATCCATATGTGGTATGTGAAAAGAACACACATTTCAATGACTCTGGTTGTTGTTACTAAAAAGAATACACATGCAATGACACTGGTGGATCCATAGGTGGTATGTGAAAAGAACACACATTTCAATGACTCTAGTTGTTGTTACTAAAAAGAACACACATGCAATGATACTGGTGGATCCATAGGTGGATTGTGAAAAGAGAACACATGCAATGACATTGGTGGATCCATATGGGGTATGTGAAAAGAACACACATGTAACGACTCTGGTTGTTGTTAGTGAAAACAACACACATGCAATTACACTGATGGATCAATGTGTGGTCTCTGAAGAGAACATACGTTTCAATGACACTGGTGGATCCATATGTGGTATGTGAAAATAACACACATGTAATGAGTCTGGTTGTTGTTACTAAAAAGAACACACATGCAATGACACTGGTGGATCCATAGGTGGTATGTGAGAAGAACACACATTTCAATGACTCTGGTTGTTGTTACAAAAAGAACACACATGCAATGACACTGGTGGATCCATATGTGGTATGTGAAAAGAACACACATTTCAATGACTCTGGTTGTTGTTACTAAAAAGAATACACATGCAATGACACTAGTGGATCCATATGTGGTATGTGAAAAGAACACACATTTCAATGACTCTGGTTGTTGTTACTAAAAAGAACACACATGCAATGACACTAGTGGATCCATATGTGGTATGTGAAAAGAACACACATTCAATGACTCTTGTTGTTGTTACTAAAAAGAATATAGATGCAATGACACTGGTGGATCCATAGGTGGTATGTGAAAAGAACAAACATTTCAATGACTCTGGTTGTTGTTACTAAAAAGAACACACATGCAATGATACTGGTGGATCCATAGGTGGATTGTGAAAAGACCACACATGCAATGACATTGGTGGATCCATATGGGGTATGTGAAAAGAACACACATGTAACGACTCTGGTTGTTGTTAGTGAAAACAACACACATGCAATTACACTGATGGATCAATGTGTGGTCTCTGAAGAGAACATACATTTCAATGACACTGGTGGATCCATATGTGGTATGTGAAAAGAACACACATGTAATGAGTCTGGTTGTTGTTACTAAAAAGAACACACATGCAATGACACTGGTGGATCCATAGGTGGTATGTGAGAAGAACACACATTTCAATGACTCTGGTTGTTGTTACAAAAAGAACACACATGCAATGACACTGGTGGATCCATAGGTGGATTGTGAAAAGAGCACACATGCAATGACACTAGTGGATCCATATGTGGTATGTGAAAAGAACACACAGGCAATGACACTGGTGGATCCATAGGTGGATTGTGAAAAGAGCACACAGGCAATGACACTGGTGGATCCATATGTGGTATGTGAAAAGAACACACATGCAATGACTCCAGTTGTTGTTAGTTAAAAGAACATACATGTAATGACACTGGTGGATCCATGTGTGGTCTCTGAAGAGAACACGATTTCAATGACAGTGGATCAATGTGTGGTCTCTGAAGAGAACACACATTTCAATGACACTCGTGGATCCATATGTGGTATGTGAAAAGAACACACATGCAATGACTCTGGTTGTTGTTACTAAATTAACACACATGCAATGACACTGGTGGATCCATAGGTGGTATGTGAAAAGAACACACATTTCAATGACTCTGGTTGTTGTTACTAAAAAGAACACACATGCAATGACACTAGTGGATCCATAGGTGGTATGTGAAAAGAACACACATTTTAATGACACTGGTGGATCCATATGTGGTATGTGAAAAGAACACACATGCAATGACTCTGGTTGTTGTTAGTGAAACGGACATACATGCAATGACACTGGTGGATCCATAGGTGGATTGTAAAAATAACACACATGCAATGACACTGGTGGATCCATATGTGGTATGTGAAAAGAACACACATTCAATGACTCTTGTTGTTGTTTGTGAAAATAACACACATGCAATGACACTGGTGGATCCATGTGTGGTCTCTAAAAAGAACACACATTTGAATGACACTAGTGGATCCATATGTGGTATGTGAAAAGAACACACATTTCAATGAATCAGTTGTTGTTAGTAAAAAGAACGCACATGCAATGACACTGGTGGATCCAAGGTGGATTGTGAAAAGAGCACACATTTCAATGACTCTGGTTATTGTTAGTAAAAAGAACACACATGCAATGACACTAGTGGATCCATGTGTGGTCTTTGAAGAGAACACATATGCAATGACTCTGGTTGTTGTTAGTAAAAAGAGCACACATGCAATGACACTGGTGGATCCATGTGTGGATTGTGAAGAGAACACACATGCAATGACACTGGTGGATCCATAGGTGGTATGTGCAAAGAACACACATTTCAAAGACTCTAGTTGTTGTTAGTAAAAAGAACACACATGCAATGACACTGGTGGATCCATAGGTGGATTGTGAAAAGAGCACACATGCAATGACACTGGTGGATCCATATGTGGTATGTGAAAAGAACATACATGCAATGACTCTGGTTGTTGTTAGTGAAAAGAACACACATGCAATGACACTGGTGGATCCATGTGTGGTCTCTAAAGAGAACACACAATTCAATGACACTGGTGGATCAATATGTGGTATGTGAAAAGAACACACATGCAATTACTCTGGTTGTTGTTACTAAAAAGAACACACATGCAATGACACTGGTGGATCCATAGGTGGTATGTGAAGAGAACACACATTTCAATGACTCTGGTTGTTGTTACTAAAAAGAACACGCATGCAATGACAATGGTGGATTAATAGGTGGATTGTGAAATGTAACATCCCAAAAATCATGTTTCAAAACTCATTCATATCATTCTTGCATCATTCATTCATATAGGGTTTTTCTCAAAATCATTTAGATGCATAAACTTAGGCTATGATTTCATGTGTGCAAATTCAACTCAATTGGCCATCACCCTTTGAGATTTGAATGCTTAGGTACTTGTTTGCTTGCCTCCATTGATGGAAAAACTAGGAGAAGCTTTTAACCCAAGATTCCAAATTTAGAAATATTTTCTAAACCCTATTTCAAACTAGAGACAAAGAGACAAAGTCTCTGTTTATTTCAAAGATCCAAGCTTGACCAAGCCTTGCAAGGTAACCACTTAGTTAAATGACTGTTTTTGAACCCACAAAACCCTGCAAAAATTCCCAAAGTAGTTTGAATTCAAAAGGATTTGAATTCATATCAAAATTCATACCAGAAAATGAATTTAGAAAAAAAAAGGACTCCTCAAAGGAAAAAGGCGGCGTAATCTGGCCCAAAGAAGAAATCGCTTATAAGCCCACCCGGATCTCCTTATTCTTCTCTCACGCAAGCGCCGCTACCGTGAGTGACAGTGACCCACCTACACCTCGCACGTTTCGCTGACAAGCGGGCCTTCTCCACGTCAGCGTCGTCTCCACCCGCACGACCCGTTCATCCCCAAATCAACGCGGGCGTTTCTGTGTTTAATTCGCGGCGTCAATTTGATTTATTGGCCGAGTAATTCTCGCTCGTGACCAGGCTATAAGAACCCCCTCTGCCCCCTCTCTCTTCTCCCTCAAACCCCGAACCCAGAGCGCCACCAGGCTGCGAGCATTACTCTCTGTAGCCCCGCCGTCTCCGACGACTGCGCCGGCGAATTCCGGTGAGTTCTGAGCTCCCCTCTGCCTCTCGTTCTTGCAAACTAGTTCAGTGAGCCTCTGCGCCTCTTTTAACACATTTCGTTTGCCCTCGCATGAACCGTAGCTCGTGACATCGTCATTGCCGCCACGTCTTCTGTATGAACTCCGGCGAGCTCTAGTGGTAAGCCCCGACCGCCCCGCGTCTTCTAGTTCACGCACACGACTCTGCCTTGACTCTGTGGATCTAACCGTGTCCTCGCCTTGCCTTGGGGTGGTTCACAGCGACGTCCACGACGACCACCCGACGCACCGACGCCGTCCTCCACTCCGGCGAGCAATCGCAACCGTGCCCGAGCGCCCCTTGACCAACCGCGAGTACGACGAGCTTCACCGTGACCCCCTGAGCCCGGTGAGCTACTCCTCGTTCTCACTTACCCCCTGTAGCGCCGCCTCCGTCGTCGACCGACAGTTCCGCCGCCAGTAGCCACCGCTCCGCCGCCAGTTCTTGGCCAGGGCAATAGCAGCCGTTAGATCTGTATCGTAGCGCTAGGATAGATCCACTTAACCCCGAAGCGGTACGCGATCTGAGCCGCCAGATTTCATTTAGATCCTACGGCTGTGGAGCTCGATCCGATCAAGCAGTGCGGACGAATAAGAACATGACGCGTGGCTAGGTTAGATCTGAAAATAGATTTAAAACCAGAAATTTGTTCCAAATTCAAATGCTCATAACTTTTGATTGCCACGTTAGATTTTTACAAATTTTATACCGTTGGATTCAGTAATTCAAGACCTTTCTGCCTATCCAATTTGTTTAGCAAATAGTAACCATTAGATGTGCTTAAATTGCAGAGACTTGTTTGAGGCCTTTTTAAGTATAGATTTAGTTTAGTACTTTGTTTAGAGTTAGATTTTGTTTAGTTGGTAAACTAGTGACTTGCTAAGTTTCTGTATTCATACACTTGCTTGGTTGAGTTTTCAAAAAATCACCATTTGGTAGATGCATGCATGCATGCATTCATATTATTTCTTGTTTGTATATATTTGTGTGTAATTGTGTGCTATAACTTTGTGTGTAGATTTTGCTAGTGATTGTGATTGTGACGAGTGCTACTCTCCACACTACCAAGGCAAGTGATATCATCATGAATATTCCATTCCTATATTTTATTTAGGCATTAGTAATATTTTTCTAAGTATAGGACTTGCATGGTTATTTGCTAAGTACAAGCTATGCTTTGGGAAAACCTATTAGGTGAAACCTTAGTGAAAATTACCTAAGTCAAGATTCCTATTACTATCATGCTTAGCCTAGCTATTAGAAAACAAGGGTGGTTTATATATTCACACTATGGAAAAATAACTAAGTTAATGAATCACCTGGGTGGAATGGAAGGAATGGTTTATGTTGAGTGGTTCACAAGGCCATGGACTTGGCTTGTGTATCTCACTTGTGTATGGCCACCCAGGAACAAAAAGAGATTTGAGATGTCAAATGTTGAGGAGCTTCAAGTGCAACCACTTGGCATTATGGGCTCTGCCATGATCTTATGTTGCTAGAACTTAGTCTCTTGGACAGTTGGTGGTAGAGGGAATGATAGGTTGGAATGCGTCCATTTGACTAAGGAAAGGCTTCTGAAGGATCTTGTCTTGGGAAACCAAGTCTTGTGGGGAAAGTGCACCACCTCTGCAGAGTGTAAAACCTAAGTACTTAGCCATGTCCCTGGTAAAGGACAATTTGAGCATCAAGACATGGAAACTTCAAGAATCTCATCACTCCAATTTCTAAATAAAACTTGTGGGTGAACAAGGGTTAAAAGGATCTTCAGTATTTGATTGGTAGATGCCCTGAGTGGATCTTCAGTCTTGATTGGTAGATGCCTTGGGTATTTTGCCAAGTAAGGATCTTCAATCTTTGATTGGTAGATGCCTTGAGAGGATCTTCAGTCTTGATTGGTAGATGCCTTGTTGGTTTTTGTCAAAACAAAATTTAGTATTTTCAAAAGATAAGGAAAAATCTATTTTGAGCAATGCAAGCCTAAGCTCCACCAGCCAAATGCATATAGTCTTATAGTCCACTTAAAATATACTAAGGTATCACTTGCCAATACTATTCCAAAGTATTGACCCTCTGGTAGTAACTTGTAATGTTGCGAGTTATTCATGATGATTGGGAGTCATGAGTCTACACTCAACATGCTTGCTGTGGCACATGAAGATGAAGACTTATGTTTATTTACTTATTCCATAAACTCTTGTATTAGGCCTTGGCCCTGAGTTGTAAAGACTATGTTTTATCTCTGGAATGACTGTAATAAACGACCTTTGTATCTGTACTTCATCTTAAAGCTGTGGATGCTAGCATTGATCCGAGGACTAGCATTGCAATCACAGGATCTTTTCCTTTAATAAGGAGGATCTTACAGATGGTATCGAAGCTTTGTGTTGCCTGTAGGATTATGACCCTAGGATTGGAAACCACTAAGGAAATTTTTTTACTTCTTCTACACTTGTCTATTCTTCTCGTAAACTTTTCTAATCTTTTCATTCTCATCTCTATTCGTAGATGAACTCCATCAACGAAGCCGTGAAGAGAGGACCACTCATGACCATGACCTTGGAGTGTGAGACTGAGTTTCCCAAGATTCTCAAGGATCTCATGGAGACAATGGGAGCACATGGTGCAGCTGTGTACAAGGGTTTCCAAGTGATGGAGGATGGAGTGGAGTATTGGTGGGTGCAACTTCACTTGTACAAAAACAAGGAAGACAACCACAAAGAAAAAGGCTTCTGCATGTACACCAACACTTTTATGCACACCACATTCTTTGAGTCAGCAAAAGAAGCAGCTTGGAAGACTATCAAGGAACTAAGTGCTAGAGTCAAGTGCAGGATGCTCAACCTCCAAAAAGACTTAGAGAAAGAGAAGGGACATACTCAAGAGTTGGAAGTCACCAACCAATCCTTAAGAGGAGATATTATAGACTTAGTGATAGAAGCATGTGAACAAGATAGGGTGATTGCCACTAGGAACATTGTGTTAGCCACCAGATCCAATGAGATAGGATTGTAAGCGCACTTCGTTAGTTGGACCACCACCTATCACCTTATTTTCCAAAATGATACCTTAAAAGTTTGAACCTTGGTTGATGTAATGGATTTATGTATGCATGACTTGTGTGATTTTTGTGTTCCATGGTTATGCTTGAATGTTTGTCTTGTTTAGTTTAAATTTGTGTTGTTCTAACTTTTCAATCTTATAAATAGATGCCTATTGCCATCAGCACTGTTGAGGAGTTCCAGGCTACCCGTTTTGGTCCTCGTATCGTAGAGCTTACTACTTTACTCGATCTCCCTCTTCCTATCATTACGGTGCACCCACTCACCAAGTTTGAGAGGAAGGACCTTTGGGGCTTCAAGGTGAACCAGCCGGGGCCTTGAGCCAGAGCCTACTACGGAGGCCATCGTCTTCAAGCTTATGCGATGGCGGGAGAGAGGCATGGAGGTTGTCATGCGAGGATCGATAGGACGGATCGTAGGCCGTCCTCCCGACGAGTTAGTGGCACTCACTTCCACGCATTCGAAGGCGTGATGACGACGGAGAGTCCATCGACTTTGAGGACGACTCGAGGGTCACAGCAGAGCCGATACGCTTGTACCTCCAGGACTTAGAGACTCTTATTAGGCACGTGGATACCGATAGGACCAATGTCATGCTTAGTAATGAAGAGCTCCAGGTGCAGCTTCGCGAGAAGGACAAGCTCTTCACGCAACAGGACGAGATAGTCAAGGAGATGGAGGCAAAGTTCGAGACCCAAGACCGTAAATTCAAGAGTCAAGAGAAGCGTGTCCAGGATAGGAACAAGAGGATTCGTGATATGACCGAGGAACTACAGTCCAAGGACTTCGAGTTAGAGCAGCAGCAGACAGTGATTGAGAGGCTTCGTTCCCAGAAGAGGGCTCTCAAGGCCAAGATCGACTCTTTGACCACTACCATCGAGGAGAACAAGACCGCAATGGAGAACGCAGGTCTTACCTTTGTCGAGGAGGAGATTGATGCCGATGAGTAGACTTGGCTACTCAGATATCTTTATTTACCGTACTGGTTATTTGTGAACTTATTGTTGGACCATCCGACATGTGGATGGCTTGCCACTTGTGTGTTTTTACTTTGAGACTTTTGTTATCTTGTTGTTGAGTTTTTATCCTTGTGTTGCTTGTGTAATGTATTGTGCATAAATCATGTAAGGGTATCTCATTCTTATCTCTATATGAACAAACCACAGATGCCTCCCCGTCGCGCAAACACCAACACCAACCCCAACATTACCCGGAATGCAACAGATGATGAATCATGCGAGACAGCTTATGCAAATGATGACGACATTCATCCAAAACCAGAACAACAACAACCCCAATAACAACAACCCCAATAATAACAACAACAACAACCCTCCAGGTTTTGATATGCTTACCAGATTTCTGCGTCTGAGGCCAGCTAAGTTTTCGGGAACGACTGATCCCATGGTGGCCAATGATTGGCTACGTTCTGTGAACAAAGACTTAGTGACCGTGGGATGCACAGATGCTGAAAAGGTCAGGTTCGGCACATTTGTTGGAAGGACCAGCACGCATGGTGGGACAATTTCAAATCACCACACCTATTGATGAGGTGACTTGGGCTATCTTTGAAGATGGCTTCATTACCACTCATATCTCACCAGGTATGATGAGCCTGAAAAAGAAGGAATTCCACAACCTGAAGCAACGCCACCACAGTGTGGCTGAATATATTGAAGAGTTCAACAATCTGGCGCGCTATGCACCGGATGAGGTTGACACTGATGCCAAAAGAAAGGAAAAGTTTCTGGAAGGCTTGAATGATGAGCTGAATCTACAGCTGTCTGTGGCATATGTTCCAACTTATCAGTCGTTGTGTGACAAAGCTGTTATTGTGGAAAATAAAATGAAGCAAGTCGAGAGTAGGAAGAGGAAACACTCCGACAAGCACAGCTCGGGAACGTCTCATAAACGATCTCACTATGATGTTAGTATCAGCTCAGGTTCCCACAAGCATGGGAAGTTTAACAAGCACCACAACCACAACCGTCATGACAACAAGCATCATCGCAGTCATGACAATGATAAGTATAAGAATCACAAGAGTGGACATAAGAACCACCAGTGGAGGTGGAAGTGGAAGTCACCTAAAAGGGACATCGGTCGGGTTGAATGCTTCAAATGCAAGAAGTGGGGCATTATGCTAATGAGTGCCCTGAGAAGAATGTTGAAGGACCTAACAAGCCCAATCCTTTTCAGAAAGGACAGGTTAACCACATCAATGTGGAGGAGGTCTATGAAGAGCCTGATACCGTTGCTGGTAAGTTCAGACTCAATTCTATCTCAGCATTTGTACTCTTTGATACTGGTGCATCTCATTCATTCATATCAAAAGCATTCGTCGAAAGAAATGAACTACCGGTAGAAACCATTGGATGTCCTATAAGAGTAAGTTCTCCTGGTGGAGAAATGATAGTAAACTCAGGATGTCATGATTTAGTCATAGAGTTTGGAAAACATAAGTTTCCAGTGAACTTAATAATCCTGAATTCCCAAGGATTGGATGTGATTTTGGGAATGGATTGGATGGCTAAGTATGAGGGAGTACTAGATTGTGCAAATCGTACAGTTTCACTCACAACCCCTGAAGGTAAGAGGATAAAATTTAAGTCCAATTTTAAATCTAAAGGGAGTAAGCTGAATTCTCTTAAGGGGGTTAGCATGGACAGTGTGCCAATTGTGTGTGAGTATCCGGATGTGTTCCCAGAAGAGTTACCGGGAATGCCACCAGATAGAGATGTGGAATTTATAATAGATTTGGTACCAGGTTCTGGACCAAGGGCAAAGAGGCCTTATAAAATGTCAGTTGACGAACTTAAGGAACTCAAGAAACAACTTGGAGAACAATTGCAGAAAGGATTCATCCAGCCAAGTTCTTCATCTTGGGAGCTCCAGTTTTGTTAAAGAAAAGAGATAGAACTCAAAGATTATGCATAGATTACCGTTCTCTCAATGAGGTAACCATCAAGAACAAATATCCTTTGCCAAGAATCAATGATTTGTTTGATCAGCTAGAAGGAGCTTGTGTGTTCTCGAAGATTGACCTTCGGTCAGGCTATTTTCAACTCAAGATAAGAGAGCAAGACATACCTAAAACAGCATTCACCACAAGGTATGGATTGTATGAGTACACTGTGATGCCTTTTGGTTTAACCAACGCTCCAGCATACTTCATGAATATGATGAACAAAGTGTTCATGGAATTTCTCGACAAGTTCGTTGTCGTTTTCATAGATGACATCTTAGTCTACTTGTAAGATCCCTCCTTATTAAAGGAAAAGATCCCTGTGATTGCAATGCTAGTCCCTGGATCAATGCTAGCATCCACAGTTTAAGATGAAGTATACAGATACAAAGGTCGTTTATTACAGTCATTCCAGAGATAAAACATAGTCTTTTACAACTCAGGGCCAAAGGCCTAATACAAGAGTTTATGGAATATGTAAATAAACATAAGTCTTCATCTTCATGTGCCACAGGCAAGCATGTTGAGTGTAGACTCATGACTCCTATTCATCATCAGAGTAACCTGCAACATCATAAGTTACAGCCACAGAGGGTCAATACTTTGGAATAGTATTGGCAAGTGATACCTTAGTATATTTTAAGTGGACTATAATACTATATGCATTTGGCTGGTGGAGCTTAGGCTTGCATTGCTCAAAATAGATTTTTCCTTAACTTTTTGAAAATACTAAGTTTTAGTTTGGCAAAGACTATCCCAAGGTATCTACCAATCAAAGACTGAAGATCCACTCAGGGCATCTACCAATCAAAGACTGAAGATCCTTTAACCCTTGTTCACCCACAAGTTTTATTCAGAAATTGGAGTGATGAGATTCTTGAAGTTTCCATGTCTTGATGCTCAAATTGTCCTTCACCAGGACATGGCTAAGTACTTAGGTTTTACACTCTGCAGAGGTGGTGCACTTTCCCACAAGCCTTGGTTTCCCAAGAATGATCCTTGATAGCCTTTCCTTAGTCAAATGGACGCGTTCAACCTATCAACCCATCTACCACCCTCTGTCCAAGAGACTAAGTTCCAGCATCCTAAGATCATGGCAGAGCCCATAATGCCAAGTGGTTGCACTTGAAGCTTCTCAACATTTGACAACTCAAATCTCTTTGTTCCTCGGTGGCCATCCACAAGTGAGATACACAAGGTTCACCAGTACCCCTGGCCTTGTGTAACCACTCAACATATCCCATTCTTTCCATTCCACCCAGGTGATTCATAACTTAGTTGTTTTGTTAAATAAAAACAAGTCCTTAGACTTAGAATATTTTCCATAGTGTGAATATATAAACCACCCTTGTTTTCTAGTAGCTAGGCTAAGCATGGCATGGCAACTTATCCTTAGGGAATTTTCCTAGCAACTCTAGCATTCTATTCTAAATAGGATTTCCCATCATCAATTGACAAAAGTACCATGCAAGTCCTAACAAAATAAATCTAATGCAAGTATAAAATATAGGTATGGAATATTCATGAAGATATCACTTGCCTTGGTAATGTGGAGAGTAGCACTCGTCACAATCACAATCACTAGCAAAATCTACACACAAAGTTATAGAACACAATTACACACAAATATATACAAACAAAAATATTATGAATGCATGCATGCATGAATCTACCAAGTGATGATTTTTGAAAACTCAACCATGCATGAATACAGAAACTAAACAAGTCACAAAATAGCCAAGACAACTTAAATAACCCTAAAACAAAATACTAAACTAAATCTATACTCAAAAAGGCATCAAACAAGTTTCTGTAATTTAAGCCAAACTAATGGTTACTATTTGCTAAACAAAAAGTATAGACAGAAAGGGTTTGTTTTTCTGAATCCAACGGTATAAAGTTTGCAAAATTCTAACGTGGGATTCAAAAGATATAGGCATTTGAAATCTGGATCAAAATCTGTTTTTGAATTCTATTTTCAGATCTAACCTAGCCACGCGTCATGTTCTTATTCGCCGTGCCGTTTGCCGGATCGATCGAGCTCCACAGTAGGATCTAAATGAAATCTGGCGGCTCGAATCATGCATCGCTTGAGGTTAAGTGGATCTATCCTAAGCGCTACGACACGGATCTAACGGCTATTTCTGCCAAGAAGCGGCGGCGGGCGGCTACCGGCGGAATCTGCCGATCGATGACGTTGCCGGCGATGCACGGAGAGGGAGAAAGAGGAGTAGCTCACCGGCTCGGAGGTCACGCGAAGCTCGTCGTACGGCGGTTGGTCAAGGGCGCTCGCACGGCGCGATTGCTCACCGGAGTTAAATGGCGGCGTCAAAAGGTCGGGTGTTCGTTGTGACGCCGTGGATCACCCCAAGGCAAGGCGAGGACACGGTTAGATTCACGAGGTCAAAGGCGGCGTAGTGAGCATGAACGAAAGGCGAGGCGGTCTGTACCTTCCGGAAAAACTGTCGGAGTAGATGTCGCCGTCGGTGCTCGCGGTGTCAAGTGGAACCGATGACACAGGGCGCAAAGACCGGACTAGTGGGGTCGAGGTGCGCCAAGACACGCCGAGTCGATTGTAAGAACGAGAGGCGAGGGGAGCTCTAGACTCACCGGAATCGATCATGGAGAGGCTCTGTCTCAAGCGAGGCAAAGCTGATTGAGGACACCGTGGCGGAGTGAGGTGTTTGGGGAAAAAAAGATCGCGAGGCAGAGAGGATCTTATAGCCGGGGAATCGATAGGAAACGCTCGAGGATAAATGCCCATTTACGCCACGCCATTACCGGCCATCACTGCTGCAGCGACGGGTCGCTTGATCTGGGAAGACGAGGCGACGTGGACCGGCAAGCTTCGTCAGTGAAGGCTCGAGTGGCGGTGGGTCTGCTCTGTCGCCGCCCTTTCCTTTCTTTAAGCCTTTTCTTTTCTAATTCCATTTTCTGAATAGAATTTGATATGAATTCAAATCATTTTGAATTCAAACTGCTTTAGTTTTTTTTGCAGGGTTCTGTGGGTTCAAAAATGAGTCAGATGACCATGTGGTTACTAGCAATGGCTTTGTCAAGGTTGGGTTTCAAAGTAAACAGAGATTTGCTCTAGTTGCAAATATTTGAAATAGGGGTTTGAAACTATTTCTAAATTTTGAATCTTGGGTTTAAATGCTACTCCTAATCTTTCCAACCATGGAGGCAAGCAAACAAGTTCATAGACAATCAAATCCCAAAGGGTGATGGCCAATTGAGATAAATTGCCCACATGAAATCATAGCTCAAACTTACGCTTCTAAATGATTTTGAGAAAAAACCCTATATGAATGAATGATGCAAGAATGAAATGAATGAGTTTTTGAAACATGATTTTTGGGATGTTACAAATCTAACCCCCTTAAAATGAATCTCGCCCTCGAGATTCGGATTGGCTAGCAAATAGGTGAGGGTGGTCTTTCCGAAGATCATCTTCTCTTTCCCAAGTTGCTTCCTCTTCGGAATGATGATTCCATTGTACTTTGCAAAATTTGATAGTCTTCGTCCTTGTGACTCTTTCTGCGGTCTCAAGTATCTTGATAGGCTTTTCTTCATAGGTGAGATCACTTTCTAGTTGAACTTCTTCCAAAGATATGGTATCTTTCAAAGATGTTTCTTCCAGTTCTGGATGACATTTCTTAAGTCGACTCACATGAAAAACATTATGGACTGCTAATAAAGATCTTTGGCGATTCGATTTCATATGCACTTCTCCTTGCGACTTAGAATGTTGAATGGTCCCACATATCTTGGTGCTAACTTTCCTTTGACTCCAAATCTTTTACTCCGAAGTGGTGATACTCTAAGATAAGCTCTATCCCCAACTTCATAAGTGACTTTTCTCGCTTAGCATCTGCGTAGCTTTCTGTCGAGGTATGCTATCTTCAATCTGCCTCAACCAATTTGACCTTTTCTTCGGCGTCTTTGATAAGATCTGGTCCAAACAAACTTCTTTCTCCTACACCATTCCATAGCAATGGGTGGTACACTTTCTTCCTATAGAAACTCGAATGGTGCCATCCCAATACTAGATTGGTGACTGTTGTTGTAAGAGAACTTCTGCAAGGCGCACTTTCATCCCAACTTGCTCCATAGTCTTGGGCACATGCCCTCAACATGTCTTCAAGAATTTGATTAGTCCTTCTGTTTGTCCATCGGTTTGAGGATGAAAAGCGAGTGCTGAATTCAATCTCGTTCCTAAAGATTCATGAAGCTGTCTCCAAAAGTGAGAAGTGAATTGAGTTCCTCTATCAGACACAATACTCTTAGGTACACCGTGAAGGCATACAATTCTGCTCATGTAGATTTTGGCTAACTTGGCACTTGTATAAGTTGTCTTTACGGGTATAAAATGAGCCACTTTAGTTAGGCGATCTACAACTACCCATATGGAATCATACCCTGACCTGGTCCTTGGTAATCCGGTAATGAAATCCATACCAATATTTTCCCACTTCCATTCAGGAATAGGCATTGGTTGAAGCAAACCTGCTGGTTTCTGATGCTCCGCTTTCACTCTACTACACACGTCACACAACGCAATGTGTTCGGCGATGTCCCTTTTAAGATTGTTCCACCAAAATCTTTCTTTCATATCCATGTACATTTTGGTGTTTCCCGGGTGAATAGAATATGGAGAGTTATGGGCTTGCTGTAAAATCAGTTTCCGCATTTCCGGATCTTGTGGAACACAAATACGTTTCCCGTGCCATAAAGTACCTTGTTCGTCCATATGGAAACTTTTAGCTTTCCCTTGGCTAATCCTTTCCCTAATCTCTTCGATCTCTTTATCTGTCTTTTGGGCTTCTTTAATCTTATCCAGCAGTGGGTTGAACATCCAAAGACATAAGATGTCCTTTCGGCACAATCTCCAACCTGAGTTCCTTGAATTGCATACACAAATCATCAGGCAATTCACCTTTGGTAAGACCATTTACAAATGCCTTACGACTTAGAGCATCTGTTACTACATTTGCTTTACCGGGGTGGTATTGCAAACTCAAGTCATAATCCTTGATAAGTTCTAACCATCTCCTTTGTCTCATATTGATTTCCTTCTGGGTGAAGATATACTTCAAGCTCTTATGGTCGGTGAATACTTCACAACGTTTTCCCAAAAGGTAATGTCTCCATGTTTTGAGTGCATGGACAACAATGCTAACTCTAAATCATGAGTAGGATAATTTACTTCATGAGTTTTGAGTTGTCTCGAGGTATAAGCCACAACTTTTCCGCTTTGCATAAGTACGGCTCCTAATCCTTGATGCGAAGCATCACAATATACTTGGAAATCCTTTTCCAAATCTGGTAGGCAAGATCTTGGTCTTGACACAAGTCTCTTCTTTAATTCTTGAAAGCTGAGTTCACATCCTTCGCACCAAGCAAATTTCTTATCTTTCTTCAACAATTCATCATTGGTTTAGCAACCTTAGAAAATTTTCAATGAATCTTCTGTAGTAACCTGCTAAACCAAGGAAACTACTGAACCTCTTTTACGTTCTTGGGACTTTTCCATTACATCACGGCGAAACTTTAGCAGATCAATCGCTACACCATCCTTTGTCATAACATGACCAAGAAATCCAACTTCCTCTAACCAAAACTCACACTTGCTGAATTTGGCATAAAGCTTATGTTCCTTAGTTTCTCAAGTATCAAGCGTAGATGTCTTTCATGCTCTTCCTTGCTCTTGGAGTAGACTAAGATGTCATCGATAACGACAACGAACTTGTCGAGAAATTCCATGAACACTTTGTTCATCATATTCATGAAGTATCTGAGCGTTGGTTAAACCAAAAGGCATCACGATGTACTCATACAATCCATACCTTGTGGTAAATGTTGTTTTAGGTATGTCTTGCTCTCTTATCTTGAGTTGAAAATAGCCTGACCGAAGATCAATCTTCGAGAACACACATGCTCCTTCTAGCTGATCAAACAAGTCATTTATTCTTGGCAAAGGATACTTGTTCTTGATGGTTACCTCGTTGAGAGAACGGTAATCTATGCATAACCTTTGAGTTCTATCTCTCTTTTCTACGAACAAAACTGGAGCTCCCCAAGATGAAGAACTAGGCTCGATGAATCCTTTCTGCAATTGTTCTCCAAGTTGTTTCTTGAGTTCCTTAAGTTAAACCCGACATTTTATAAGGCCTTTTTGCCTTGGTCCGAACACAGTACCAAATCTATTATAAACTCCACATCTCTATCTGGTGGCATTCCCGGTAACTCTTCTGGGAACACATCCGGATACTCACACACAATTGGCACTCTGTCCATGCTAACCCCCTTAAGAGAATTCAACTTACTCCCTTTAGATTTAAAATTGGACTTGAATATTATCCTCTTACCTTCAGGGGTTGTGAGTGAAATTGTGCGATTTGCGCAATCTAGTACTCCCTCATACTTAGCCATCCAATCCATTCCCAAAATTATATCCAATCCTTGGGAATTCAGGATTATCAGGTTTACTGGAAACTTATGTTTTCCGATCTCTAAGACTAGATCATGACATCCTGAGTTTACTATCATTTCTCCACCAGGAGAACTTACTCTTATAGGACATCCAACGGTTTCTACCGGTAGTTCATTTCTTTCGACAAATGCTTTTGATATGAATGAATGAGATGCACCAGTATCAAAGAGTACAAATGCTGAGATGGAATTGAGTCTGAACTTACCAGCAACGGCATCAGGCTCTTCATAGACCTCCTCCACATTAATGTGGTTAACCTGTCCTTTCTGAAAAGGATTGGGCTTGTTAGGTCCTTCAACGTTCTTCTCAGGACACTCATTAGCATAATGTCCAAGCTTCTTGCATTTGAAGCATTCAACCTGACTGTTGTCCTTCTTAGGTTGACTTCCACTTCCACTTCCACTTCCATTATGGTGGCTCTTATATCCACTCTTGTGGTTCTTGTACTTATCATTGTCATGACTGCGATGATGCTTGTTGTCATGACGGTTGTGGTTGTGGTGCTTGTTAAACTTCCCATGCTTGTGGGATCCTGAGCTGACACTATCATCATAGTGAGATCGTTTATGAGACGATCCCGAGCTATGCTTGTGAGTGTTTCCTCTTTCTCTCGACTTGCTTCATTTTATTCTCCACAATAACAGCCTTGTCACACAGCGACTGATAAGTTGGAACATATGCCACAGACAACTGCAAATTCAGCTCATCATTCAAGCCTTCCAGAAACTTTTCCTTCCTTTTGGCATCAGTGTCAACCTCATCCGGTGCATAGCGCGCCAAATTGTTGAACTCTTCAATATATTCAGCCATATTTGTGGTGGCGCCGCTTCAGTTGTGAAATTCCTTCTTTTTCAGGCTCATCATTCCGGTGAGATATGTGTAGTCAAGCCATCTTCAAATATAGCCCAAGTCACTTCATCAATAGGCGTGGTAATGGAAGTTGTCCCACCATGCGCGGCTGGTCCTTCAAAAGATGTCTGAACTGACCTTTTCAGCATCTGTGCATCCCATGGTCACTAAGTCTTTGTTCACGTATAGCCAATCATTGGCCACCATGGGATCGGTCGTTCAAAACTTAGCTGGCCTCGGGCAGAAATCTGGTGAGCATATCAAAACGGAGGGTTGTTGTTGTTGTTGTTATTGGGGTTGTTGTTGTTCTGTTACGGATAAACGTCGTCATCATTTGCATAAGCTGTGTTTAGCATTCATCATTTGTTGCATTTCGGTAATGTTGGGGTTGGGGTTGGTGGTTGCGCGACGGGGAGGCATCTATGGTTTATTCATATAGAGATAAGAATGAGATACCCTTACATGTTTTATGCACAATACATCACACAAGCAGACATATAGCATGCAACACAAGGATAAAGCTAAACAACAAGATAACAAAAAAAAAATCTCAAAGTACAAACACACAAGTGGCAAGCCATCCACATGTCGGATGGTCCAACAATAAGTTCACAAATAACAAGTGCGGTAAATAAAGATAACTGAGTAGGTCAAATCTACTCATCGGCATCAATCTCCTCCTCGACAAAGGTAAGACCTGCGTTCTCCATTGCGGTCTTGATCTCCACTATGGTAGTGGTCAAAGAGTCGATCTTGGCCTTGAGAGCCCTCTTCTGGCAAGCCTCTCAATCACTGTCTGCTGCTGCTCTAACTCGAAGTCCTTGGACTGCAGTTCCTCGTTCATATCACGAATCCTCTTGTTCCTATCCTGGACACGCTTCTCTTGACTCTTGAACTTACGGTCTTGGGTCCCGAACTTCGTCTCCATCTCCTTGACTATCTCGTCCTGCTGCGCAAAGAGCTTGTCCTTCTCAAGCTGCACACAGGCTCGTCATTACTAAGCATGACGTTGGTCCTATCGGTATCCACGTGCCTAATAAGAGTCTCTAAGTCCGGAGGTACAGTACGTGCTCTTTGTGACCTCGAGTCGTCCTCAAAGTCAATGGACTCTCCGTCATCATCACGCCTTCCAAGGCGTGGAAGTGAGTGCCTCTAACCTATCGGGAGTGGCGTCCTAAATCGTCCTATCGGATCTCCCGCATGACAACCTCCATTCCTCTCTCCTGTCATCGTGCATAAGCTTGAAGACGATGGCCTCCGTAGTAGGCTCTGCTGGCGTCTGGCTGGTTCACCTTGAAGCCCCAAGGTCCTTCCTCTCAAACTTGGTGAGTGGGTGCACCGTAATGATAGGAAGAGGAGATCGAGTAAAGTAGTAAGCTCACGATACGAGAACCAAAGCAGGTAACTGGAACTCCTCAACAGTGTTGATGGCAATAGGCATCTATTTATAAGATTGAAAAGTTAGAACAACACAATTTAAGACAAACATTCAAACACATTCTTGGGACACACAAAATCATACAAGTCATGCATACAAGAATCCATTACATCAACCAAGGTTCAAACTTATTTAAGGTATCATTTTGGAAAATAAGGTGATAGGTGGTGGTCCAACTAACGGCGCGCTTACAATCCTATCTCATTGGATATGGTGGCTAACACAATGTTCCTAGTGGCAATCACCCTATCTTGTTCACATGCTTCTATCACTAAGTCTATAATATCTCCTCTTAAGGATTGGTTGGTGATTTCCAACTCTCGGGTATGTTCCTTCTCTTTCTCTAAGTCTTTTTTGGAGGTTGAGCATCTTGCACTTGACTCTAGCACTTAGTTCCTTGATAGTCTTCCAAGCTGCTTCTTTTCGACTCAAAGAATGTGGTGTGCATAAAAGTGTTGGTGTACATGCAAAGCCCTTTTCTTTGTGGTTGTCT
Organism: Avena insularis; assembly: GCA_023614405.1. Classification (NCBI taxonomy): domain Eukaryota; kingdom Viridiplantae; phylum Streptophyta; class Magnoliopsida; order Poales; family Poaceae; genus Avena; species Avena insularis. Next base: position 181,199 of record JAJUPC010000268.1, read on the forward strand.
TCCTTATTCTTGTACAAGTGAAGTTGCACCCACCAATACTCCACTCCATCCTCCATCACCGGAAAGCCCTTGTACCTTTCTTGCACCATGTACTCCCATGGTTTCCATGAGGTCCTTCAGAATCTTGGGAAACTCAGTCTCACACTCCAAGGTCATGGTCATGAGTGGTCCTTTCTTCACGGCTTCGTTGACGGAGTTCATCTACAAATAGAGATGAGAATGAGAAGATTAGAAAAGTTCTGAGAAGAGTAGACAAGTGTAGAAGAAGTTAAAATTTTCCTTAGTGGTTTCCAATCCTAGGGTCATAATCCTACAGCAACACAATGCTCGATACCATCTGTAAGATCCCTCCTTATTAAAGGAAAAGATCCTGTGATTGCAATGCTAGTCCACGGATCAATGCTAGCATCCACAGTTTAAGATGAAGTACACAGATACAAAGGTCGTTTATTACAGTCATTCCGGAGATAAAACATAGTCTTTACAACTCGGGGCCAAAGGCCTAATACAAGAGTTTATGGAATATGTAAATAAACATAAGTCTTCATCTTCATGTGCCACGAGCAAGCATGTTGAGTGTAGACTCATGACTCCTATGCATCATCGAGTAACACGCAACATCATAAGTTACAGCCACAGAGGGTCAATACTTTGGAATAGTATTGGCAACTGATACCTTAGTATATTTTAAGTGGACTATAATACTATATGCATTTGGCTGGTGGAGCTTAGGCTTGCATTGCTCAAAATAGATTTTTCCTTAACTTTTTGAAAATACTAAGTTTTAGTTTGGCAAAGACTATCCCAAGGTATCTACCAATCAAAGACGAAGATCCACTCAGGCATCTACCAATCAAAGACTGAAGATCCTTTAACCCTTGTTCACCCACAAGTTTTATTCAGAAATTGGAGTGATGAGATTCTTGAAGTTTCCATGTCTTGATGCTCAAATTGTCCTTCACTGGGACATGGCTAAGTACTTAGGTTTTACACTCTGCAGAGGTGGTGCACTTTCCCCACAAGCCTTGGTTTCCCAAGAATGATCCTTCAGTAGCCTTTCCTTAGTCAAATGGACGCGTTCCAACCTATCAACCCATATACCACCCTCTGTCCAAGAGACTAAGTTCCAGCATCCTAAGATCATGGCAGAGCCCATAATGCCAAGTGGTTGCACTTGAAGCTTCTCAACATTTGACAACTCAAATCTCTTTGTTCCTGGGTGGCCATCCACAAGTGAGATACACAAGGTTCACCAAGTACCCCGCCTTGTGTAACCACTCAACATATCCCATTCTTTCCATTCCACCCAGTGATTCATAACTTAGTTGTTTTGTTAAATAAAAACAAGTCCTTAGACTTAGAATATTTTCCATAGTGTGAATATATAAACCACCCTTGTTTTCTAGTAGCTAGGCTAAGCATGGCATGGCAACTTATCCTTAGGAATTTTCCTAGCAACTCTAGCATTCTATTCTAAATAGGATTTCCCATCATCAATTGACAAAAGTAGCATGCAAGTCCTAACAAAATAAATCTAATGCAAGTATAAAATATAGGTATGGAATATTCATGAAGATATCACTTTCCTTGGTAATGTGGAGAGTAGCACTCGTCACAATCACAATCACTAGCAAAATCTACACACAAAGTTATAGCACACAATTACACACAAATATATACAAACAAAAATATTATGAATGCATGCATGCATGAATCTACCAAGTGATGATTTTTGAAAACTCAACCATGCATGAATACAGAAACTAAACAAGTCACAAAATAGCCAAGACAACTTAAATAACCCTAAAACAAAATACTAAACTAAATCTATACTCAAAAAGGCCTCAAACAAGTTTCTGTAATTTAAGCCAAACTAATGGTTACTATTTGCTAAACAAAAAGGATAGGCAGAAAGGGTTTGTTTTTCTGAATCTAACGGTATAAAGTTTGCAAAATTCTAACGTGGGATTCAAAAGATATAGGCATTTGAAATCTGGATCAAAATCTGTTTTTGAATTCTATTTTCAGATCTAACCTAGCCACGCGTCATGTTCTTATTCGCCCGTACCGTTTCGCACTGGATCGAGCTCCACAGCCGTAGGATCTAAATGAAATCTGGCGGCTCAGATCGCTGCATCGCTTGGGTTAAGTGGATCTATCCTAGCGCACGATACGGATCTAACGGCTGCTATTTCTCGGCAAGAACTGGCGGCGGCGGCGGCTACCGGCCAGGCGTCGATCGATGACGTTCTGCCGGCGATGCACGGAGAGGAGAAAGAGGAGTAGCTCACCGGGCTCGGAGGTCACGCGAAGCTCGTCGTACTGCGGTTGGTCAAGGGCGCCGCACGGCTGCGATTGTTCACCGGAGTTCGTGGCGGCGTCGTGCGTCGGGTGGTCGTTGTGGGCGTCATGGATCACCCCAAGGCAAGGCGAGGACACGGTTAGATTCACGGTCAAGGCGAGTAGTGAGCATGAACGGAAGGCGAAGGCGGTCTACCTTCGAAAAAACTCGTCGGAGTAGATGTCGCCGTCGGTGCTCGCGGTGTCAAGTGGAACCGGTGACCTGGGGCAGTACAAGACGGACTAGTGGGGTCAGGAGGTGCGCCAAGACACGCTGAGTCAGATTGTAAGAACGAGAGGCAGGGAGCTCTGGACTCATCGGAATCGATCGCCGGAGAGGCTCTGTCTGTGGCGAGGCAAAGCTGATTGAGGACACTGGTGGCGGAGTGAGGAGGTGTTTGGGGAAAAAAGATCGCGAGGCATAGAGGATCTTATAGCCGGGAATCGGCGTGAAACGCCGAGGATAAATGCCCATTTACGCGCGCCATTACCGACCATCACATCGCTGCAGCGACGGGTCGCCGGCGCGATCTGGAAGACGAGGCGACGTGGACCGGCCCGCTTTCGGCGGGTGCGAGGTGGCGGTGGGGTCTGTCTGTCGGCCGACTTAACGCTTCAAGGCGTGTGATAAGGAAAAGGAGATCCCGGGTGGGCTTCTGGCTTGATCCGCCTTTGGGCGACGCCGCCCTTTTCCTTTCTTTAAGCCTTTTTCTTTTTCTAATTCCATTTTCTAAATAGAATTTGATATGAATTCAAATCATTTTGAATTCAAACTGCTTTAGGGATTTTTGCAGGGTTCTGTGGGTTCAAAAATGAGTCAGATGACCATGTGGTTACTAGCAAGGGCTTGGTCAAGCTTGGGTTTCAAAAAAGAGATTTGCTCTAGTTGCAAATATTTGAAATAGGGGTTTGAAACTATTTCTAAATTTTGAATCTTGGGTTTAAATGCTACTCCTAATCTTTCCAACCATGGAGGCAAGCAAACAAGTTCATAGACAATCAAATCCCAAAGGGTGATGGCCAATTGAGATAAATTACCCACATGAAATCATAGCTCAAACTTCTGCTTCTAAATGATTTTGAGAAAAAACCCTATATGAATGAATGATGCAACAATGAAATGAATGAGTTTTTGAAACATGATTTTTGGGATGTTACACTACTCCAAGAGCAAGGAAGAGCATGAAAGACATTTACGCTTGATACTTGAGAAACTGAGGGAACATAAGCTTTATGCCAAATTCAGCAAGTGTGAGTTTTGGTTAGAGGAAGTTGGATTTCTTGGTCATGTTATGACAAAGGATGGAGTGGCAGTTGATCCCGCTAAAGTTTCGGCTGTAACAGAATGGGAATCCCCTAAGAACGTAAAAGAGGTTCGTAGTTTCCTTGGTTTAGCAGGTTACTACAGAAGGTTCATTGAAATTTTTTCTAAGGTTGCTAAACCAATGACAGAATTTTTAAAGAAAGATAAGAAATTTGCTTGGTCTGAAGGATGTGAACTCAGCTTTCAAGAATTAAAGAAAAGACTTGTGTCACCGATTCTGTGCCTACCAGATTTAGAAAATGATTTCCAAGTGTATTGTGATGCTTCGCATCAAGGATTAGGTGTCGTACTTATGCAAGGCGGAAAAGTTGTGGCTTATACCTCGAGACAACTCAAAACTCATGAAGTAAATTATCCTACCCATGATTTAGAGTTAGCCGCTGTTGTCCATGCACTCAAAACATGGAGACATTACCTTTTGGGAAAACGTTGTGAAGTATTCACCGATCATAAGAGTTTGAAATATATCTTCACCCAAAAAGAAATCAATATGAGACAAAGGAGATGGCTAGAACTTATCAAGGATTACGACTTGAGTTTACAGTACCATCCTGGTAAAGCAAATGTAGTAGCAGATGCTCTAAGTCGTAAGGCGTTTGTAAATGGCCTTACCAAAGGTGAATTGCCAGATGACTTGTGTAAGCAATTCAAGGAACTCAGGTTGGAGATTGTGCGGAAGGACATCTTATGTCTTTGGATGTTCAACCCACTGCTGGATAAGATTAAAGAAGCCCAAAAGACGGATAAGGAAATCGAAGAGATTAGGGAAAGGATTAGCCAAGGGAAAGCTAAAAGTTTCCATATGGACGAACAAGGTACTTTATGGCACGGGAAACGTATTTGTGTTCCACAAGATCCGGAACTACGGAAACTGATTCTACAAGAAGCTCATAACTCTCCATATTCTATTCACCCGGGAAACACCAAAATGTACATGGATATGAAAGAAAGATTTTGGTGGAACAATCTCAAAAGGGACATCATGAACACATTGCTTTGTGTGATGTGTGTAGTAGAGTGAAAGCGAGCATCGAAACCAGCAGGTTTGCTTCAACCAATGCCTATTCCGAATGGAAGTGGGAAAATATTGGTATGGATTTCATTACGGATTACCAAGGACCAGGTCGGTATGATTCCATATGGGTAGTAGTGGATCGCCTAACTAAAGTGGCTCATTTTATACCCGTAAAGACAACTTATACCAAAGCCAAGTTAGCCAAAATCTACATGAGCAGAATTGTATGCCTTCACGGTGTACCTAAGAGTATTGTGTCATAGAGGAACCTCAGTTCACTTCTCACTTTTGGAGACAAACATGAATCTTTAGGAACGAGGTTGGAATTCAGCACTGCTTTTCATCCTCAAACTGATGGACAAACAAAAAGGACTAATCAAATTCTTGAAGACATGTTGAGGGCATGCCCTAGACTATGGAGCAAGTTGGGATGAAAGTCCGCTTTACGCAAAGTTCTCTTTACAACAACAAATACCAATCTAGTATTGGGATGGCACCATTTGAGTTTCTCTACGGAAAGTGTACCACCCCCATTGCTATGGAATGGTGTGGGAGAAAGAAGTTTGTTTGGACCAGATCTTATCAAAGACGCCAAGAAAAAGTCAAATTGGTTAGGAGTTGAAGATTGAAGATAGCAGCCGAAAGCTAAAGAAAGCTACGCAGATGCTAAGCATAGAGAAGTCACTTACGTTGGGGATAGAGCTTATCTTAGAGTATCACCACTTGGAGTGAAAAGATTTGGAGTCAAAGGAAAGTTAGCACCAAGATATGTTGGACCATTCAACATTCTAAGTCGCAAGGAGAAGGAATATGAAATCGAACTTCAAGATCTTTATTAGCGGTCCATAATGTTTTTCATGAGCTTGAGCAAGAAATGTCACCAAATGGAAGAAACATCTTTGAAAGATACCATAACTTTGGAAGAAGTTCAACTAGAAAGTGATCTCACCTATGAAAAAAACTGTCAAGATACTTGAGACCGCAGGGAGTCACAAGGACAAAGACCATCAAGTTTTGCAAAGTACAATGGAACCATCATTCAAGAAGAAGCAACATGGGAAAGAGAAGATGATCTTCGAAAGACCACCTCACCTATTTGCTAGCCAATCCGAATCTCGGTAGAGATTCATTTTAAGGGGGTTCGATTTGTAACATCCCAAAAATCATGTTTCAAAACTCATTCATATCATTCTTGCATCATTCATTCATATAGGGTTTTTCTCAAAATCATTTAGATGCATAAACTTAGGCTATGATTTCATGTGTGCAAATTCAACTCAATTGGCCATCACCCTTTGAGATTTGAATGCTTAGGTACTTGTTTGCTTGCCTCCATTGATGGAAAAACTAGGAGAAGCTTTTAACCCAAGATTCCAAATTTAGAAATATTTTCTAAACCCTATTTCAAACTAGAGACAAAGAGACAAAGTCTCTGTTTATTTCAAAGATCCAAGCTTGACCAAGCCTTGCAAGGTAACCACTTAGTTAAATGACTGTTTTGAACCCACAAAACCCTGAAAAAATTCCCAAAGCAGTTTGAATTCAAAAGGATTTGAATTCATATCAAAATTCATACCAGAAAATGAATTTAGAAAAAAAAAGGACTCCTCAAAGGAAAAGGCCATGGCAGAATCTGCCCAGAAAGAAATCAAGCCAGCAAGCCCACCCGGATCTCCTTATTCTTCTCTCACGCATGCGCACGCTACCGAGCCCGACAGACCCCACCTACACCTCGCCGACGTTGACAAGCGGCCTTCTCCACATCAGCTGTCTCCACCCGCATAACCGTTCATCCCCAAATCAACGCAGGCGTTTCGTGTTTAATTCAGGCGTCAATTTGATTTATTGGCCGAGTGATTCTCGCGCGAGACCAGGCTATAAGAACCCCCTCTGCCCCCTCTCTCTTCTCCCTCAAACCCCGAACCCAGAGCGCCACCAGGCTGCGAGCATTACTCTCTGTATCCCGCCGTCTCCGACGACTGCGCCGGCGAATTCCGGTGAGTTCTGAGCTCCCCTCTGCCTCTCGTTCTTGCAAACTAGTTCAGTGAGCCTCTGCGCCTCTTTTAACACATTTCGTTTGTCCTCGCATGAACCGTAGCTCGCAAAGATTGCCGATCGCCGCCACCGCTCTTCATATCAACTCCGCGAGCTCTAGTGGTAAGCCCGACCGCCCGCGTCTTCTAGTTCACGCACGACTCGCCTTGACTCGTGGATCTAACCGTGTCCTCGCCTTGCCTTGGGGTGGTTCACAGCGACGTCCACGACGACCACCCGACGCACCGACGCCGTCCTCCACTCCGGCGAGCAATCGCAACCGTGCCCGAGCGCCCCTTGACCAACCGCGAGTACGACGAGCTTCACCGTGACCCCCTGAGCCCGGTGAGCTACTCCTCGTTCTCACTTACCCCCTGTAGCGCCGCCTCCGTCGTCGGCCAAGCGATTCGCCGCCCAAGAGCCACCGCTCGCCGCCATTCTTGGCGAGCAATAGCAGCCGTTAGATCTGTATCGTAGAGATAGGATAGATCCACTTAACCCCGAAGCGGTATGCGATCTGAGCCGCCAGATTTCATTTAGATCCTACGGCTGTGGAGCTCGATCCAATCGAACGATGCAGACGAATAAGAACATGACGTGGCTAGGTTAGATCTGAAAATAGATTTAAAACCGTAAATTTGTTCCAAATTCAAATGCTCATAACTTTTGATTGCCACGTTAGATTTTTACAAATTTTATACCGTTGGATTCAGTAATTCAAGACCTTTCTGCCTATCCAATTTGTTTAGCAAATAGTAACCATTAGATGTGCTTAAATTGCAGAGACTTGTTTGAGGCCTTTTAAGTATAGATTTAGTTTAGTACTTTGTTTAGAGTTAGATTTTGTTTAGTTGGTAAACTAGTGACTTGCTAAGTTTCTGTATTCATACACTTGCTTGGTTGAGTTTTCAAAAATCACCATTTGGTAGATGCATGCATGCATGCATTCATATTATTCTTGTTTGTATATATTTGTGTGTAATTGTGTGCTATAACTTTGTGTGTAGATTTTGCTAGTGATTGTGATTGTGACAGTGCTGCTCTCCACACTACCAAGGCAAGTGATATCATCATGAATATTCCATTCCTATATTTTATTTATGCATTAGTAATATTTTTCTAAGTATAGGACTTGCATGGTTATTTGCTAAGTACAAGCTATGCTTTGGGAAAACCTATTAGGTGAAACCTTAGTGAAAATTACCTAAGTCAAGATTCCTATTACTATCATGCTTAGCCTAGCTATTAGAAAACAAGGGTGGTTTATATATTCACACTATGGAAAAATATTCTAAGTCTTTGGACTTGTGTTTTATTTTAACAAAACAACTAAGTTAATGAATCACCTGGGTGGAATGGAAGGAATGGTTTATGTTGAGTGGTTCACAAGGCCATGGACTTGGCTTGTGTATCTCACTTGTGGATGGCCACCCAGGAACAAAGAGATTTGAGATGTCAAATGTTGAGGAGCTTCAAGTGCAACCACTTGGCATTATGGGCTCTGCCATGATCTTAGGTTGCTAGAACTTAGTCTCTTGGACAGTTGGTGGTAGAGGGAATGATAGGTTGGAACGCGTCCATTTGACTAAGGAAAGGCTTCAAGGATCTTGTCTTGTCTTGGAAACCAAGTCTTGTGGGGAAAGTGCACCACCTCTGCAGTGTAAAACCTAAGTACTTAGCCATGTCCCTGGTAAAGGACAATTTGAGCATCAAGACATGGAAACTTCAAGAATCTCATCACTCCAATTTCTAAATAAAACTTGTGGGTGAACAAGGGTTAAAAGGATCTTCAGTATTTGATTGGTAGATGCCCTGAGTGGATCTTCAGTCTTGATTGGTAGATGCCTTGGGTATTTTGCCAAGTAAGGATCTTCAATCTTTGATTGGTAGATGCCTTGAGAGGATCTTCAGCCTTGATTGGTAGATGCCTTGTTGGTTTTTGTCAAAACAAAATTTAGTATTTTCAAAAGATAAGGAAAAATCTATTTTGAGCAATGCAAGCCTAAGCTCCACCAGCCAAATGCATATAGTCTTATAGTCCACTTAAAATATACTAAGGTATCACTTGCCAATACTATTCCAAAGTATTGACCCTCTGTGGCTGTAACTTGTAATGTTGCAGGTTATTCCGATGATGATTGGGAGTCATGAGTCTACACTCAACATGCTTGCCTGTGGCACATGAAGATGAAGACTTATGTTTATTTACTTATTCCATAAACTCTTGTATTAGGCCTTTGGCCCTGAGTTGTAAAAGACTATGTTTTATCTCTGGAATGACTGTAATAAACGACCTTTGTATCTGTGTACTTCATCTTAAACTATGGATGCTAGCATTGATCCAGGGACTAGCATTGCAATCACAGGGATCTTTTCCTTTAATAAGGAGGGATCTTACATGAAAAGAGCACACATGCAATGACACTGGTGGATCCATATGTGGTATGTGAAAAGAACACACATGCAATGACTCTAGTTGTTGTTAGTTAAAAGAACATACATGCAATGACACTGGTGGATCCATGTGTGGTCTCTGAAGAGAACACACATTTCAACGACACTGGTGGATCAATATGTGGTATGTGAAAAGAACACACATGCAATGACTCTGGTTGTTGTTACTAAAAAGAACACACATGCAATGACACTAGTGGATCCATATGTGGTATGTGAAAAGAACACACATTTCAATGACTCTGGTTGTTGTTACTAAAAAGAATACACATGCAATGACACTAGTGGATCCATATGTGGTATGTGAAAAGAACACACATTTCAATGACTCTGGTTGTTGTTACTAAAAAGAACACACATGCAATGACACTAGTGGATCCATATGTGGTATGTGAAAAGAACACACATTTCAATGACTCTGGTTGTTGTTACTAAAAAGAATACAGATGCAATGACACTGGTGGATCCATAGGTGGTATGTGAAAAGAACACACATTTCAATGACTCTAGTTGTTGTTACTAAAAAGAACACACATGCAATGATACTGGTGGATCCATAGGTGGATTGTGAAAAGACCACACATGCAATGACATTGGTGGATCCATATGGGGTATGTGAAAAGAACACACATGTAATGACTCTGGTTGTTGTTAGTGAAAACAACACACATGCAATTACACTGATGGATCAATGTGTGGTCTCTGAAGAGAACATACATTTCAATGACACTGGTGGATCCATATGTGGTATGTGAAAAGAACACACATGTAATGAGTCTGGTTGTTGTTACTAAAAAGAACACACATGCAATGACACTGGTGGATCCATAGGTGGTATGTGAGAAGAACACACATTTCAATGACTCTGGTTGTTGTTACAAAAAGAACACACATGCAATGACACTGGTGGATCCATAGGTGGATTGTGAAAAGAGCACACATGCAATGACACTAGTGGATCCATATGTGGTATGTGAAAAGAACACACAGGCAATGACACTGGTGGATCCATAGGTGGATTGTGAAAAGAGCACACATGCAATGACACTAGTGGATCCATATGTGGTATGTGAAAAGAACACACAGGCAATGACACTGGTGGATCCATAGGTGGATTGTGAAAAAAGCACACATGCAATGACTCCAGTTGTTGTTAGTGAAAAGAAAATACATGCAATGACACTGGTGGATCCATGTGTGGTCTCTGAAGAGAACACACAATTCAATGACACTGGTGGATCCATATGTGGTATGTGAAAAGAACACACATGCAATGACTCCAGTTGTTGTTAGTTAAAAGAACATACATGTAATGACACTGGTGGATCCATGTGTGGTCTCTGAAGAGAACACGCATTTCAATGACACTGGTGGATCAATGTGTGGTCTCTGAAGAGAACACACATTTCAATGACACTCGTGGATCCATATGTGGTATGTGAAAAGAACACACATGCAATGACTCTGGTTGTTGTTACTAAATTAACGCACATGCAATGACACTGGTGGATCCATAGGTGGTATGTGAAAAGAACACACATTTCAATGACTCTGGTTGTTGTTACTAAAAAGAACACACATGCAATGACACTAGTGGATCCATAGGTGGTATGTGAAAAGAACACACATTTTAATGACACTGGTGGATCCATATGTGGTATGTGAAAAGAACACACATGCAATGACTCTGGTTGTTGTTAGTGAAACGGACATACATGCAATGACACTGGTGGATCCATAGGTGGATTGTAAAAAGAACACACATGCAATGACACTGGTGGATCCATATGTGGTATGTGAAAATAACACACATTCAATGACTCTTGTTGTTGTTTGTGAAAATAACACACATGCAATGACACTGGTGGATCCATGTGTGGTCTCTAAAAAGAACACACATTTGAATGACACTAGTGGATCCATATGTGGTATGTGAAAAGAACACACATTTCAATGAATCAGTTGTTGTTAGTAAAAAGAACACACATGCAATGACACTGGTGGATCCAAAGGTGGATTGTGAAAAGAGCACACATTTCAATGACTCTGGTTGTTGTTAGTAAAAATAACACACATGCAATGACACTAGTGGATCCATGTGTGGTCTTTGAAGAGAACACATATGCAATGACTCTGGTTGTTGTTAGTAAAAAGAGCACACATGCAATGACACTGGTGGATCCATGTGTGTATTGTGAAGAGAACACACATGCAATGACACTGGTGGATCCATAGGTGGTATGTGCAAAGAACACACATTTCAAAGACTCTAGTTGTTGTTAGTAAAAAGAACACACATGCAATGACACTGGTGGATCCATAGGTGGATTGTGAAAAGAGCACACATGCAATGACACTGGTGGATCCATATGTGTTATGTGAAAAGAACATACATGCAATGACTCTGGTTGTTGTTAGTGAAAAGAACACACATGCAATGACACTGGTGGATCCATGTGTGGTCTCTGAAGAGAACACACAATTCAATGACACTGGTGGATCCATATGTGGTATGTGAAAAGAACACACATGCAATTACTGGTTGTTGTTACTAAAAAGAACACACATGCAATGACACTGGTGGATCCATAGGTGGTATGTGAAAAGAACACACATTTCAATGACTCTGGTTGTTACTAAAAAGAACACGCATGCAATGACAATGGTGGATTCATAGGTGGATTGTGAAAAGAGCACACATGCAATGACACTGGTGGATCCATATGTGGTATGTGAAAAGAACACACATGCAATGACTCCAGTTGTTGTTAGTTAAAAGAACATACATGCAATGACACTGGTGGATCCATGTGTGGTCTCTGAAGAGAACACACATTTCAACGACACTGGTGGATCAATACGTGGTATGTGAAAAGAACACACATGCAATGACTCTGGTTGTTGTTACTAAAAAGAACACACATGCAATGACACTAGTGGATCCATATGTGGTATGCGAAAAGAACACACATTTCAATGACTCTGGTTGTTGTTACTAAAAAGAATACACATGCAATGACACTAGTGGATCCATATGTGGTATGTGAAAAGAACACACATTTCAATGACTCTGGTTGTTGTTACTAAAAAGAACACACATGCAATGACACTAGTGGATCCATATGTGGTATGTGAAAAGAATACACATTTCAATGACTCTGGTTGTTGTTACTAAAAAGAATACACATGCAATGACACTGGTGGATCCATAGGTGGTATGTGAAAAGAATACACATTTCAATGACTCTAGTTGTTGTTACTAAAAAGAACACACATGCAATGATACTGGTGGATCCATAGGTGGATTGTGAAAAGAGCACACATGCAATGACATTGGTGGATCCATATGGGGTATGTGAAAAGAACACACATGTAACGACTCTGGTTGTTGTTAGTGAAAACAACACACATGCAATTACACTGATGGATCAATGTGTGGTCTCTGAAGAGAACATACATTTCAATGACACTGGTGAATCCATATGTGGTATGTGAAAAGAACACACATGTAATGAGTCTGGTTGTTGTTACTAAAAATAACACACATGCAATGACACTGGTGGATCCATAGGTGGTATGTGAGAAGAAAACACATTTCAATGACTCTGGTTGTTGTTACAAAAAGAACACACATGCAATGACACTGGTGGATCCATAGGTGGATTGTGAAAAGAGCACACATGCAATGACACTAGTGGATCCATATGTGGTATGTGAAAAGAACACACAGGCAATGACACTGGTGGATCCATAGGTGGATTGTGAAAAGAGCACACAGGCAATGACACTGGTGGATCCATATGTGGTATGTTAAAAGAACACACATGCAATGACTCCAGTTGTTGTTAGTTAAAAGAACATACATGTAATGACACTGGTGGATCCATGTGTGGTCTCTGAAGAGAACACGCATTTCAATGACACTGGTGGATCAATGTGTGGTCTCTGAAGAGAACACACATTTCAATGACACTCGTGGATCCATATGTGGTATGTGAAAAGAACACACATGCAATGACTCTGGTTGTTGTTACTAAATTAACACACATGCAATGACACTGGTGGATCCATAGGTGGTATGTGAAAAGAACACACATTTCAATGACTCTGGTTGTTGTTACTAAAAAGAACACACATGCAATGACACTAGTGGATCCATAGGTGGTATGTGAAAAGAACACACATTTTAATGACACTGGTGGATCCATATGTGGTATGTGAAAAGAATACACATGCAATGACTCTGGTTGTTGTTAGTGAAACGGACATACATGCAATGACACTGGTGGATCCATAGGTGGATTGTAAAAAGAACACACATGCAATGACATTGGTGGATCCATATGTGGTATGTGAAAAGAACACACATTCAATGACTTGTTGTTGTTTGCGAAAATAACACACATGCAATGACACTGGTGGATCCATGTGTGGTCTCTAAAAAGAACACACATTTGAATGACACTAGTGGATCCATATGTGGTATGTGAAAAGAACACACATTTCAATGAATCAGTTGTTGTTAGTAAAAAGAACACACATGCAATGACACTGGTGGATCCAAAGTTGGATTTTGAAAAGAGCACACATTTCAATGACTCTGGTTGTTGTTAGTAAAAAGAACACACATGCAATGACACTAGTGGATCCATGTGTGGTCTTTGAAGAGAACACATATGCAATGACTCTGGTTGTTGTTAGTAAAAAGAGCACACATGCAATGACACTGGTGGATCCATGTGTGGATTGTGAAGAGAACACACATGCAATGACACTGGTGGATCCATAGGTGGTATGTGCAAAGAACACACATTTCAAAGACTCTAGTTGTTGTTAGTAAAAAGAACACACATGCAATGACACTGGTGGATCCATAGGTGGATTGTGAAAAGAGCACACATGCAATGACACTGGTGGATCCATATGTGGTATGTGAAAAGAACATACATGCAATGACTCTGGTTGTTGTTAGTGAAAAGAACACACATGCAATGACACTGGTGGATCCATGTGTGGTCTCTGAAGAGAACACACAATTCAATGACACTGGTGGATCCATATGTGGTATGTGAAAAGAACACACATGCAATTACTCTGGTTGTTGTTACTAAAAAGAATACACATGCAATGACACTGGTGGATCCATAGGTGGTATGTGAAAAGAACACACATTTCAATGACTCTAGTTGTTGTTACTAAAAAGAACACACATGCAATGATACTGGTGGATCCATAGGTGGATTGTGAAAAGAGCACACATGCAATGACATTGGTGGATCCATATGGGGTATGTGAAAAGAACACACATGTAACGACTCTGGTTGTTGTTAGTGAAAACAACACACATGCAATTACACTGATGGATCAATGTGTGGTCTCTAAAGAGAACATACATTTCAATGACACTGGTGAATCCATATGTGGTATGTGAAAAGAACACACATGTAATGAGTCTGGTTGTTGTTACTAAAAATAACACACATGCAATGACACTGGTGGAGCCATAGGTGGTATGTGAGAAGAAAACACATTTCAATGACTCTGGTTGTTGTTACAAAAAGAACACACATGCAATGACACTGGTGGATCCATAGGTGGATTGTGAAAAGAGCACACATGCAATGACACTAGTGGATCCATATGTGGTATGTGAAAAGAACACACAGGCAATGACACTGGTGGATCCATAGGTGGATTGTGAAAAGAGCACACAGGCAATGACACTGGTGGATCCATATGTGGTATGTGAAAAGAACACACATGCAATGACTCCAGTTGTTGTTAGTTAAAAGAACATACATGTAATGACACTGGTGGATCCATGTGTGGTCTCTGAAGAGAACACGCATTTCAATGACACTGGTGGATCAATGTGTGGTCTCTGAAGAGAACACACATTTCAATGACACTCGTGGATCCATATGTGGTATGTGAAAAGAACACACATGCAATGACTCTGGTTGTTGTTACTAAATTAACACACATGCAATGACACTGGTGGATCCATAGGTGGTATGTGAAAAGAACACACATTTCAATGACTCTGGTTGTTGTTACTAAAAAGAACACACATGCAATGACACTAGTGGATCCATAGGTGGTATGTGAAAAGAACACACATTTTAATGACACTGGTGGATCCATATGTGGTATGTGAAAAGAATACACATGCAATGACTCTGGTTGTTGTTAGTGAAACGGACATACATGCAATGACACTGGTGGATCCATAGGTGGATTGTAAAAAGAACACACATGCAATGACATTGGTGGATCCATATGTGGTATGTGAAAAGAACACACATTCAATGACTTGTTGTTGTTTGCGAAAATAACACACATGCAATGACACTGGTGGATCCATGTGTGGTCTCTAAAAAGAACACACATTTGAATGACACTAGTGGATCCATATGTGGTATGTGAAAAGAACACACATTTCAATGAATCAGTTGTTGTTAGTAAAAAGAACACACATGCAATGACACTGGTGGATCCAAAGTTGGATTTTGAAAAGAGCACACATTTCAATGACTCTGGTTGTTGTTAGTAAAAAGAACACACATGCAATGACACTAGTGGATCCATGTGTGGTCTTTGAAGAGAACACATATGCAATGACTCTGGTTGTTGTTAGTAAAAAGAGCACACATGCAATGACACTGGTGGATCCATGTGTGGATTGTGAAGAGAACACACATGCAATGACACTGGTGGATCCATAGGTGGTATGTGCAAAGAACACACATTTCAAAGACTCTAGTTGTTGTTAGTAAAAAGAACACACATGCAATGACACTGGTGGATCCATAGGTGGATTGTGAAAAGAGACACATGCAATGACACTGGTGGATCCATATGTGGTATGTGAAAAGAACATACATGCAATGACTCTGGTTGTTGTTAGTGAAAAGAACACACATGCAATGACACTGGTGGATCCATGTGTGGTCTCTGAAGAGAACACACAATTCAATGACACTGGTGGATCCATATGTGGTATGTGAAAAGAACACACATGCAATTACTCTGGTTGTTGTTACTAAAAAGAATACACATGCAATGACACTGGTGGATCCATAGGTGGTATGTGAAAAGAACACACATTTCAATGACTCTAGTTGTTGTTACTAAAAAGAACACACATGCAATGATACTGGTGGATCCATAGGTGGATTGTGAAAAGAGCACACATGCAATGACATTGGTGGATCCATATGGGGTATGTGAAAAGAACACACATGTAACGACTCTGGTTGTTGTTAGTGAAAACAACACACATGCAATTACACTGATGGATCAATGTGTGGTCTCTGAAGAGAACATACATTTCAATGACACTGGTGAATCCATATGTGGTATGTGAAAAGAACACACATGTAATGAGTCTGGTTGTTGTTACTAAAAATAACACACATGCAATGACACTGGTGGAGCCATAGGTGGTATGTGAGAAGAAAACACATTTCAATGACTCTGGTTGTTGTTACAAAAAGAACACACATGCAATGACACTGGTGGATCCATAGGTGGATTGTGAAAAGAGCACACATGCAATGACACTAGTGGATCCATATGTGGTATGTGAAAAGAACACACAGGCAATGACACTGGTGGATCCATAGGTGGATTGTGAAAAGAGCACACAGGTAATGACACTGGTGGATCCATATGTGGTATGTGAAAAGAACACACATGCAATGACTCCAGTTGTTGTTAGTTAAAAGAACATACATGTAATGACACTGGTGGATCCATGTGTGGTCTCTGAAGAGAACACGCATTTCAATGACACTGGTGGATCAATGTGTGGTCTCTGAAGAGAACACACATTTCAATGACACTCGTGGATCCATATGTGGTATGTGAAAAGAACACACATGCAATGACTCTGGTTGTTGTTACTAAATTAACACACATGCAATGACACTGGTGGATCCATAGGTGGTATGTGAAAAGAACACACATTTCAATGACTCTGGTTGTTGTTACTAAAAAGAACACACATGCAATGACACTAGTGGATCCATAGGTGGTATGTGAAAAGAACACACATTTTAATGACACTGGTGGATCCATATGTGGTATGTGAAAAGAATACACATGCAATGACTCTGGTTGTTGTTAGTGAAACGGACATACATGCAATGACACTGGTGGATCCATAGGTGGATTGTAAAAAGAACACACATGCAATGACATTGGTGGATCCATATGTGGTATGTGAAAAGAACACACATTCAATGACTTGTTGTTGTTTGTGAAAATAACACACATGCAATGACACTGGTGGATCCATGTGTGGTCTCTAAAAAGAACACACATTTGAATGACACTAGTGGATCCATATGTGGTATGTGAAAAGAACACACATTTCAATGAATCAGTTGTTGTTAGTAAAAAGAACACACATGCAATGACACTGGTGGATCCAAAGGTGGATTGTGAAAAGAGCACACATTTCAATGACTCTGGTTGTTGTTAGTAAAAAGAACACACATGCAATGACACTAGTGGATCCATGTGTGGTCTTTGAAGAGAACACATATGCAATGACTCGGTTGTTGTTAGTAAAAAGAGCACACATGCAATGACACTGTGGATCCATGTGTGGATTGTGAAGAACACACATGCAATGACACTGGTGGATCCATAGGTGGTATGTGCAAAGAACACACATTTCAAAGACTCTAGTTGTTGTTAGTAAAAAGAACACACATGCAAAGACACTGGTGGATCCATAGGTGGATTGTGAAAAGAGCACACATGCAATGACACTGGTGGATCCATATGTGGTATGTGAAAAGAACATACATGCAATGACTCTGGTTGTTGTTAGTGAAAAGAACACACATGCAATGACACTGGTGGATCCATGTGTGGTCTCTGAAGAGAACACACAATTCAATGACACTGGTGGATCCATATGTGGTATGTGAAAAGAACACACATGCAATTACTCTGGTTGTTGTTACTAAAAAGAACACACATGCAATGACACTGGTGGATCCATAGGTGGTATGTGAAGAGAACACACATTTCAATGACTCTGGTTGTTGTTACTAAAAAGAACACGCATGCAATGACAATGGTGGATTCATAGGTGGATTGTGAAAAGAGCACACATGCAATGACACTGGTGGATCCATATGTGGTATGTGAAAAGAACACACATGCAATGACTCCAGTTGTTGTTAGTTAAAAGAACATACATGCAATGACACTAGTGGATCCATGTGTGGTCTCTGAAGAGAACACACATTTCAACGACACTGGTGGATCAATACGTGGTATGTGAAAAGAACACACATGCAATGACTCTGGTTGTTGTTACTAAAAAGAACACACATGCAATGACACTAGTGGATCCATATGTGTTATGTGAAAAGAACACACATTTCAATGACTCTGGTTGTTGTTACTAAAAAGAATACACATGCAATGACACTAGTGGATCCATATGTGGTATGTGAAAAGAACACACATTTCAATGACTCTGGTTGTTGTTACTAAAAAGAACACACATGCAATGATACTGGTGGATCCATAGGTGGATTGTGAAAAGAACACACATGCAATGACTCCAGTTGTTGTTAGTTAAAAGAACATACATGCAATGACACTAGTGGATCCATGTGTGGTCTCTGAAGAGAACACACATTTCAACGACACTGGTGGATCAATACGTGGTATGTGAAAAGAACACACATGCAATGACTCTGGTTGTTGTTACTAAAAAGAACACACATGCAATGACACTAGTGGATCCATATGTGGTATGTGAAAAGAACACACATTTCAATGACTCTGGTTGTTGTTACTAAAAAGAATGCACATGCAATGACACTAGTGGATCCATATGTGGTATGTGAAAAGAACACACATTTCAATGACTCTGGTTGTTGTTACTAACAAGAACACACATGCAATGACACTAGTGGATCCATATGTGGTATGTGAAAAGAACACACATTTCAATGACTCTGGTTGTTGTTACTAAAAAGAATACACATGCAATGACACTGGTGGATCCATAGGTGGTATGTGAAAAGAACACACATTTCAATGACTCTAGTTGTTGTTACTAAAAAGAACACACATGCAATGATACTGGTGGATCCATAGGTGGATTGTGAAAAGAGCACACATGCAATGACTTTGGTGGATCCATATGGGGTATGTGAAAAGAACACACATGTAACGACTCTGGTTGTTGTTAGTGAAAACAACACACATGCAATTACACTGATGGATCAATGTGTGGTCTCTGAAGAGAACATACATTTCAATGACACTGGTGGATCCATATGTGGTTTGTGAAAAGAACACACATGTAATGAGTCTGGTTGTTGTTACTAAAAAGAACACACATGCAATGACACTGGTGGATCCATAGGTGGTATGTGAGAAGAACACACATTTCAATGACTCTGGTTGTTGTTACAAAAAGAACACACATGCAATGACACTGGTGGATCCATAGGTGGATTGTGAAAAGAGCACACATGCAATGACACTAGTGCATCCATATGTGGTATGTGAAAAGAACACACAGGCAATGACACTGGTGGATCCATAGGTGGATTGTGAAAAGAGCACACAGGCAATGACACTGGTGGATCCATATGTGGTATGTGAAAAGAACACACATGCAATGACTCCTGTTGTTGTTAGTTAAAAGAACATACATGTAATGACACTGGTGGATCCATGTGTGGTCTCTGAAGAGAACACGCATTTCAATGACATCAGGATCAATGTGTGGTCTCTGAAGAGAACACACATTTCAATGACACTCGTGGATCCATATGTGGTATGTGAAAAGAACACACATGCAATGACTCTGGTTGTTGTTACCAAATTAACACACATGCAATGACACTGGTGGATCCATAGGTGGTATGTGAAAAGAACACACATTTCAATGACTCTGGTTGTTGTTACTAAAAAGAACACACATGCAATGACACTAGTGGATCCATAGGTGGTATGTGAAAAGAACGCACATTTTAATGACACTGGTGGATCCATATGTGGTATGTGAAAAGAACACACATGCAATGACTCTGGTTGTTGTTAGTGAAACGGACATACATGCAATGACACTGGTGGATCCATAGGTGGATTGTAAAAAGAACACACATGCAATGACACTGGTGGATCCATATGTGGTATGTGAAAAGAACACACATTCAATGACTCTTGTTGTTGTTTGTGAAAATAACACACATGCAATGACACTGGTGGATCCATGTGTGGTCTCTAAAAAGAACACACATTTGAATGACACTAGTGGATCCATATGTGGTATGTGAAAAGAACACACATTTCAATGAATCAGTTGTTGTTAGTAAAAAGAACACACATGCAATGACACTGGTGGATCCAAAGGTGGATTGTGAAAAGAGCACACATTTCAATGACTCTGGTTGTTGTTAGTAAAAAGAACACACATGCAATGACACTAGTGGATCCATGTGTGGTCTTTGAAGAGAACACATATGCAATGTCTCTGGTTGTTGTTAGTAAAAAGAGCACACATGCAATGACACTGGTGGATCCATGTGTGGATTGTGAAGAGAACACACATGCAATGACACTAGTGGATCCATAGGTGCTATGTGCAAAGAACACATATTTCAAAGACTCTAGTTGTTGTTAGTAAAAAGAACACACATGCAATGACACTGGTGGATCCATAGGTGGATTTTGAAAAGAGCACACATGCAATGACACTAGTGGATCCATATGTGGTATGTGAAAAGAACACACATTTCAATGACTCTGGTTGTTGTTACTAAAAAGAATAAACATGCAATGACACTGGTGGATCCATAGGTGGTATGTGAAAAGAACACACATTTCAATGACTCTAGTTGTTGTTACTAAAAAGAACACACATGCAATGATACTGGTGGATCCATAGGTGGATTGTGAAAAGAGCACACATGCAATGACATTGGTGGATCCATATGGGGTATGTGAAAAGAACACACATGTAACGACTCTGGTTGTTGTTAGTGAAAACAACACACATGCAATTACACTGATGGATCAATGTGTGGTCTCTGAAGAGAACATACATTTCAATGACACTGGTGGATCCATATGTGGTATGTGAAAAGAACACACATGTAATGAGTCTGGTTGTTGTTACTAAAAAGAACACACATGCAATGACACTGGTGGATCCATAGGTGGTATGTGAGAAGAACACACATTTCAATGACTCTGGTTGTTGTTACAAAAAGAACACACATGCAATGACACTGGTGGATCCATAGGTGGATTGTGAAAAGAGCACACATGCAATGACACTAGTGCATCCATATGTGGTATGTGAAAAGAACACATAGGCAATGACACTGGTGGATCCATAGGTGGATTGTGAAAAGAGCACACAAGCAATGACACTTGTGGATCCATATGTGGTATGTGAAAAGAACACACATGCAATGACTCCAGTTGTTGTTAGTTAAAAGAACATACATGTAATGACACTGGTGGATCCATGTGTGGTCTCTGAAGAGAACACGCATTTCAATGACACTGGTGGATCAATGTGTGGTCTCTGAAGAGAACACACATTTCAATGACACTCGTGGATCCATATGTGGTATGTGAAAAGAACACACATGCAATGACTCTGGTTGTTGTTACCAAATTAACACACATGCAATGACACTGGTGGATCCATAGGTGGTATGTGAAAAGAACACACATTTCAATGACTCTGGTTGTTGTTACTAAAAAGAACACACATGCAATGACACTAGTGGATCCATAGGTGGTATGTGAAAAGAACGCACATTTTAATGACACTGGTGGATCCATATGTGGTATGTGAAAAGAACACACATTAAATGAATCGGGTTGTTGTTAGTGAAAATGACATACATTCAATTACACTGGTGGATCCATAGGTGGATTGTAAAAGAACACACATGCAATGACTGGTGGATCCATATGTGGTATGTGAAAAGAACACACATTCAATGACTCTTGTTGTTGTTTGTGAAAATAACACACATGCAATGACACTGGTGGATCCATGTGTGGTCTCTAAAAAGAACACACATTTGAATGACACTAGTGGATCCATATGTGGTATGTGAAAAGAACACACATTTCAATGAATCAGTTGTTGTTAGTAAAAAGAACACACATGCAATGACACTGGTGGATCCAAAGGTGGATTGTGAAAAGAGCACACATTTCAATGACTCTGGTTGTTGTTAGTAAAAAGAACACACATGCAATGACACTAGTGGATCCATGTGTGGTCTCTGAAGAGAACACACATGCAATGACTCTGGTTGTTGTTAGTAAAAAGAGCACACATGCAATGACACTAGTGGATCCATGTGTGGATTGTGAAGAGAACACACATGCAATGACACTAGTGGATCCATAGGTGGTATGTGCAAAGAACACATATTTCAAAAACTCTAGTTGTTGTTAGTAAAAAGAACACACATGCAATGACACTGGTGGATCCATAGGTGGATTTTGAAAAGAGCACACATGCAATGACACTGGTGGATCCATATGTGGTATGTGAAAAGAACATACATGCAATGACTCTGGTTGTTGTTAGTGAAAAGAACACACATGCAATGACACTGGTGGATCCATGTGTGGTCTCTGAAGAGAACACACATTTCAATGACACTGGTGGATCCATATGTGGTATGTGAAAAGAACACACATGCAATTACTCTGGTTGTTACTAAAAAGAACACACATGCAATGACACTGGTGGATCCATAGGTGGTATGTGAAGAGAACACAAATTTCAATGACTCTGGTTGTTGTTACTAAAAAGAACACGCATGCAATGACAATGGTGGATTCATAGGTGGATTGTGAAAAGAGCACACATGCAATGACACTGGTGGATCCATATGTGGTATGTGAAAAGAACACACATGCAATGACTCCAGTTGTTGTTAGTTAAAAGAACATACATGCAATGACATTGGTGGATCCATGTGTGGTCTTTGAAGAGAACACACATTTCAACGACACTGGTGGATCAATACGTGGTATGTGAAAAGAACACACATGCAATGACTCTGGTTGTTGTTACTAAAAAGAACACACATGCAATGACACTAGTGGATCCATATGTGGTATGTGAAAAGAACACACATTTCAATGACTCTGGTTGTTGTTACTAAAAAGAATACACATGCAATGACAGTAGTGGATCCATATGTGGTATGTGAAAAGAACACACATTTCAATGACTCTGGTTGTTGTTACTAAAAAGAACACACATGCAATGACACTAGTGGATCCATATGTGGTATGTGAAAAGAACACACATTTCAATGACTCTGGTTGTTGTTACTAAAAAGAATACACATGCAATGACACTGGTGGATCCATAGGTGGTATGTGAAAAGAACACACATTTCAATGACTCTAGTTGTTGTTACTAAAAAGAACACACATGCAATGATACTGGTGGATCCATAGGTGGATTGTGAAAAGAGCACACATGCAATGACATTGGTGGATCCATATGGGGTATGTGAAAAGAACACACATGTAACGACTCTAGTTGTTGTTAGTGAAAACAACACACATGCAATTACACTGATGGATCAATGTGTGGTCTCTGAAGAGAACATACATTTCAATGACACTGGTGGATCCATATGTGGTATGTGAAAAGAACACACATGTAATGAGTCTGGTTGTTGTTACTAAAAAGAACACACATGCAATGACACTGGTGGATCCATAGGTGGTATGTGAGAAGAACACACATTTCAATGACCCTGGTTGTTGTTACAAAAAGAACACACATGCAATGACACTGGTGGATCCATAGGTGGATTGTGAAAAGAGCACACATGCAATGACACTAGTGCATCCATATGTGGTATGTGAAAAGAACACACAGGCAATGACACTGGTGGATCCATAGGTGGATTGTGAAAAGAGCACACAGGCAATAACACTGGTGGATCCATATGTGGTATGTGAAAAGAACACACATGCAATGACTCCAGTTGTTGTTAGTTAAAATAACATACATGTAATGACACTGGTGGATCCATGTGTGGTCTCTGAAGAGAACACGCATTTCAATGACACTGGTGGATCAATGTGTGGTCTCTGAAGAGAACACACATTTCAATGACACTCGTGGATCCATATGTGGTATGTGAAAAGAACACACATGCAATGACTCTGGTTGTTGTTACTAAATTAACACACATGCAATGACACTGGTGGATCCATAGGTGGTATGTGAAAAGAACACACATTTCAATGACTCTGGTTGTTGTTACTAAAAAGAACACACATGCAATGACACTAGTGGATCCATAGGTGGTATGTGAAAAGAACACACATTTTAATTACACTGGTGGATCCATATGTGGTATGTGAAAAGAACACACATGCAATGACTCTGGTTGTTGTTAGTGAAACGGACATACATGCAATGACACTGGTGGATCCATAGGTGGATTGTAAAAAGAACACATATGCAATGACACTGGTGGATCCATATGTGGTATGTGAAAATAACACACATTCAATGACTCTTGTTGTTGTTTGTGAAAATAACACACATGCAATGACACTGGTGGATCCATGTGTGGTCTCTAAAAAGAACACACATTTGAATGACACTAGTGGATCCATATGTGGTATGTGAAAAGAACACACATTTCAATGAATCAGTTGTTGTTAGTAAAAAGAACACACATGCAATGACACTGGTGGATCCAAAGGTGGATTGTGAAAAGAGCACACATTTCAATGACTCTGGTTGTTGTTAGTAAAAAGAACACACATGCAATGACACTAGTGGATCCATGTGTGGTCTTTGAAGAGAACACATATGCAATGACTCTGGTTGTTGTTAGTAAAAAGAGCACACATGCAATGACACTGGTGGATCCATGTGTGGATTGTGAAGAGAACACACATGCAATGACACTGGTGGATCCATAGGTGGTATGTGCAAATAACACATATTTCAAAGACTCTAGTTGTTGTTAGTAAAAAGAACACACATGCAATGACACTGGTGGATCCATAGGTGGATTGTGAAAAGAGCACACATGCAATGACACTGGTGGATCCATATGTGGTATGTGAAAAGAACATACATGCAATGACTCTGGTTGTTGTTAGTGAAAAGAACACACATGCAATGACACTGGTGGATCCATGTGTGGTCTCTGAAGAGAACACACAATTCAATGACACTGGTGGATCCATATGTGGTATGTGAAAAGAACACACATGCAATTACTCTGGTTGTTGTTACTAAAAAGAACACACATGCAATGACACTGGTGGATCCATAGGTGGTATGTGAAGAGAACACACATTTCAATGACTCTGGTTGTTGTTACTAAAAAGAACACGCATGCAATGACAATGGTGGATTCATAGGTGGATTGTGAAAAGAGCACACATGCAATGACACTGGTGGATCCATAAGTGGTATGTGAAAAGAACACACATGCAATGACTCCAGTTGTGGTTAGTCAAAAGAACATACATGCAATGACACTGGTGGATCCATGTGTGGTCTCTGAAGAGAACAAACATTTCAACGACATTGGTGGATCAATATGTGGTATGTGAAAAGAACACACATGCAATGACTCTGGTTGTTGTTACTAAAAAGAACACACATGCAATGACACTAGTGGATCCATATGTGGTATGTGAAAAGAACACACATTTCAATGACTCTGGTTGTTGTTACTAAAAAGAATACACATGCAATGACACTAGTGGATCCATATGTGGTATGTGAAAAGAACACACATTTCAATGACTCTGGTTGTTGTTACTAAAAAGAACACACATGCAATGACATTAGTGGATCCATATGTGGTATGTGAAAAGAACACACATTTCAATGACTCTGGTTGTTGTTACTAAAAAGAATACACATGCAATGACACTGGTGGATCCATAGGTGGTATGTGAAAAGAACACACATTTCAATGACTCTAGTTGTTGTTACTAAAAAGAACACACATGCAATGATACTGGTGGATCCATAGGTGGATTGTGAAAAGAGCACACATGCAATAACATTGGTGGATCCATATGGGGTACGTGAAAAAAACACACATGTAACGACTCTGGTTGTTGTTAGTGAAAACAACACACATGCAATTACACTGATGGATCAATGTGTGGTCTCTGAAGAGAACATACATTTCAATGACACTGGTGGATCCATATGTGGTATGTGAAAAGAACACACATGTATTGAGTCTGGTTGTTGTTACTAAAAAGAGCACACATGCAATGACACTGCTGGATCCATAGGTGGTATGTGAGAAGAACACACATTTCAATGACTCTGGATGTTGTTACAAAAAGAACACACATGCAATGACACTGGTGGATCCATAGGTGGATTGTGAAAAGAGCACACATGCAATGACACTAGTGGATCCATATGTGGTATGTGAAAAGAACACACAGGCAATGACACTGGTGGATCCATAGGTGGATTGTGAAAAGAGCACACAGGCAATGACACTGGTGGATCCATATGTGGTATGTGAAAAGAACACACATGCAATGACTCCAGTTGTTGTTAGTTAAAAGAACATACATGTAATGACACTGGTGGATCCATGTGTGGTCTCTGAAGAGAACACGCATTTCAATGACATCAGGATCAATGTGGTCTCTGAAGAGAACACACATTTCAATGACACTCGTGGATCCATATGTGGTATGTGAAAAGAACACACATGCAATGACTCTGGTTGTTGTTACTAAATTAACACACATGCAATGACACTAGTGGATCCATAGGTGGTATGTGAAAAGAACACACATTTCAATGACTCTGGTTGTTGTTACTAAAAAGAACACACAAGCAATGACACTAGTGGATCCATAGGTGGTATGTGAAAAGAACACACATTTTAATGACACTGGTGGATCCATATGTGGTATGTGAAAAGAACACACATGCAATGACTCTTGTTGTTGTTAGTGAAACGGACATACATGCAATGACACTGGTGGATCCATAGGTGGATTGTAAAAAGAACACACATGCAATGACACTGGTGGATCCATATGTGGTGTGTGAAAAGAACACACATTCAATGACTCTTGTTGTTGTTTGTGAAAATAACACACATGCAATGACACTGGTGGATCCATGTGTGGTCTCTAAAAAGAACACACATTTGAATGACACTAGTGGATCCATATGTGGTATGTGAAAAGAACACACATTTCAATGAATCAGTTGTTGTTAGTAAAAAAACACACATGCAATGACACTGGTGGATCCAAAGGTGGATTGTGAAAAGAGCACACATTTCAATGACTCTGGTTGTTGTTAGTAAAAAGAACACACATGCAATGACACTAGTGGATCCATGTGTGGTCTTTGAAGAGAACACATATGCAATGACTCTGGTTGTTGTTAGTAAAAAGAGCACACATGCAATGACACTGGTGGATCCATGTGTGGATTGTGAAGAGAACACACATGCAATGACACTGGTGGATCCATAGGTGGTATGTGCAAAGAACACACATTTCAAAGACTCTAGTTGTTGTTAGTAAAAAGAACACACATGCAATGACACTGGTGGATCCATAGGTGGATTGTGAAAAGAGCACACATGCAATGACACTGGTGGATCCATATGTGGTATGTGAAAAGAACATACATGCAATGACTCTGGTTATTGTTAGTGAAAAGAACACACATGCAATGAAACTGGTGGATCCATATGTGGTCTCTGAAGAGAACACACAATTCAATGACACTGGTGGATCCATATGTGGTATGTGAAAAGAACACACATGCAATTACTCTGGTTGTTGTTACTAAAAAGAACACACATGCAATGACACTAGTGGATCCATAGGTGGTATGTGAAGAGAACACACATTTCAATGACTCTGGTTGTTGTTACTAAAAAGAACACACATGCAATGACAATGGTGGATTCATAGGTGGATTGTGAAAAGAGCACACATGCAATGACACTGGTGGATCCATATGTGGTATGTGAAAAGAACACACATGCAATGACTCCAGTTGTTGTTACTTAAAAGAACATACATGCAATGACACTGGTGGATCCATGTGTGGTCTCTGAAGAGAACACGCATTTCAACGACACTGGTGGATCAATATGTGGTATGTGAAAATAACACACATGCAATGACTCTGGTTGTTGTTACTAAAAAGAACACACATGCAATGACACTAGTGGATCCATATGTGGTTTGTGAAAAGAACACACATTTCAATGACTCGTTGTTGTTACTAAAAAGAATACACATGCAATGACACTAGTGGATCCATATGTGGTATGTGAAAAGAATACACATTTCAATGACTCTGGTTGTTGTTACTAAAAAGAACACACATGCAATGACACTAGTGGATCCATATGTGGTATGTGAAAAGAACACACATTTCAATGACTCTGGTTGTTGTTACTAAAAAGAATACACATGCAATGACACTGGTGGATCCATAGGTGGTATGTGAAAAGAACACACATTTCAATGACTCTGGTTGTTGTTACTAAAAAGAACACACATGCAATGATACTGGTGGATCCATAGGTGGATTGTGAAAAGAGCACACATGCAATGACATTGGTGGATCCATATGGGGTATGTGAAAAGAACACACATGTAACGACTCTGGTTGTTGTTAGTGAAAACAACACACATGCAATTACACTGATGGATCAATGTGTGCTCTCTGAAGAGAACATACATTTCAATGACACTGATGGATCCATATGTGGTATGTGAAAAGAACACACATGTAATGAGTCTGGTTGTTGTTACTAAAAAGAACACACATGCAATGACACTGGTGGATCCATAGGTGGTATGTGAGAATAACACACATTTCAATGACTCTGGTTGTAAAAAAAAGAACACACATGCAATGACACTGGTGGATCCATAGGTGGATTGTGAAAAGAGCACACATGCAATGACACTAGTGGATCCATATGTGTTATGTGAAAAGAACACACAGGCAATGACACTGGTGGATCCATAGGTGGATTGTGAAAAGAGCACACAGGCAATGACACTGGTGGATCCATATGTGGTATGTGAAAAGAACACACATGCAATGACTCCAGTTGTTGTTAGTTAAAAGAACATACATGTAATGACACTGGTGGATCCATGTGTGGTCTCTGAAGAGAACACGCATTTCAATGACACTGGTGGATCAATGTGTGGTCTCTGAAGAGAACACACATTTCAATGACACTCGTGGATCCATATGTGGTATGTGAAAAGAACACACATGCAATGACTCTGGTTGTTGTTACTAAATTAACACACATGCAATGACACTAGTGGATCCATAGGTGGAATGTGAAAAGAACACACATTTCAATGACTCTGGTTGTTGTTACTAAAAAGAACACACAAGCAATGACACTAGTGGATCCATAGGTGGTATGTGAAAAGAACACACATTTTAATGACACTGGTGGATCCATATGTGGTATGTGAAAAGAACACACATGCAATGACTCTTGTTGTTGTTAGTGAAACGGACATACATGCAATGACACTGGTGGATCCATAGGTGGATTGTAAAAAGAACACACATGCAATGACACTGGTGGATCCATATGTGGTGTGTGAAAAGAACACACATTCAATGACTCTTGTTGTTGTTTGTGAAAATAACACACATGCAATGACACTGGTGGATCCATGTGTGGTCTCTAAAAAGAACACACATTTGAATGACACTAGTGGATCCATATGTGGTATGTAAAAAGAACACACATTTCAATGAATCAGTTGTTGTTAGTAAAAAGAACACACATGCAATGACACTGGTGGATCCAAAGGTGGATTGTGAAAAGAGCACACATTTCAATGACTCTGGTTGTTGTTAGTAAAAAGAACACACATGCAATGACACTAGTGGATCCATGTGTGGTCTTTGAAGAGAACATATGCAATGACTCTGGTTGTTGTTAGTAAAAAGAGCACACATGCAATGACACTGGTGGATCCATGTGTGGATTGTGAAGAGAACACACATGCAATGACACTGGTGGATCCATAGGTGGTATGTGCAAAGAACACACATTTCAAAGACTCTAGTTGTTGTTAGTAAAAAGAACACACATGCAATGACACTGGTGGATCCATAGGTGGATTGTGAAAAGAGCACACATGCAATGACACTGGTGGATCCATATGTGGTATGTGAAAAGAACATACATGCAATGACTCTGGTTATTGTTAGTGAAAAGAACACACATGCAATGAAACTGGTGGATCCATATGTGGTCTCTGAAGAGAACACACAATTCAATGACACTGGTGGATCCATATGTGGTATGTGAAAAGAACACACATGCAATTACTCTGGTTGTTGTTACTAAAAAGAACACACATGCAATGACACTAGTGGATCCATAGGTGGTATGTGAAGAGAACACACATTTCAATGACTCTGGTTGTTGTTACTAAAAAGAACACACATGCAATGACAATGGTGGATTCATAGGTGGATTGTGAAAAGAGCACACATGCAATGACACTGGTGGATCCATATGTGGTATGTGAAAAGAACACACATGCAATGACTCCAGTTGTTGTTACTTAAAAGAACATACATGCAATGACACTGGTGGATCCATGTGTGGTCTCTGAAGAGAACACGCATTTCAACGACACTGGTGGATCAATATGTGGTATGTGAAAATA
This sequence comes from Avena insularis, assembly GCA_023614405.1. Taxonomy (NCBI): domain Eukaryota; kingdom Viridiplantae; phylum Streptophyta; class Magnoliopsida; order Poales; family Poaceae; genus Avena; species Avena insularis. Next base: position 212,095 of record JAJUPC010000268.1, read on the forward strand.
ACACACATGCAATGACTCTGGTTGTTGTTACTAAAAAGAACACACATGCAATGACACTAGTGGATCCATATGTGGTTTGTGAAAAGAACACACATTTCAATGACTCTCGTTGTTGTTACTAAAAAGAATACACATGCAATGACACTAGTGGATCCATATGTGGTATGTGAAAAGAATACACATTTCAATGACTCTGGTTGTTGTTACTAAAAAGAACACACATGCAATGACACTAGTGGATCCATATGTGGTATGTGAAAAGAACACACATTTCAATGACTCTGGTTGTTGTTACTAAAAAGAATACACATGCAATGACACTGGTGGATCCATAGGTGGTATGTGAAAAGAACACACATTTCAATGACTCTCGTTGTTGTTACTAAAAAGAACACACATGCAATGATACTGGTGGATCCATAGGTGGATTGTGAAAAGAGCACACATGCAATGACATTGGTGGATCCATATGGGGTATGTGAAAAGAACACACATGTAACGACTCTGGTTGTTGTTAGTGAAAACAACACACATGCAATTACACTGATGGATCAATGTGTGCTCTCTGAAGAGAACATACATTTCAATGACACTGATGGATCCATATGTGGTATGTGAAAAGAACACACATGTAATGAGTCTGGTTGTTGTTACTAAAAAGAACACACATGCAATGACACTGGTGGATCCATAGGTGGTATGTGAGAATAACACACATTTCAATGACTCTGGTTGTTGTTACAAAAAGAACACACATGCAATGACACTGGTGGATCCATAGGTGGATTGTGAAAAGAGCACACATGCAATGACACTAGTGGATCCATATGTGTTATGTGAAAAGAACACACAGGCAATGACACTGGTGGATCCATAGATGGATTCTGAAAAGAGCACACAGGCAATGACACTTGTAGATCCATATGTGGTATGTGAAAAGAACACACATGCAACGACTCCAGTTGTTGTTAGTTAAAAGAACATACATGCAATGACACTGGTGGATCCATGTGTGGTCTCTGAAGAGAACACGCATTTCAATGACACTGGTGGATCAATGTGTGGTCTCTGAAGAGAACACCCATTTCAATGACACTGGTGGATCCATATGTGGTATGTGAAAAGAACACACATGCAATGACTCTGGTTGTTGTTACTAAAAAGAACACACATGCAATGCCACAGGTGGATCCATAGGTGGTATGTGAAAAGAACACACATTTCAATGACTCTGGTTGTTGTTACTAAAAAGAACACACATGCAATGACACTGGTGGATCCATAGGTGGATTGTGAAAAGACCACACATGCAATGACACTAGTGGATCCATATGTGGTATGTGAAAAGAACACACATGCAATGACACTGGTGGATCCACAGGTGGATTGTGAAAAGAGCACACATGCAATGACACTGGTGGATCCATATGTGGTATGTTAAAAGAACACACATGCAATGACTCCAGTTGTTGTTAGTGAAAAGAACATAAATGCAATGACACTGGTGGATCCATGTGTGGTCTCTGAAGAGAACACACAATTCAATGACACTGGTGGATCCATATGTGGTATGTGAAAAGAACACACATGCAATTACTCTGGTTGTTGTTACTAAATTAACACACATGCAATGACACTGGTGGATCCATAGGTGGTATGTGAAAAGAACACACATTTCAATGACTCTGGTTGTTGTTACTAAAAAGAACACACATGCAATGACACTAGTGGATCCATAGGTGGTATGTGAAAAGAACACACATTTTAATGACACTGGTGTATCCATATGTGGTATGTGAAAAGAACACACATGCAATGACTCTGGTTGTTGTTAGTGAAACGGACATACATGCAATGACACTGGTGGATCCATAGGTGGATTGTAAAAAGTACACACATGCAATGACACTGGTAGATCCATATGTGGTATGTGAAAAGAACACACATTCAATGACTCTTGTTGTTGTTTGTGAAAATAACACACATGCAATGACACTGGTGGATCCATGTGTGGTCTCTAAAAAGAACACACATTTGAATGACACTAGTGGATCCATATGTGGTATGTGAAAAGAACACACATTTCAATGAATCAGTTGTTGTTAGTAAAAAGAACACACATGCAATGACACTGGTGGATCCAAAGGTGGATTGTGAAAAGAGCACACATTTCAATGACTCTGGTTGTTGTTAGTAAAAAGAACACACATGCAATGACACTAGTGGATCCATGTGTGGTCTTTGAAGAGAACACATATGCAATGACTCTGGTTGTTGTTAGTAAAAAGAGCACACATGCAATGACACTGGTGGATCCATGTGTGGACTTTGAAGAGAACACACATGCAATGACACTGGTGGATCCATAGGTGGTATGTGCAAAGAACACACATTTCAAAGACTCTAGTTGTTGTTAGTAAAAAGAACACACATGCAATGACACTGGTGGATCCATAGGTGGATTGTGAAAAGAGCACACATGCAATGACACTGGTGGATCCATATGTGGTATGTGAAAAGAACATACATGCAATGACTCTGGTTGTTGTTAGCGAAAAGAACACACATGCAATGACACTAGTGGATCCATGTGTGGTCTCTGAAGAGAACACACATTTCAACGACACTGGTGGATCAATACGTGGTATGTGAAAAGAATACACATGCAATGACTCTGGTTGTTGTTACTAAAAAGAACACACATTTCAATGACTCTGGTTGTTGTTACTAAAAAGAACACACATGCGATGACACTAGTGGATCCATAGGTGGTATGTGAAAAGAACACACATTTTAATGACACTGGTGGATCCATATGTGGTATGTGAAAAGAACACACATGCAATGACTCTGGTTGTTGTTAGTGAAACGGACATACATGCAATGACACTGGTGGATCCATAGGTGGATTGTAAAAAGTACACACATGCAATGACACTGGTAGATCCATATGTGGTATGTGAAAAGAACACACATTCAATGACTCTTGTTGTTGTTTGTGAAAATAACACACATGCAATGACACTGGTGGATCCATGTGTGGTCTCTAAAAAGAACACACATTTGAATGACACTAGTGGATCCATATGTGGTATGTGAAAAGAACACACATTTCAATGAATCAGTTGTTGTTAGTAAAAAGAACACACATGCAATGACACTGGTGGATCCAAAGGTGGATTGTGAAAAGAGCACACATTTCAATGACTCTGGTTGTTGTTAGTAAAAAGAACACACATGCAATGACACTAGTGGATCCATGTGTGGTCTTTGAAGAGAACACATATGCAATGACTCTGGTTGTTGTTAGTAAAAAGAGCACACATGCAATGACACTGGTGGATCCATGTGTGGACTGTGAAGAGAACACACATGCAATGACACTGGTGGATCCATAGGTGGTATGTGCAAAGAACACACATTTCAAAGACTCTAGTTGTTGTTAGTAAAAAGAACACACATGCAATGACACTGGTGGATCCATAGGTGGATTGTGAAAAGAGCACACATGCAATGACACTGGTGGATCCATATGTGGTATGTGAAAAGAACATACATGCAATGACTCTGGTTGTTGTTAGCGAAAAGAACACACATGCAATGACACTAGTGGATCCATGTGTGGTCTCTGAAGACAACACACAATTCAATGACACTGGTGGATCCATATGTGGTATGTGAAAAGAACACACATGCAATTACTCTGGTTGTTGTTACTAAAAACAACACACATGCAATGACACTGGTGGATCCATAGGTGGTATGTGAAGAGAACACACATTTCAATGACTCTGGTTGTTGTTACTAAAAAGAACACACATGCAATGACAATGGTGGATTCATAGGTGGATTGTGAAAAGAGCACACATGCAATGACACTGGTGGATCCATATGTGGTATGTGAAAAGAACACACATGCAATGACTCTAGTTGTTGTTAGTTAAAATAACATACATGCAATGACACTGGTGGATCCATGTGTGGTCTCTGAAGAGAACACACATTTCAACGACACTGGTGGATCAATATGTGGTATGTGAAAAGAACACACATGCAATGAGTCTGGTTGTTGTTACTAAAAAGAACACACATGCAATGACACTAGTGGATCCATATGTGGTATGTGAAAAGAACACACATTTCAATGACTCTGGTTGTTGTTACTAAAAAGAATACACATGCAATGACACTAGTGGATCCATATGTGGTATGTGAAAAGAACACACTTTTCAATGACTCTGGTTGTTGTTACTAAAAAGAACACACATGCAATGACACTAGTGGATCCATATGTGGTATGTGAAAAGAACACACATTTCAATAACTGTGGTTGTTGTTACTAAAAAGAATACACATGCAATGACACTAGTGGATCCATAGGTGGTATGTGAAAAGAACACACATTTCAATGACTCTAGTTGTTGTTACTAAAAAGAACACACATGCAATGATACTGGTGGATCCATAGGAGGATTGTGAAAAGAGCACACATGCAATGACATTGGTGGATCCATATGGGGTATGTGAAAAGAACACAGATGTAACGACTCTGGTTGTTGTTAGTGAAAACAACACACATGCAATTACACTGATGGATCAATGTGTGGTCTCTGAAGAGAACATACATTTCAATGACACTGGTGGATCCATATGTGGTATGTGAAAAGAACACACATGTAATGAGTCTGGTTGTTGTTACTAAAAAGAACACACATGCAATGACACTGGTGGATCCATAGGTGGTATGTGAGAAGAACACACATTTCAATGACTATGGTTGTTGTTACAAAAAGAACACACATGCAATGACACTGGTGGATCCATAGGTGGATTGTGAAAAGAGCACACATGCAATGACACTAGTGGATCCATATGTGGTATGTGAAAAGAACACACAGGCAATGACACTGGTGGATCCATAGGTGGATTGTGAAAAGAGCACACAGGCAATGACACTGGTGGATCCATATGTGGTATGTGAAAAGAAGACACATGCAATGACTCCAGTTGTTGTTAGTTAAAAGAACATACATGCAATGACACTGGTGGATCCATGTGTGGTCTCTGAAGAGAACACGCATTTCAATGACACTGGTGGATCAATGTGTGGTCTCTGAAGAGAACACACATTTCAATGACACTGGTGGATCCATATGTGGTATGTGAAAAGAACACACATGCAATGACTCTGGTTGTTGTTACTAAAAAGAACACACATGCAATGCCACAGGTGGATCCATAGGTGGTATGTGAAAAGAACACACATTTCAATGACTCTGGTTGTTGTTACTAAAAATTACACACATGCAATGACACTGGTGGATCCATAGGTGGATTGTGAAAAGAGCACACATGCAATGACACTAGTGGATCCATATGTGGTATGTGAAAAGAACACACATGCCATGACACTGGTGGATCCATAGGTGGATTGTGAAAAGAGCACACATGCAATGACACTGGTGGATCCATATGTGGTATGTTAAAAGAACACACATGCAATGACTCCAGTTGTAGTTAGTGAAAAGAACATAAATGCAATGACACTGGTGGATCCATGTGTGGTCTTTGATGAGAACACACATTTCAATGACACTGGTGGATCCATATGTGGTATGTGAAAAGAACACACATGTAATGACTCTGGTTGTTGTTACTAAATTAACACACATGCAATGACACTGGTGGATCCATAGGTGGTATGTGAAAAGAACACACATTTCAATGACTCTGGTTGTTGTTACTAAAAAGAACACACATGCAATGACACTAGTGGATCCATAGGTGGTATGTGAAAAGAACACACATTTTAATGACACTGATGGATCCATATGTGGTATGTGAAAAGAACACACATGCAATGACTCTGGTTGTTGTTAGTGAAACGGACATACATGCAATGACACTGGTGGATCCATAGGTGGATTGTAAAAAGAACACACATGCAATGACACTGGTAGATCCATATGTGGTATGTGAAAAGAACACACATTCAATGACTCTTGTTGTTGTTTGTGAAAATAACACACATGCAATGACACTGGTGGATCCATGTATGGTCTCTAAAAAGAACACACATTTGAATGACACTAGTGGATCCATATGTGGTATGTGAAAACAACAAACATTTTAATGAATCAGTTGTTGTTAGTAAAAAGAACACACATGCAATGACACTGGTGGATCCAAAGGTGGATTGTGAAAAGAGCACACATTTCAATGACTCTGGTTGTTGTTAGTAAAAAGAGCACACATGCAATGACACTGGTGGATCCATAGGTGGATTGTGAAAAGAGCACACATGCAATGACACTGGTGGATCCATGTGTGGTCTCTGAAGAGAACACACAATTCAATGACACTGGTGGATCCATATGTGGTATGTGAAAAGAACACACATGCAATTACGTTGGTTGTTGTTACTAAAAAGAACACACATGCAATGACACTGGTGGATCCATAGGTGGTATGTGAAGAGAACACACATTTCAATGACTCTGGTTGTTGTTACTAAAAAGAACACACATGCAATGACAATGGTGGATTGATAGGTGGATTGTGAAAAGAGCACACATGCAATGACACTGGTGGATCCATATGTTGTATGTGAAAAGAACACACATGCAATGACTCTAGTTGTTGTTAGTTAAAAGAACATACATGCAATGACAATGGTGGATCCATGTGTGGTCTCTGAAGAGAACACGCATTTCAATGACACTGGTGGATCAATATGTGGTATGTGAAAAGAACACACATGCAGACTCTCTGTGTTGTTTAAAAGAACACATGCAATGATCTGGTGTTGTTAAAAGAACACACATGCAATGACACAAGTGGGTCCATATGTGGTATGTGAAAAGAACACACATTTAATTGACTCTGGTTGTTGTTACTAAAACGAATACACATGCAATGACACTAGTGGATCCATATGTGGTATGTGAAAAGAACACACATTTCAATGACTCTGGTTGTTGTTACTAAAAAGAACACACATGCAATGACACTAGTGGATCCATATGTGGTATGTGAAACGAACACACATTTCAATGACTCTGGTCGTTGTTACTAAAAAGAATACACATGCAATGACACTGGTGGATCCATAGGTGGTATGTGAAAAGAACACACATTTCAATGACTCTAGTTGTTGTTACTAAAAAGAACACATATGCAATGATACTGGTGGATCCATAGGTGGATTGTGAAAAGAGCACACATGCAATGACATTGGTGGATCCATATGGGGTATGTGAAAAGAACACACATGTAACGACTCTGGTTGTTGTTAGTGAAAACAACACACATGCAATTACACTGATGGATCAATGTGTGGTCTCTGAAGAGAACATACATTTCAATGACACTGGTGGATCCATATGTGGTATGTGAAAAGAACACACATGTAATGAGTCTGGTTGTTGTTACTAAAAAGAACACACATGCAATGACACTGGTGGATCCATAGGTGGTATGTGAGAAGAACACACATTTCAATGACTCTGGTTGTTGTTACAAAAAGAACACACATGCAATGACACTGGTGGATCCATAGGTGGATTGTGAAAAGAGCACACATGCAATGACACTAGTGGATCCATATGTGATATGTGAAAAGAACACACAGGCAATGACACTGGTGGATCCATATGTGGGATGTGAAAATAACACACATGCAATGACTTCAGTTGTTGTTAGTTAAAAGAACATACATGCAATGACACTGGTGGATCCATGTGTGGTCTCTGAATAGAACACACATTTCAATGACACTGGTGGATCAATGTGTGGTATCTGAAGAGAACACACATTTCAATGACACTGGTGGATCCATATGTGGTATGTGAAAAGAACACACATGCAATGACTCTGGTTGTTGTTACTAAAAAGAACACACATGCAATGCCACAGGTGGATCCATAGGTGGTATGTGATAAGAACACACATTTCAATGACTCTGGTTGTTGTTACTAAAAAGAACACACATGCAATGACACTGGTGGATCCATAGGTGGATTGTGAAAAGAGCACACATGCAATGACACTAGTGGATCCATATGTGGTATGTGAAAAGAATAAAAATGCAATGACACTGGTGGATCCATAGGTGGATTGTGAAAAGAGCACACATGCAATGACACTGGTGGATCCATATGTGGTATGTTAAAAGAACACACATGCAATGACTCCAGTTGTTGTTAGTGAAAAGAACATAAATGCAATGACACTGGTGGATCCATGTGTGGTCTTTGATGAGAACACACATTTCAATGACACTGGTGGATCCATATGTGGTATGTGAAAAGAACACACATGCAATGACTCTGGTTGTTGTTACTAAATTAACACACATGCAATGACACTGGTGGATCCATAGGGGGTATGTGAAAAGGACACACATTTCAATGACTCTGGTTGTTGTTACTAAAAAGAACACACATGCAATGACACTAGTGGATCCATAGGTGGTATGTGAAAAGAACACACATTTTAATGACACTGGTGGATCCATATGTGGTATGTGAAAAAAAACACATGCAATGACTCTGGTTGTTGTTAGTGAAACGGACATACATGCAATGACACTGGTGGATCCATAGGTGGATTGTAAGAAGAACACACATGCAATGACAGTGGTAGATCCATATGTGGTATGTGAAAAGAACACATATTCAATGACTCTTGTTGTTGTTTGTGAAAATAACACACATGCAATGACACTGGTGGATCCATGTATGGTCTCTAAAAAGAACACACATTTGAATGACACTAGTTGATCCATATGTGGTATGTGAAAAGAACACACATTTCAATGAATCAGTTGTTGTTAGTAAAAAGAACACACATGCAATGACACTGGTGGATCCAAAGGTGGATTGTGAAAAGAGCACACATTTCAATGACTCTGGTTGTTGTTAGTAAAAAGAGCACACATGCAATGACACTGGTGGATACATAGGTGGATTGTGAAAAGAGCACACATGCAATGACACTGAGGATCCATGTGGTCTCTGAAGAGAACACACAATTCAATGACACTGATGGATCCATATGTGGTATGTGAAAAGAACACACATGCAATTACTCTGGTTGTTGTTACTAAAAAGAACACACATGCAATGACACTGGTGGATCCATAGATGGTATGTGAAGAGAACACACATTTCAATGACTCTGGTTGTTACTAAAAAGAACACACATGCAATGACAATGGTGGATTCATAGGTGGATTGTGAAAAGAGCACACATGCAATGACACTGGTGGATCCATATGTGGTATGTGAAAAGAAAACACATGCAATGACTCTAGTTGTTGTTAGTTAAAAGAACATACATGCAATGACACTGGTGGATCCATGTGTGGTCTGTGAAGAGAACACGCATTTCAATGACACTGGTGGATCAATATGTGGTATGTGAAAAGAACACACATGCAATGACTCTGGTTGTTGTTACTAAAAAGAACACACATGCAATGACACTAGTGGATCCATATGTGGTATGTGAAACGAACACACATTTCAATGACTCTTGTCGTTGTTACTAAAAAGAATACACATGCAATGACACTAGTGGATCCATAGGTGGTATGTGAAAAGAACACACATTTCAATGACTCTGGTTGTTGTTACTAAAAAGAACACACATGCAATGATACTGGTGGATCCATAGGTGGATTGTGAAAAGAGCACACATGCAATGACATTGGTGGATCCATATGGGGTATGTGAAAAGAACACACATGTAACGACTCTGGTTGTTGTTAGTGAAAACAACACACATGCAATTACACTGATGGATCAATGTGTGGTCTCTGAAGAGAACATACATTTCAATGACACTGGTGGATCCATATGTGGTATGTGAAAAGAACACACATGTAATGAGTCTGGTTGTTGTTACTAAAAAGAACACACATGCAATGACACTGGTGGATCCATAGGTGGTATGTGAGAAGAACACACATTTCAATGACTCTGGTTGTTGTTACAAAAAGAACACACATGCAATGACACTGGTGGATCCATAGGTGGATTGTGAAAAGAGCACGCATGCAATGACACTAGTGGATCCATATGTGATATGTGAAAAGAACACACAGGCAATGACACTGGTGGATCCATATGTGGTATGTGAAAATAACACACATGCAATGACTTCAGTTGTTGTTAGTTAAAAGAACATACATGCAATGACACTGGTGGATCCATGTGTGGTCTCTGAAGAGAACACGCATTTCAATGACACTGGTGGATCAATGTGTGGTATCTGAAGAGAACACACATTTCAATGACACTGGTGGATCCATATGTGGTATGTGAAAAGAACACACATGCAATGACTCTGGTTGTTGTTACTAAAAAGAACACACATGCAATGCCACAGGTGGATCCATAGGTGGTATGTGAAAAGAACACACATTTCAATGACTCTGGTTGTTGTTACTAAAAAGAATACACATGCAATGACACTGGTGGATCCATAGGTGGATTGTGAAAAGAGCACACATGCAATGACACTAGTGGATCCATATGTGGTATGTGAAAAGAACACACATGCAATGACACTGGTGGATCCATAGGTGGATTGTGAAAAGAGCACACATGCAATGACACTGGTGGATCCATATGTGGTATGTTAAAAGAACACACATGCAATGACTCCAGTTGTTGTTAGTGAAAAGAACATAAATGTAATGACACTGGTGGATCCATGTGTGGTCTTTGATGAGAACACACATTTCAATGACACTGGTGGATCCATATGTGGTATGTGAAAAGAACACACATGCAATGACTCTGGTTGTTGTTACTAAATTAACACACATGCAATGACACTGGTGGATCCATAGGTGGTATGTGAAAAGAACACACATTTCAATGACTCTGGTTGTTGTTACTAAAAAGAACACACATGCAATGACACTAGTGGATCCATAGGTGGTATGTGAAAAGAACACACATTTTAATGACACTGGTGGATCCATATGTGGTATGTGAAAAGAACACACATGCAATGACTCTGGTTGTTGTTAGTGAAACGGACATACATGCAATGACACTGGTGGATCCATAGGTGGATTGTAAAAAGAACACACATGCAATGACAGTGGTAGATCCATATGTGGTATGTGAAAAGAACACACATTCAATGACTCTTGTTGTTGTTTGTGAAAATAACACACATGCAATGACACTGGTGGATCCATGTATGGTCTCTAAAAAGAACACACATTTGAATGACACTAGTGGATCCATATGTGGTATGTGAAAAGAACACACATTTTAATGAATCAGTTGTTGTTAGTAAAAGAACACACATGCAATGACACCGGTGGATCCAAAGGTGGATTGTGAAAAGAGCACACATTTCAATGACTCTGGTTGTTGTTAGTAAAAGAGCACACATGCAATGACACCGTGGATCCATAGGTGGATTGTGAAAAGAGCACACATGCAATGACATCAGGATCCATGTGTGGTCTCTGAAGAGAACACACAATTCAATGACACTGGTGGATCCATATGTGGTATTTGAAAAGAACACACATGCAATTACTCTGGTTGTTGTTACTAAAAAGAACACACATGCAATGACACTGGTGGATCCATAGGTGGTATGTGAAGAGAACACACATTTCAATGACTCTGGTTGTTACTAAAAAGAACACACATTCAATGACAATGGTGGATTCATAGGTGGATTGTGAAAAGAGCACACATGCAATGACACTGGTGGATCCATATGTGGTATGTGAAAAGAACACACATGCAATGACTCTAGTTGTTGTTAGTTAAAAGAACATACATGCAATGACACTGGTGGATCCATGTGTGGTCTCTGAAGAGAACACGCATTTCAATGACACTGGTGGATCAATATGTGGTATGTGAAAAGAACACACATGCAATGACTCTGGTTGTTGTTACTAAAAAGAACACACATGCAATGACACTAGTGGATCCATATGTGGTATGTGAAAAGAACACACATTTCAATGACTCTGGTTGTTGTTACTAAAACGAATACACATGCAATGACACTAGTGGATCCATATGTGGTATGTGAAAAGAACACACATTTCAATGACTCTGGTTGTTGTTACTAAAAAGAACACACATGCAATGACACTAGTGGATCCATATGTGGTATGTGAAACGAACACACATTTCAATGACTCTGGTCGTTGTTACTAAAAAGAATACACATGCAATGACACTGGTGGATCCATAGGTGGTATGAGAAAAGAACACGCATTTCAATGACTCTGGTTGTTGTTACAAGAAGAACACACATGCAATGACACTGGTGGATCCATAGGTGGATTGTGAAAAGAGCACACATGCAATGACACTAGTGGATCCATATGTGATATGTGAAAAGAACACACAGGCAATGACACTGGTGGATCCATATGTGGTATGTGAAAAGAACACACATGCAATGACTCCAGTTGTTGTTAGTTAAAAGAACATACATGCAATGACACTGGTGGATCCATGTGTGATCTCTGAAGAGAACACGCATTTCAATGACACTGGTGGATCAATGTGTGGTCTCTGAAGAGAACACACATTTCAATGACACTGGTGGATCCATATGTGGTATGTGAAAAGAACACACATGCAATGACTCTGGTTGTTGTTACTAAAAAGAACACACATGCAATGCCACAGGTGGATCCATAGGTGGTATGTGAAAAGAACACACATTTCAATGACTCTGGTTGTTGTTACTAAAAAGAACACACATGCAATGACACTGGTGGATCCATAGGTGGATTGTGAAAAAAGCACACATGCAATGACACTAGTGGATCCATATGTGGTATGTGAAAAGAACACACATGCAATGACACTGGTGGATCCATAGGTGGATTGTGAAAAGAGCACACATGCAATGACACTGGTGGATCCATATGTGGTATGTTAAAAGAACACACATGCAATGACTCTAGTTGTTGTTAGTAAAAAGAACATAAATGCAATGACACTGGTGGATCCATGTGTGGTCTGTGATGAGAACACACATTTCAATGACACTGGTGGATCCATATGTGGTATGTGAAAAGAACACACATGCAGTGACTAGTTGTTGTTACTAAATTAACACACATGCAATGACACTGGTGGATCCATAGGTGGTATGTGAAAAGAACACACATTTCAATGACTCTGGTTGTTGTTACTAAAAAGAACACACATGCAATGACACTAGTGGATCCATAGGTGGTATGTGAAAAGAACACACATTTTAATGACATTGATGGATCCATATGTGGTATGTGAAAAGAACACACATGCAATGACTCTGGTTGTTGTTAGTGAAACGGACATACATGCAATGACACTGGTGGATCCATAGGTGGATTGTAAAAAGAACACACATGCAATGAAACTGGTAGATCCATATGTGGTATGTGAAAAGAACACACATTCAATGACTCTTGTTTTTGTTTGTGAAAATAACACACATGCAATGACACTGGTGGATCCATGTATGGTCTCTAAAAAGATCACACATTTGAATGACACTAGTGGATCCATATGTGGTATGTGAAAAGAACACACATTTCAATGAATCAGTTGTTGTTAGTAAAAAGAACACACATGCAATGACACTGGTGGATCCAAAGGTGGATTGTGAAAAGAGCACACATTTCAATGACTCTGGTTGTTGTTAGTAAAAAGAGCACACATGCTATGACACTGGTGGATCCATAGGTGGATTGTGAAAAGAGCACACATGTAATGACACTGGTGGATCCATGTGTGGTCTCTGAAGAGAACACACAATTCAATGACACTGGTGGATCCATATGTGGTATGTGAAAAGAACACACATGCAATTACTCTGGTTGTTGTTACTAAAAAGAACACACATGCAATGACACTGGTGGATCCATAGGTGGTATGTGAATAGAACACACATTTCAATGACTCTGGTTGTTGTTACTAAAAAGAACACACATGCAATGACAATGGTGGATTCATAGGTGGATTGTGAAAAGAGCACACATGCAATGACACTGGTGGATCCATATGTGGTATGTGAAAAGAACACACATGCAATGACTCTAGTTGTTGTTAGTTAAAAGAACATACATGCAATGACACTGGTGGATCCATGTGTGGTCTCTGAAGAGAACACGCATTTCAATGACACTGGTGGATCCAAAGGTGGATTGTGAAAAGAGCAGACATTTCAATGACTCTGGTTGTTGTTAGTAAAAAGAGCACACATGCTATGACACTGGTGGATCCATAGGTGGATTGTGAAAAGAGCACACATGTAATGACACTGGTGGATCCATGTGTGGTCTCTGAAGAGAACACACAATTCAATGACACTGGTGGATCCATATGTGGTATGTGAAAAGAACACACATGCAATTACTCTGGTTGTTGTTACTAAAAAGAACACATGCAATGACACTGGTGGATCCATAGGTGGTATGTGAAGAGAACACACATTTCAATGACTCTGGTTGTTGTTACTAAAAAGAACACACATGCAATGACAATGGTGGATTCATAGGTGGTATGTGAAAAGAGCACACATGCAATGACTCTGGATCCATATGTTGTTACTAAAAGAACACACATGCAATGACTCTAGTGGATCCATGTGGATTGTGAAAAGAACACACATGCAATGACACTGGTGGATCCATATGTGGTATGTGAAAAGAACACACATGCAATGACTCTGTTGTTGTTAGTGAAAAGAACACACATGCAATGACACTTGTGGATCCATGTGTGGTCTCTAAAAAGAACACACATTTCAATGACACTAGTGGATCCATATGTGGTATGTGAAAAGAACACACATTTCAATGACTCTGGTTGTTGTTACTAAAAAGAACACACATGCAATGACACTGGTGGATCCATATGTGTTATGTGAAAGAACACACATTTCAATGACTGGTTGTTGTTACTAAAAGAACACACATGCAATGACACTGGTGGATCCATAGGTGGATTGTGAAAAGAGCACACATTTCAATGACTCTGGTGGATCCATATGTGATATGTGAAAAGAACACACATGCAATGACACTGGTGGATCCATATGTGGTATGTGAAAAGAACACACATGCAATGACTCTAGTTGTTGTTAGTTAAAAGAACACACATGCAATGACACTGGTGGATCCATGTGTGGTCTCTGAAGAGAACACACATTTCAATGACACTCGTGGATCCAATGGTATGTGAAAAGAACACATGCAATGACTGGTTGTTGTTACTAAAAAGAACACACATGCAATGACACTGGTGGATCCATATGTGGTATGTGAAAAGAACACACATTTCAATGACTCTGGTTGTTGTTACTAAAAAGAACACACATGCAATGACACTGGTGGATCCATAGGTGGTATGTGCAAAGAACACACATTTCAAAGACTCTAGTTGTTGTTAGTAAAAAGAACACACATGCAATGACACTGGTGGATCCATAGGTGGATTGTGAAAAGAGCACACATGCAATGACACTGTGGATCCATATGTGTTTTGTGAAAAGTACTCACATTCAATGAGTACAGTTGTTGTTATTTAAAATAACATACATGCAATGACACTGGTGGATCCATGTGTGGTCTCTGAAGAGAACACACATTTCAATGACACTGGTGGATCCATATGTGGTATGTGAAAAGAACACACATGCAATGACTCTGGTTGTTGTTACTAAAAAGAACACACATGCAATGACACTGGTGGATCCATAGGTGGTATGTGAAAAGAACACACATTTCAATGACTCTGGTTGTTGTTACTAAAAAGAACACACATGCAATGACAATGGTGGATCCATAGGTGGATTGTGAAAAGAGCACACATGCAATGACACTGGTGGATCCATATGTGGTATGTGAAAAGAACACACATGCAATGACTCTAGTTGTTGTTAGTTAAAAGAACACACATGCAATGACACTAGTGGACCCATGTGTGGTCTCTAGAGAACACATTTCAATGACACTGGTGGATCCATACGTGGTATGTGAAAAGAACACACATGCAATGAGTCTAGTTGTTGTTACAAAAAGAACACAAATGCAATGACACTGGTGGATCCATATGTTTTATGTGAAAAGAACACACATTGCAATGACTCTGTTTGTTGTTACTAAAAGAACACACATGCAATCACAGTGGTAGATCCATAGGTGGATTGTGAAAGAGCACACATGCAATGACACTGGTGGATTCATATGTGGTATGTGAAAAGAACACACATGCAATGACTCTTGTTGTTGTTAGTAAAATAACACACATGCAATGACACTGTGGATCCATGTGTGGTCTCTAAAAGAACACATTTCAATGACACTGGTGGATCCATATGTGGTATGTGAAAAGAACACACATTTCAATGACTCTGGTTGTTGTTACTAAAAAGAACACACGTGCAATGACACTGGTGGATCCATAGGTGGATTGTGAAAAGAACACACATTTCAATGACTCTGGTTGTTGTTACTAAAAAGAACACACGTGCAATGACACTGGTGGATCCATAGGTGGATAGTGAAAAGAGCACACATGAAATGACACTGGTGGATCCATTTGTGGTCTCTGAAAAGAACACACATTCAATGACACTGGTGGATCCATATGTGGTATGTGAAAAGAACACACATGCAATTACTCTGGTTGTTGTTACTAAAAAGAACACACATGCAATGACACTGGTGGATCCATAGGTGGTACGTGAAGAGAACACACATTTCAATGACTCTGGTTGTTGTTACTAAAAAGAACACACATGCAATGACAATGGTGGATTCATAGGTGGATTGTGAAAAGAGCACACATGCAATGACACTAGTGGATCCATATGTGGTATGTGAAAAGAACACACATGCAATGACTCTAGTTGTTGTTAGTTAAAAGAACATACATGCAATGACACTGGTGGATCCATGTGTGGTCTCTGAAGAGAACACGCATTTCAATGACACTGGTGGATCCAAAGGTGGATTGTGAAAAGAGCAGACATTTCAATGACTCTGGTTGTTGTTAGTAAAAAGAGCACACATGCTATGACACTGGTGGATCCATAGGTGGATTGTGAAAAGAGCACACATGTAATGACACTGGTGGATCCATGTGTGGTCTATGAAGAGAACACACAATTCAATGACACTGGTGGATCCATATGTGGTATGTGAAAAGAACACACATGCAATTACTCTGGTTGTTGTTACTAAAAAGAACACACATGCAATGACACTGGTGGATCCATAGGTGGTATGTGAAGAGAACACACATTTCAATGACTCTGGTTGTTGTTACTAAAAAGAACACACATGCAATGACAATGGTGGATTCATAGGTGGATTGTGAAAAGAGCACACATGCAATGACACTGGTGGATCCATATGTGGTATGTGAAAAGAACACACATGCAATGACTCTAGTTGTTGTTAGTTAAAATAACATACATGCAATGACACTGGTGGATCCATGTGTGGTCTCTGAAGAGAACACACATTTCAACGACACTGGTGGATCAATATGTGGTATGTGAAAAGAACACACATGCAATGAGTCTGGTTGTTGTTACTAAAAAGAACACACATGCAATGACACTAGTGGATCCATATGTGGTATGTGAAAAGAACACACATGCAATGACTCTGGTTGTTGTTAGTGAAACGGACATACATGCAATGACACTGGTGGATCCATAGGTGGATTGTAAAAAGAACACACATGCAATGACACTGGTAGATCCATATGTGGTATGTGAAAAGAACACACATTCAATGACTCTTGTTTTTGTTTGTGAAAATAACACACATGCAATGACACTGGTGGATCCATGTATGGTCTCTAAAAAGATCACACATTTGAATGACACTAGTGGATCCATATGTGGTATGTGAAAAGAACACACATTTCAATGAATCAGTTGTTGTTAGTAAAAAGAACACACATGCAATGACACTGGTGGATCCAAAGGTGGATTGTGAAAAGAGCACACATTTCAATGACTCTGGTTGTTGTTAGTAAAAAGAGCACACATGCTATGACACTGGTGGATCCATAGGTGGATTGTGAAAAGAGCACACATGTAATGACACTGTGGATCCATGTGTGGTCTCTCAAGAGAACACACAATTCAATGACACTGTGGATCCATATGTGGTATGTGAAAAGAACACACATGCAATTACTCTGGTTGTTGTTACTAAAAAGAACACACATGCAATGACACTGGTGGATCCATAGGTGGTACGTGAAGAGAACACACATTTCAATGACTCTGGTTGTTGTTACTAAAAAGAACACACATGCAATGACAATGGTGGATTCATAGGTGGATTGTGAAAAGAGCACACATGCAATGACACTAGTGGATCCATATGTGGTATGTGAAAAGAACACACATGCAATGACTCTAGTTGTTGTTAGTTAAAAGAACATACATGCAATGACACTGTGGATCCATGTGTGGTCTCAAGAGAACACGATTTCAATGACACTGTGGATCCAAAGGTGGATTGTGAAAAGAGCAGACATTTCAATGACTCTGGTTGTTGTTAGTAAAAAGAGCACACATGCTATGACACTGGTGGATCCATAGGTGGATTGTGAAAAGAGCACACATGTAATGACACTGGTGGATCCATGTGTGGTCTCTGAAGAGAACACACAATTCAATGACACTGTGGATCCATATGTGGTATGTGAAACGAACACACATGCAATTACTCTGGTTGTTGTTACTAAAAAGAACACACATGCAATGACACTGGTGGATCCATAGGTGGTATGTGAAGAGAACACACATTTCAATGACTCTTGTTGTTAGTAAAAAGAACACACATGCAATGACAATGGTGGATTCATAGGTGGATTGTGAAAAGAGCACACATGCAATGACACTGGTGGATCCATATGTGGTATGTGAAAAGAACACACATGCAATGACTCTAGTTGTTGTTAGTTAAAATAACAAACATCCAATGACATCAGGATCCATGTGTGGTCTCTGAAGAGAACACATTTCAACGACACTGGTGGATCAATATGTGGTATGTGAAAAGAACACACATGCAATGAGTCTGGTTGTTGTTACTAAAAAGAACACACATGCAATGACACTAGTGGATCCATATGTGGTATGTGAAAAGAACACACATGCAATGACTCTGGTTGTTGTTAGTGAAACGGACATACATGCAATGACACTGGTGGATCCATAGGTGGATTGTAAAAAGAACACACATGCAATGACACTGGTAGATCCATATGTGGTATGTGAAAAGAACACACATTCAATGACTCTTGTTTTTGTTTGTGAAAATAACACACATGCAATGACACTGGTGGATCCATGTATGGTCTCTAAAAAGATCACACATTTGAATGACACTAGTGGATCCATATGTGGTATGTGAAAAGAACACACATTTCAATGAATCAGTTGTTGTTAGTAAAAAGAACACACATGCAATGACACTGGTGGATCCAAAGGTGGATTGTGAAAAGAGCACACATTTCAATGACTCTGGTTGTTGTTAGTAAAAAGAGCACACATGCTATGACACTGGTGGATCCATAGGTGGATTGTGAAAAGAGCACACATGTAATGACACTGGTGGATCCATGTGTGGTCTCTGAAGAGAACACACAATTCAATGACACTGGTGGATCCATATGTGGTATGTGAAAAGAACACACATGCAATTACTCTGGTTGTTGTTACTAAAAAGAACACACATGCAATGACACTGGTGGATCCATAGGTGGTACGTGAAGAGAACACACATTTCAATGACTCTGGTTGTTGTTACTAAAAAGAACACACATGCAATGACAATGGTGGATTCATAGGTGGATTGTGAAAAGAGCACACATGCAATGACACTGGTGGATCCATATGTGGTATGTGAAAAGAACACACATGCAATGACTCTAGTTGTTGTTAGTTAAAAGAACATACATGCAATGACACTGGTGGATCCATGTGTGGTCTCTGAAGAGAACACGCATTTCAATGACACTGGTGGATCCAAAGGTGGATTGTGAAAAGAGCAGACATTTCAATGACTCTGGTTGTTGTTAGTAAAAAGAGCACACATGCTATGACACTGGTGGATCCATAGGTGGATTGTGAAAAGAGCACACATGAAATGACATCAGGATCCATGTGTGGTCTATGAAGAGAACACACAATTCAATGACACTGGTGGATCCATATGTGGTATGTGAAAAGAACACACATGCAATTACTCTGGTTGTTGTTACTAAAAAGAACACACATGCAATGACACTGGTGGATCCATAGGTGGAATGTGAAGAGAACACACATTTCAATGACTCTGGTTGTTGTTACTAAAAAGAACACACATGCAATGACAATGGTGGATTCATAGGTGGATTGTGAAAAGAGCACACATGCAATGACACTGGTGGATCCATATGTGGTATGTGAAAAGAACACACATGCAATGACTCTAGTTGTTGTTAGTTAAAAGAACATACATGCAATGACACTCAGGATCCATGTGTGGTCTCAAGAGAACACACATTTCAATGACACTGGTGGATCAATATGTGGTATGTGAAAAGAACACACATGCAATGAGTCTGGTTGTTGTTACTAAAAAGAACACACATGCAATGACACTAGTGGATCCATATGTGGTATGTGAAAAGAACACACATGCAATGACTCTGGTTGTTGTTACTGAAACACACATGCAATGACACTGTGGATCCATAGGTGGATTGTGAAAAGAACACACATGCAATGACACTGGTGGATCCATATGTGGTATGTGAAAAGAACACACATGCAATGACTCTTGTTGTTGTTTTTTAAAATAACAAAAATGCAATGACACTGGTGGATCCATGTGTGGTCTCTAAAAAGAACACACATTTCAATGACACTAGTGGATCCATATGTGGTATGTGAAAAGAACACACATTGCAATGAATCTTGTTGTTAGTAAAAGAACACACATGCAATGACACTGGTGGATCCATAGGTGGATTGTGAAAGAGCACACATTTCAATGACTCTGGTTGTTATTAGTAAAAGAGCACACATGCAATGACACTGGTGGATCCATAGGTGGATTGTGAAAAGAGCACACATGCAATGACACTCATGGATCCATGTGTGGTCTCAAGAGAACACACAATTCAATGACACTAGTGGATCCATATGTGGTATGTGAAAAGAACACACATGCAATTACTCTGGTTGTTGTTACTAAAAGAACACACATGCAATGACACTGGTGGATCCATAGGTGGTACGTGAAGAGAACACACATTTCAATGACTCTGGTTGTTGTTACTAAAAAGAACACACATGCAATGACAATGGTGGATTCATAGGTGGATTGTGAAAAGAGCACACATGCAATGACACTGGTGGATCCATATGTGGTATGTGAAAAGAACACACATGCAATGACTCTAGTTGTTGTTAGTTAAAAGAACATACATGCAATGACACTGGTGGATCCATGTGTGGTCTCTGAAGAGAACACACATTTCAATGACACTGGTGGATCCAAAGGTGGATTGTGAAAAGAGCACACATTTCAATGACTCCGGTTGTTGTTAGTAAAAAGAACACACATGCAATAACACTGGTGGATCCTTAGGTGGATAGTGAAAAGAGCACACATGTAATGACACTGGTGGATCCATGTGTGGTCTCTGAAGCGAACACACATTTCAATGACACTGGTGGATCCATATGTGGTATGTGAAAAGAACACACATGCAATTACTCTGGTTGTTGTTACTAAAAAGAACACACATGCAATGACACTGGTGGATCCATAGGTGGTACGTGAAGAGAACACACATTTCAATGACTCTGGTTGTTGTTACTAAAAAGAACACACATGCAATGACAATGGTGGATTCATAGGTGGATTGTGAAAAGAGCACACATGCAATGACACTGGTGGATCCATATGTGGTATGTGAAAAGAACACACATGCAATGACTCTAGTTGTTGTTAGTTAAAAGAACATACATGCAATGACACTGGTGGATCCATGTGTGGTCTCTGAAGAGAACACGCATTTCAATGACACTGGTGGATCAATATGTGGTATGTGAAAAGAACACACATGCAATGACTCTGGTTGTTACTAAAAAGAACACACATGCAATGACACTAGTGGATCCATATGTGGTATGTGAAAAGAACACACATTTCAATGACTCAATGTTGTTACTAAAACGAATACACATGCAATGACACTAGTGGATCCATATGTGGTATGTGAAAAGAACACACATTTCAATGACTCTGGTTGTTGTTACTAAAAAGAACACACATGCAATGACACTGGTGGATCCATATGTGGTATGTGAAACGAACACACATTTCAATGACTCTGGTCATTGTTACTAAAAAGAATACACATGCAATGACACTGGTGGATCCATAGGTGGTATGTGAAAAGAACACACATTTCAATGACTCTAGTTGTTGTTACTAAAAAGAAGACACATGCAATGATACTGGTGGATCCATAGGTGGATTGTGAAAAGAGCACACATGCAATGACATTGGTGGATCCATATGGGGTATGTGAAAAGAACACACATGTAACGACTCTGGTTGTTGTTAGTGAAAACAACACACATGCAATTACACTAATGGATCAATGTGTGGTCTCTGAAGAGAACATACATTTCAATGACACTGGTGGATCCATATGTGGTATGTGAAAAGAACACACATGTAATGAGTCTGGTTGTTGTTAATAAAAAGAACACACATGCAATGACACTGGTGTATCCATAGGTGGTATGTGAGAAGAACACACATTTCAATGACTCTGGTTGTTGTTACAAAAAGAACACACATGCAATGACACTGGTGGATCCATAGGTGGATTGTGAAAAGAGCACACATGCAATGACACTAGTGGATCCATATGTGATATGTGAAAAGAACACACATTTCAATGACACTGGTGGATCCATATGTGGTATGTGAAAAGAACACACATGCAATGACTCCAGTTGTTGTTAGTTAAAAGAACATACATGCAATGACACTGGTGGATCCATGTGGTCTCTAAGAGAACACATTTCAATGACACTGGTGGATCCATATGTGGTATGTGAAAAGAACACACATGCAATGACTCGTTGTTGTTACTAAAAGAACACACATGCAATGACACTCGTGGATCCATATGTGCTATGTGAAAAGAACACACATTTCAATGACTCTTGTTGTTAGTAAAAGAACACACATGCAATGACACTAGTGGATCCATAGGTGGTATGTGAAAAGAACACACATTTCAATGACTCTAGTTGTTGTAAAAAAGAACACACATGCAATGACACTGGTGGATCCATAGGTGGATTGTGAAAAGAGCACACAGGCAATGACACTGGTGGATCCATGTGTGGTATGTGAAATGAACACAAATGCAATGACTCTTGTTGTTGTTAGAAAAGAACACACATGCAATGACACTGGTGGATCCATGTGGTCTCAAGAGAACACACAATTCAATGACACTGGTGGATCCATATGTGGTATGTGAAAAGAACACACATGCAATTACGTTGGTTGTTGTTACTAAAAAGAACACACATGCAATGACACTGGTGGATCCATAGGTGGTATGTGAAGAGAACACACATTTCAATGACTCTGGTTGTTGTTACTAAAAAGAACACACATGCAATGACAATGGTGGATTGATAGGTGGATTGTGAAAAGAGCACACATGCAATGACACTGGTGGATCCATATGTTGTATGTGAAAAGAACACACATGCAATGACTCTAGTTGTTGTTAGTTAAAAGAACATACATGCAATGACAATGGTGGATCCATGTGTGGTCTCTGAAGAGAACACGCATTTCAATGACACTGGTGGATCAATATGTGGTATGTGAAAAGAACACACATGCAATGACTCTGGTTGTTGTTACTAAAAAGAACACACATGCAATGACACAAGTGGGTCCATATGTGGTATGTGAAAAGAACACACATTTCAATGACTCTGGTTGTTGTTACTAAAACGAATACACATGCAATGACACTAGTGGATCCATATGTGGTATGTGAAAAGAACACACATTTCAATGACTCTGGTTGTTGTTACTAAAAAGAACACACATGCAATGACACTAGTGGATCCATATGTGGTATGTGAAACGAACACACATTTCAATGACTCTGGTCGTTGTTACTAAAAAGAATACACATGCAATGACACTGGTGGATCCATAGGTGGTATGTGAAAAGAACACACATTTCAATGACTCTAGTTGTTGTTACTAAAAAGAACACACATGCAATGATACTGGTGGATCCATAGGTGGATTGTGAAAAGAGCACACATGCAATGACATTGGTGGATCCATATGGGGTATGTGAAAAGAACACACATGTAACGACTCTGGTTGTTGTTAGTGAAAACAACACACATGCAATTACACTGATGGATCAATGTGTGGTCTCTGAAGAGAACATACATTTCAATGACACTGGTGGATCCATATGTGGTATGTGAAAAGAACACACATGTAATGAGTCTGGTTGTTGTTACTAAAAAGAACACACATGCAATGACACTGGTGGATCCATAGGTGGTATGTGAGAAGAACACACATTTCAATGACTATGGTTGTTGTTACAAAAAGAACACACATGCAATGACACTGGTGGATCCATAGGTGGATTGTGAAAAGAGCACACATGCAATGACACTAGTGGATCCATATGTGATATGTGAAAAGAACACACAGGCAATGACACTGGTGGATCCATATGTGGTATGTGAAAAGAACACACATGCAATGACTCCAGTTGTTGTTAGTTAAAAGAACATACATGCAATGACACTGGTGGATCCATGTGTGGTCTCTGAATAGAACACACATTTCAATGACACTGGTGGATCAATGTGTGGTATCTGAAGAGAACACACATTTCAATGACACTGGTGGATCCATATGTGGTATGTGAAAAGAACACACATGCAATGACTCTGGTTGTTGTTACTAAAAAGAACACACATGCAATGCCACAGGTGGATCCATAGGTGGTATGTGAAAAGAACACACATTTCAATGACTCTGGTTGTTGTTACTAAAAATTACACACATGCAATGACACTGGTGGATCCATAGGTGGATTGTGAAAAGAGCACACATGCAATGACACTAGTGGATCCATATGTGGTATGTGAAAAGAATAAAAATGCAATGACACTGGTGGATCCATAGGTGGATTGTGAAAAGAGCACACATGCAATGACACTGGTGGATCCATATGTGGTATGTTAAAAGAACACACATGCAATGACTCCAGTTGTTAGTGAAAAGAACATAAATGCAATGACACTGGTGGATCCATGTGTGGTCTTTGATGAGAACACACATTTCAATGACACTGGTGGATCCATATGTGGTATGTGAAAAGAACACACATGCAATGACTCTGGTTGTTGTTACTAAATTAACACACATGCAATGACACTGGTGGATCCATAGGGGGTATGTGAAAAGGACACACATTTCAATGACTCTGGTTGTTGTTACTAAAAAGAACACACATGCAATGACACTAGTGGATCCATAGGTGGTATGTGAAAAGAACACACATTTTAATGACACTGGTGGATCCATATGTGGTATGTGAAAAGAACACACATGCAATGACTCTGGTTGTTGTTAGTGAAACGGACATACATGCAATGACACTGGTGGATCCATAGGTGGATTGTAAGAAGAACACACATGCAATGACAGTGGTAGATCCATATGTGGTATGTGAAAAGAACACACATTCAATGACTCTTGTTGTTGTTTGTGAAAATAACACACATGCAATGACACTGGTGGATCCATGTATGGTCTCTAAAAAGAACACACATTTGAATGACACTAGTTGATCCATATGTGGTATGTGAAAAGAACACACATTTCAATGAATCAGTTGTTGTTAGTAAAAAGAACACACATGCAATGACACTGGTGGATCCAAAGGTGGATTGTGAAAAGAGCACACATTTCAATGACTCTGGTTGTTGTTAGTAAAAAGAGCACACATGCAATGACACTGGTGGATCCATAGGTGGATTGTGAAAAGAGCACACATGCAATGACACTGGTGGATCCATGTGTGGTCTCTGAAGAGAACACACAATTCAATGACACTGATGGATCCATATGTGGTATGTGAAAAGAACACACATGCAATTACTCTGGTTGTTGTTACTAAAAAGAACACACATGCAATGACACTGGTGGATCCATAGATGGTATGTGAAGAGAACACACATTTCAATGACTCTGGTTGTTACTAAAAAGAACACACATGCAATGACAATGGTGGATTCATAGGTGGATTGTGAAAAGAGCACACATGCAATGACACTGGTGGATCCATATGTGGTATGTGAAAAGAACACACATGCAATGACTCTAGTTGTTGTTAGTTAAAAGAACATACATGCAATGACACTGGTGGATCCATGTGTGGTCTGTGAAGAGAACACGCATTTCAATGACACTGGTGGATCAATATGTGGTATGTGAAAAGAACACACATGCAATGACTCTGGTTGTTGTTACTAAAAAGAACACACATGCAATGACACTAGTGGATCCATATGTGGTATGTGAAAAGAACACACATTTCAATGACTCTGGTTGTTGTTACTAAAACGAATACACATGCAATGACACTAGTGGATCCATATGTGGTATGTGAAAAGAACACACATTTCAATGACTCTGGTTGTTGTTACTAAAAAGAACACACATGCAATGACACTGGTGGATCCATATGTGGTATGTGAAACGAACACACATTTCAATGACTCTTGTCGTTGTTACTAAAAAGAATACACATGCAATGACACTGGTGGATCCATAGGTGGTATGTGAAAAGAACACACATTTCAATGACTCTGGTTGTTGTTACTAAAAAGAACACACATGCAATGATACTGGTGGATCCATAGGTGGATTGTGAAAAGAGCACACATGCAATGACATTGGTGGATCCATATGGGGTATGTGAAAAGAACACACATGTAACGACTCTGGTTGTTGTTAGTGAAAACAACACACATGCAATTACACTGATGGATCAATGTGTGGTCTCTGAAGAGAACATACATTTCAATGACACTGGTGGATCCATATGTGGTATGTGAAAAGAACACACATGTAATGAGTCTGGTTGTTGTTACTAAAAAGAACACACATGCAATGACACTGGTGGATCCATAGGTGGTATGTGAGAAGAACACACATTTCAATGACTCTGGTTGTTGTTACAAAAAGAACACACATGCAATGACACTGGTGGATCCATAGGTGGATTGTGAAAAGAGCACGCATGCAATGACACTAGTGGATCCATATGTGATATGTGAAAAGAACACACAGGCAATGACACTGGTGGATCCATATGTGGTATGTGAAAAGAACACACATGCAATGACTCCAGTTGTTGTTAGTTAAAAGAACATACATGCAATGACACTGGTGGATCCATGTGTGGTCTCTGAAGAGAACACGCATTTCAATGACACTGGTGGATCAATATGTGGTATGTGAAAAGAACACACATGCAATGACTCTGGTTGTTGTTACTAAAAAGAACACACATGCAATGACACTGGTGGATCCATATGTGGTATGTGAAAAGAACACACATTTCAATGACTCTGGTTGTTGTTACTAAAAATAACACACATGCAATGACACTGGTGGATCCATAGGTGGTATGTGAAAATAACACACATTTCAATGACTCTGGTTGTTGTTACTAAAAAGAACACACATGCAATGATACTGGTGGATCCATAGGTGGATTGTGAAAAGAGCACACATGCAATAACATTGGTGGATCCATATGGGGTATGTGAAAAGAACACACATGTAACGACTCTGGTTGTTGTTAGTGAAAACAACACACATGCAATGACACTGGTGGATCAATGTGTGGTCTCTGATGTCACATCCCAAGATTTTCCAAATCTTGTAATGTGAAAAATAAAATAACAAAATAAATTTTTGTTGAAAATCAGGGTGAAAAGAAACTTTTGTTTCTAAAAGGAGACTTGAAATCCCATCTTGAACAAACCTTGGCAGAAGTTTGAATTCAACAAAAATCCAAATCAAGGGAAATGCATTCCTCAATGAATGTATCTAGAAATTTGAACACCTGGAAAATAAATCAAAAACCCTAAACCCTAATGGAAGGAAATCATTTTCCAAAGTATCTCCAAATCTATGGATTTGATCCATACCAAAGTTGATCAACAAATATTCACAAAGGATCAAGAAAGACCTTGGAGATTGGTTTCACTTAGTTTGGAACCTTAGACAAAATCTTGTGGATACAATAAGAGAAGGAAATTGAATTTCCAAAGCCAATAAAGCCCTTACCAAAAGCCCACACCAATTGGTGATCAAGAAATCCTAAAGGGATCAAAAAGATAAACCTTTGTTAAAGGAAAAATAAATTGTTTTGGAAATACAAATTTAGATCTTTTAATAAAAGACTTTGGTTTCAAATGAAAAGGTGAGCCAAATTAATTTTGGCCAAGCTTTTGTAATAAAATATTTTGTTTTGATAAAATGAGTAAAGGTTTATTTAAATAAAATAATAAAAGATTTAAATATCCAATTTTATTTAAGTAAAAGCTTTTCCCATTTTAAATGAACACCAAATATTTTATTACTACTTTGAAATCTTTTATTAAAAGGTTTTGCTTTGATTAAAATGAGTAAAGGATTATTTAAATAAAATAATAAGGATTTAATTATCCAATTTTATTTAAGTAAAGGCTTTCCCATTTTAATTAAACACAAAAACTTATTTATTTATTTAAATAAGTTTCCAAGTATTCTTTTATTTTTCAAATTAAACCTTCTGGTTTGGTTTTGAAAATAATTGGATTCCAAATGGAAATTTTATTTAAAATAAATCAAACACTATTAATAAATCAAAGATCCATTTTATTTAAATTATAAATGGATCTTAAAAATAAATAAAAATATTATTATTTCATTTTGGATTTGGATTATGTTGTCAAACAGAACCAAATTCAAATGAAAAGTTGAGTGCTTGTTTGAATGTTTGAATCTTGATTGAATTGTTTGAATAATTGTTTGAAATTGAAAACAGAAAAGAATTAGAAAAGAAAAGAAGGCGACAGAAAAAATAGTGGAAACAGGCCCAGCCCACTAAGCCCCAGCCCAAGATTCCCTCCCTCAAGTGTTTTTCTCACTGGAATGCATTCAAGAAGAGACCCAAAGCCCGGACCCACTTCTCCCTCTCTCCTCTCTCGACAACAGACCCACCTCCACTTATTTCTTCCTCGAACTGCTTTTACGTACATGAAAAAAC
This sequence comes from Avena insularis, assembly GCA_023614405.1. Lineage (NCBI taxonomy): Eukaryota > Viridiplantae > Streptophyta > Magnoliopsida > Poales > Poaceae > Avena > Avena insularis. The sequence continues at coordinate 241,500 of JAJUPC010000268.1, forward strand.
CCACACAGCAGCTGACCGGTGGACCTCCCCCTCCTTTCTTTTTCCCACTGACGCGTCGGTCCCACTTCTCTAGCCATCGTCTTCCCCGCGACTTCTTCTCCCCTGCACGACGCTGCTTCAAGTTGCGTGATCAATTCACAGAACGCTATGTTAATCCTCGCCGACGATGCCTACTTAAACGCCTCTCCTCTCGTCTTTTCCTCGCACTTTCCCCAAGCTCGCCAGCCGCCTCAATTCCTCCTCGAACGCCCTCTGCTCCGACGATGTTCCGTGACAATTCCGACGAAACCCCACCGCCTTTGCCTCATTGACCACGACGATACTCCACACTCACCGGTGCTTCGTCCGTGCCCTCCGCTCACGCGGTGCCCTCAAACCTCGCCAACGACGACCTGCAGCGCCGTCTGCTCCAACCACGGCGACATTCCACGGTGAGCATGCACCTCCCAAGACTCTCAATGATGCTCCTCATTCGCGACCTGCGCGCACCTAACCCTGCCTCTCCTTTGCCTTAGGGCGATCTCCAACACGATTCGGCAAGCTCTAAACGCCACCGTTCGCTTCCTCTCCGCGAAGCCACGTAGAATCCGACCGCCCGCACCTCTCGATCACGCACACCTCGCCGTGTCTTGGCGATCTCGACCGGTTTTTGCTTGCCTTGAGTTGATTCACAAGAACGCCAACGACGACCACCCGAGAACCTCGCCGCTGCAGCAACTCGGCGAGCAATCAAGCTCACCCCGCGCCGCCGACCAACACCTCGAACTTCGACGTGATCCTCGAGCCCGTGAGCATGCCCCTTTATCTCTCGCTTACATCGCCGCTGGCACGTTATCGACCGACCGCTCGCCGGTAGCCACCGCAGCGCCGCTCAGTGGTCGAGCACCCGCAACCGCTCGATCTGGATCGCACGCAGATTAGTTCACTTAACGCCAAGAGGTACCTAAGCCGCACGATCTAACTTAGATCTAACGCACGCAGCACTCGATCCGCCGAACCGGTATCGACCAAGAAGAACACGCCACGTGGCGATATTAGATCTGAATTAGAATTTGAAAATGTAAACTTGTGCCATTTTCAAACCCTTGTATCTTTTGATCCACACGCCCAAATTTTACAAATTTGATGTCATTGGAATCAGCAAGACAAGACCTAACCAAACCTACCCTTAGTTTAGTAAATAGTATTGGATAGAGTGATTGATTATGCAGAAACATTTGAGTGCTTGCTAACATTAGAAAAATCATTTAAAAATGATTTTAAAGTTAAAACCTTTGCCAAATAGTTTGTTGTGACCTTATCGACCATAGGAACCAACCCATAGTTTGGAAAATGATTTTGAAAAGCTTAGAATGGATTAATTGCTAGTCCATTTCTAGCTAATTAAAACCATTGTTTTGTTTATGAAAATGCTTTCATAAAGAAAACTTTGAGAAAATGTTTTGGACCAAACCTTGACCCAAACACCAAGTTTTGCAATAGCAACTCATTTGGTGGAACCTATAGGTTAATACCCTAGTAGAAATATTTCTACACCACATAGAGTGACACTATGTTTTGCAAATGGTTTTGAAGTGAAACCTCTTTGCAAATGACTTGCCACTTTGGTAAATGACCAATTTGGATCTTACAAAGTTTAGGAATCTAATAGAGACCCTCTTGCAAATGACTTTGCCATTTTGGTAAATGACCAATTTGGAACTTACAAAGTTTAGAAGCCTAGTGAAGACCATCCTACAATAGAACCAACCTTTGCATGCTTATGCATGACTTTGCCACTTTTACAAAATGACCATTAGGTATACCCAAATGTCTATGACCCACTAGGAACCACTTTTGCAAACAAAGCAAAGCTTGGCATGCTTGCATGCATTTCTTTGACTTTGTTATTTTATGTGTGAGTTGTTTTGCTTGATTGGTAGATTGAGTTTGTACCTTGCTTGATTGATTGTAGTGACTTGAAGAGTGTGAGTGTTGCAAGGACAAGGAGTGAACCTATACCTTCTACCAAAAAGGCAAGTGATGCTTCATATCATTATCCCATTATTTTCAATATGCATTAGTGTTTTTGCTAAGTAAAACTTGCATGGTTTTATTTTGCTAAGAATAGACTTGCTATAGGAAAACTAGTAGAATGAATCCTTAGAAGGATTTACCTAAGTTAAGAATCCTATTACTATCAAGCTTAGCCTAGCTAATAGAAAACCTGGGTGGGATATATATATAATCATGCTATGAAAATTCCTAAGTCTATGGACTTGTGTTTTGTTTAATAAAACAACTAAGTTAATAAATCACCTGGGTGGAATGGATGGAATGGTTTATGTTGAGTGGTTCACAAGGCCATGGACTTGGCTTGTGTATCTCACTTGTGGATGGCCACCCAGAAACAAAGAGATTTGAGATGTCAAATGTTGAGAAGCTTCAAGTGCAACCACTTGGCAATATGGGCTCTGCCATGATCATATAGGTTGCAAGAACTTAGCCACATGGACAGTGGGTGGTAGTGATTGATAGGTTGGAGCGCGTCCATGTTGGTCTAAGGGAAAGCTTCTGAAAGATTTTGTCTTGGGAAACCAAGTCTTGTGGGTAAAGTGCACCACCTCTGCAGAGTGTAAAACCTAAGTACTTAGCCATGTCCCTGGTAAAGGACAATTTGAGCATCAAAACATGGAAGCAATCAAGAATCTCATCACCCAATTTCTAAATTAAAACTTGTGGGTGAACAAGGGTTGTGTGAAATTCTTTAATCTTTGATGGAGAGATGGCTTGGTACAAGGATCTCAAAATCTTAGATTGGGAAATTGTTTTTACCAAGAAAATCTTCAATCTTGATTGGAAGATGCCTTGAGAGGATCTTCAGTCTTGTTGATAGATGCCTTGGTGGTTTTGTCAAAACAAAACTTGTATTTTCAAAATGATAGGAAAAATCTAATATGAGCAATGCAAAGCCTCAACTCCACTTAGCCAAATGCATATAGATGATAGACTCCACTATACTCCCAAAGTATCACTTGCCAATACAATTCAAATGTATTGACCCTTGCGGCTATAACTTATTATGTTGCAGGTTTGATTATTTTAGTGAGGATTGATTGATTAGGATTACAAAGTCTACAACCAACATCTGCACTTTGGCACTTGAAGATGAAGGACCCATGACTATAGTTATTCCGCTGCAATGTACTGTAAATAGCCAATGAGCTATGTTTGATGTAATAAAAATTATGTTACTCCTGGTTATAAAGTTGTATTATGACCTTTGTTTCTTGATATTACATCTGAACTGTGGATGCTAGCTATTGATCCAGGGACTAGCATTGTAAACACAGGGATCTTTTTCCTTTACTAAGGAGGGATCTTACAGAATGGTATCAGAGCATTGTGTTGCCTGTAGGATTTGTAACCCTAGGTTTGGACAAAAACCCTTAGAAAAATAGGAGTTATTTTGTTCCAAAACTTATTTACAAAAACAATCTTGTAAACTCTTTCCTCAACCATTTTGGTTTCAACTCTACTTCTCTTCTACTTCAAACTTAATGGAAAGCCTACCCCATGACCAAAGACTACACCATGTGCAAAGGACTTCTTCAACACTTTCAACTCTAATGACTTCAATTTCTTCAACATCTTCAACATGTACACCAAGGACTTCAACTTGGATGTCACTAAAGAATACAAGTCTTGAGTAACATTTCATTTGAAGACTAAGGAAACACAACTTAGAAGAAGCCATCATCACCTTTGAAGATTTGTGACCAAGACACAAGAATTCTCCAAGGATACAAAGATCTCAAACAAGAAGAATGGAAAGATCACAAGTAAACCATGTAGATGGACCACCATATTTTAGTTAAGTCAAACCCACCAACTTATGTGGTGTAACAAAAATTATTTTGTTGCCTAAGTATGTGCTTGAAACATGTTGTTTGAGTGGAATGTGTGATTGTGATTGCTTGCACATTGCTTGTGTGAAATGTGAAGTGTGAATAGAATTGACTTCTTAGAAAACCTTTTGCCTATTCTAATCCCTCCAACCCAAACAGATGACTTCTCCAAGAAACTCCAACATCAATGATGGTGACAACAACAACAACCAAGAGGACAACATGAGAGAACTCCTAGCAACCCAACACCAATTGAGCCAACTAACAGCTCAGTTCATAGCCAACAATAGTGATAAAGACCCTACCTTGCAAAAGTTTTTGGAAGAACAATCCCAACTGATGCTTAAGGTGACTAATCAAATGATCAGCATGGAAGAAAACTATCCCAAAAGAGTGTATGACAACAAGGATGACAAGAATGTTATTCTAGATGGAGCCCCAATTGCATTATTTGTGGAGACAAGGATCATACATCCAAAGAGCATGAAGATCAATGCCCCAATTGTGAAGAGGAACATCCAGTTGGCCAATGCCCCACATCTCAAGTTACTTGTTACCTTTGTGAAGGAAATGACCATGTTCCTATCCAATGCCCCATCTATGCCATTGTTGAACAAAAGAAACAAGAAGGATCCAAGTACGCCAAGAATGTTGATGACAAAGGAAAAGGACCACTTATACCTCCAAACAAGACAACCCAATTCAAAGGATAAAAGAAGCCTAAGAAACCACAGCAAGACATGAGACTTGTTCAATGTCGTAAATGTAAGGAAATGGGACACAACCCCAGTGGATGCCCAGAGTCCATAAAGAATAAAAGGATGGACCAAGTAGTGTGCAACAATTGCAAAGAACCAGGCCACTATGTAGCCACTTGTCCACAAGAGCAACGTAAAGAACTCCAAGATATCCACTGTTTCAATTGCAAGGAACCAGGACACTATGTAAGCAATTGTCCGTAAAAGATGAAGAACAAGATAAACAAGCCTATGAAGGATCTCAACCTTGGCCCATGAGTCAAGTATGGAAATAAAGACCACTATCTAAGTTTTCCCAAGGAAGTTTCATCAAGATTCCAAGCAAGCCAAGATGAAGTTTAGTTGGAAAATTTTTAAGGGTGGTAGTACCCTAGTTGTTTTGAACCTGCTTGTAACCCTAGCCTCCCCAAATCTCGGGACGAGATTTATTTTAAGGGTAGTTTGTCACATCCCAAGATTTTCCAAATCTTGTAATGTGAAAAATAAAATAACAAAATAAATTTTTGTTGAAAATCAGGGTGAAAAGAAACTTTTGTTTCTAAAAGGAGACTTGAAATCCCATCTTGAACAAACCTTGGCAGAAGTTTGAATTCAACAAAAATCCAAATCAAGGAAATGCATTCTCAATGAATGTATCTAGAAATTTGAACACCTGGAAAATAAATCAAAAACCCTAAACCCTAATGGAAGGAAATCATTTTCCAAAGTATCTCCAAATCTATGGATTTGATCCATACCAAAGTTGATCAACAAATATTCACAAAGGATCAGGAAAGACCTTGGAGATTGGTTTCACTTAGTTTGGAACCTTAGACAAAATCTTGTGGATACAATAAGAGAAGGAAATTGAATTTCCAAAGCCAATAAAGCCCTTACCAAAAGCCCACACCAATTGGTGATCAAAGAATCCTAAAGGGATCAAACGATAAACCTTTGTTAAAGGAAAAATAAATTGTTTTGGAAATACAAATTTAGATCTTTTAATAAAAGACTTTGGTTTCAAATGAAAAGGTGAGCCAAATTAATTTTGGCCAAGCTTTTGTAATAAAATATTTTGTTTTGATAAAATGAGTAAAGGTTTATTTAAATAAAATAATAAAAGATTTAAATATCCAATTTTATTTAAGTAAAAGCTTTTCCCATTTTAAATGAACACCAAATATTTTATTACTACTTTGAAATCTTTTATTAAAAGTTTTTTCTTTGATTAAAATGAGTAAAGGATTATTTAAATAAAATAATAAGGATTTAATTATCCAATTTTATTTAAGTAAAGGCTTTCCCATTTTAATTAAACACCAAAACTTATTTATTTATTTAAATAAGTTTCCAAGTATTCTTTTATTTTTCAAATTAAACCTTCTGGTTTGGTTTTGAAAATAATTGGATTCCAAATGGAAATTTTATTTAAAATAAATCAAACACTATTAATAAATCAAAGATCCATTTTATTTAAATTATAAATGGATCTTAAAAATAAATAAAAATATTATTATTTCATTTTGGATTTGGATTATGTTGTCAAACAGAACCAAATTCAAATGAAAAGTTGAGTGCTTGTTTGAATGTTTGAATCTTGATTGAATTGTTTGAATAATTGTTTGGAAATTGAAAACAGAAAAAGAATTAGAAAAAGAAAAAGAAGGCAGACAGGAAAAAAAAAATAGTGGAAACAGGCCCACTAAGCCTCCAGCCCAAAGATTCTCCTCGAAGCGTTTCTTTTCTCACTCAGGAACAGACCCGCAAAGAAACTGACAGCCCGGACCCACTTCTCCCTCTCCCTCTCTCGCTGACAACAGACCCCACCTCCACTTATTTCTTCCTCGAACTGCTTTTTCAGATCACGAAAGAAACCCACACAAATGACCGTGGACCTCCTCCTTTCTTTTTCCCATCGACGCGTCGGTCCCACTTCTAGCCATCGCCTTCCCATGACTTCTTCTCCCCAGACGACGCTGCGCTTCGCCCGCTGAAAGCTCGCATCAATTCGTAACGCTGCTAATCCTCGCCCGACGACGCCTACTTAAACGCCTTCCTCTCTCGTTTTTCCTCGCCCTTCCCAAGCTCGCCTCAGCCGCCTCAATTCCTCCTCGAACGCCCTCTGCCCGACGATGTTCCGTGATTCCGACGAAACCCTTGCCTCATTGACCACGCACGCATACTCCACACTCACCGGTGCTTCGTCTGCTCGTTCAGACGCTGGTGCCCTGAAACCTCGCCTTCAACGACGACCTGCGCCGCTACCGTGCTCCAACTACGGCGACATTCCACGGTGAGCACAGACCTCCCGCACCTCTCAATGATGCTCCTCGTCATGACTCCTGGCGCACTCTAACCCTGCCTCCTTTGCCTTAGGGCGATCTCTGACGACTCGACAAGCTCTAAACGCCACCGTGGTTCGCCTCTCCGCGGCCAAGCCGGTAGAATCCGACCGCCCCGCACCCTCTCGATCACGCACACACCTCTGTCGTGTCTTGGCGCATCTGACCGTGCTTTTCGTTTGCCTTGAGTTGATTCACAGCAACGCCAACGACGACCACCCGAGAACCTCGCCGCCCGCAGCAACTCCGGCGAGCAATCGCAGATGAACCAGAGCGCCCCTCGCCCGACCAACACCTCCCCGAACTTCGACGTGATCCCCTGAGCCCGGTGAGCATGCCCCCTTTCTCTCTCGCTTTCTGCATCGCCGGCACCGTTATCGACCGACCGCTCCGCCGCCGTAGCCACCAGCCGCCGCTCGTGGTCGAGCACCCGCAACCGTTCGATCTGGATCGATCGCATTAGATTAGTTCACTTAACGCCAAGAGGTACGCTACCTAAGCCAAGACGATCTAACTTAGATCTAACGCACAAGCAGATCGATCCGGCCGAACCGGTATCGACCAGAAGAACACGCCATGGCTAAGATAGATCTGAATTAGAATTTGAAAATGTAAACTTGTGCCATTTTCAAACCCTTGTATCTTTTGATCCACACGTCCAAATTTTACAAATTTGATGTCGTTGGAATCAGCAAGACAAGACCTAACCAAACCTACCCTTAGTTTAGTAAATAGTATTGGATAGAGTGATTGATTATGCAGAAACATTTGAGTGCTTGTTAACATTAGAAAAATCATTTAAAAATGATTTTAAAGTTAAAACCTTTGCCAAATAGTTTGTTGTGACCTTACTGACCATAGGAACCAACCCATAGTTTGGAAAATGATTTTTGAAAAGCTTAGAATGGATTAATTGGGTTAGTCCATTTCTAGCTAATTAAAACCATTGTTTTGTTTATGAAAATGCTTTCATAAAGAAAACTTTGAGAAAATGTTTTGGACCAAACCTCGACCCAAACACCAAGTTTTGCAATAGCAACTCATTTGGTGGAACCTATAGGTTAATACCCTAGTAGAAATATTTCTACACCACATAGAGTGACACTATGTTTTGCAAATGGTTTTGAAGTGAAACCTCTTTGCAAATGACTTGCCACTTTGGTAAATGACCAATTTGGATCTTACAAAGTTTAGGAATCTAATAGAGACCCTCTTGCAAATGACTTTGCCATTTTGGTAAATGACCAATTTGGAACTTACAAAGTTTAGAAGCCTAGTGAAGACCATCCCTACAATAGAACCAACCTTGCATGCTGATGCATGACTTTGCCACTTTACAAAATGACCATTAGGTATACCCAAATGTCTATGACCCACTAGGAACCACTTTTGCAAACAAAGCAAAGCTTGGCATGCTTGCATGCATTTCTTTGACTTTGTTATTTTATGTGTGAGTTGTTTTGCTTGATTGGTAGATTGAGTTTGTACCTTGCTTGATTGATTGTAGTGACTTGAAGAGTGTGAGTGTTGCAAGGACAAGGAGTGAACCTATACCTTCTACCAAAAAGGCAAGTGATGCTTCATATCATTATCCCATTATTTTCAATATGCATTAGTGTTTTTGCTAAGTAAAACTTGCATGGTTTTATTTTGCTAAGAATAGACTTTGCTATAGGAAAACTAGTAGAATGAATCTTAGAAGGATTTACCTAAGTTAAGAATCCTATTACTATCAAGCTTAGCCTAGCTAATAGAAAACCTGGGTGGGATATATATAATCATGCTATGAAAATTCCTAAGTCTATGGACTTGTGTTTTGTTTAATAAAACAACTAAGTTAATAAATCACCGGTGGAATGGATGGAATGGTTTATGTTGAGTGGTTCACAAGGCCATGGACTTGGCTTGTGTATCTCACTTGTGGATGGCCACCCAGAAACAAAGAGATTTGAGATGTCAAATGTTGAGAAGCTTCAAGTGCAACCACTTGGCAATATGGGCTGCCATGATCATATAGGTTGCAAGAACTTAGCCACATGGACAGTGGGTGGTAGTGATTGATAGGTTGGAGCCGTCCATGTTGGTCTAAGGAAAGCTTCTGAAAGATTTTGTCTTGGGAAACCAAGTCTTGTGGGTAAAGTGCACCACCTCTGCAGAGTGTAAAACCTAAGTACTTAGCCATGTCCCTGGTAAAGGACAATTTGAGCATCAAAACATGGAAGCAATCAAGAATCTCATCACTCCAATTTCTAAATTAAAACTTGTGGGTGAACAAGGGTTGTGTGAAATTCTTTAATCTTTGATGGAGAGATGGCTTGGTACAAGGATCTCAAAATCTTAGATTGGGAAATTGTTTTTACCAAGAAAAATCTTCAATCTTGATTGGAAGATGCCTTGAGAGGATCTTCATTCTTGTTGATAGATGCCTTGGTGGTTTTTGTCAAAACAAAACTTGTATTTTCAAAATGATAGGAAAAATCTATTTTGAGCAATGCAAAGCCTCAACTCCACTTAGCCAAATGCATATAGATGATAGACTCCACTATACTCCCAAAGTATCACTTGCCAATACAATTCAAATGTATTGACCCTTGCGGCTGTAACTTATTATGTTGCAGGTTTGATTATTTTAGTGAGGATTGATTGATTAGGATTACAAAGTCTACAACCAACATCTGCCTGTGGCACTTGAAGATGAAGGACCCATGACTATAGTTATTCCGCTGCAATGTACTGTAAATAGCCAATGAGCTATGTTTGATGTAATAAAAATTATGTTACTCCTGGTTATAAAGTTGTATTATGACCTTTGTTTCTTGATATTACATCTGAACTGTGGATGCTAGCTATTGATCCAGGGACTAGCATTGTAAACACAGGATCTTTTTCCTTTATTAAGGAGGGATCTTACATCTGAAGAGAACATACATTTCAATGGCACTGGTGGATCCATATGTGGTATGTGAAAAGAACACACATGCAATGAGTCTGGTTGTTGTTACTAAAAAGAACACACATGCAATGACACTGGTGGATCCATAGGTGGTATGTGAAAAGAACACACATTTCAATGACTCTGGTTGTTGTTACTAAAACGAACACACATGCAATGACACTGGTGGATCCATAGGTGGATTGTGAAAAGAGCACACATGCAATGACACTGGTGGATCCATATGTGGTATGTGAAAAGAACACACATGCAATGACATTGGTGGATCCATAGGTGGATTTTTAAAAGAGCACACATGCAATGACACTGGTGGATCCATATGTGGTATGTGAAAAGAACACACATACAATGACTCTAGTTGTTGTTAGTGAAAAGAACATACATGCAATGACACTGGTGGATCCATGTGTGGTCTCTAAAAAGAACACACATTTGAATGACACTAGTGGATCCATATGTGCTATGTGAAAAGAACACACATGTATTGACTCTGGTTGTTGTTACTAAAAAGAACACACATGCAATGACACTAGTGGATCCATAGGTGGTATGTGAAAAGAACACACATTTCAATGACTCTAGTTGTTGTTACTAAAAAGAACACACATGCAATGACACTGGTGGATCCATAGGTGGATTGTGAAAAGAGCACACATGCAATGAAACTGGTGGATCCATATGTGGTATGTGAAAAGAACACACATGCAATGACTCGAGTTGTTGTTAGTGAAAAGAACATACATGCAATGACACTGGTGGATCCATGTGTGGTCTCTGAAAAGAACACACATGCAATGACACTGGTGGATCCATAAGTGGTATGTGAAAAGAACACACATTTCAATGACTCTGGTTGTTGTTACTAAAAAGAACACACATGCAATGACATTGGTGGATCCATAGGTGGTATGTGAAAAGAACACACATTTCAATGACTCTGGTTGTTGTTACTAAAAAGAACACACATGCAAAGACACTAGTGGATCCATAGGTGGTATGTGAAAAGAACACACATTTAAATGACTCTGCTTGTTGTAACTAAAAAGAACACACATGCAATTACACTGGTAGATCCATAGGTGGATTGTGAAAAGAGCACACATGCAATGAAACTGGTGGATCCATATGTGGTATGTGAAAAAAAGACACATGCAATGACTCGAGATGTTGTTAGTGAAAATAACATACATGCAATGACACGGGTGGATCCATGTGTGGTCTCTGAAAAGAACACACATGCAATGACACTAGTGGATCCATAGGTTGTATGTGAAAAGAACACACATTTCAATGACTCTGGTTGTTGTTACTAAAAAGAACACACATGCAATGACACTGGTGGATCCATAGGTGGTATGTGAAAAGAACACACATTTCAATGACTCTGGTTGTTGTTACTAAAAAGAACACACATGCAATGACACTAGTGGATCCATAGGTGGTATGTGAAAAGAACACACATTTAAATGACTCTGGTTGTTATTACTAAAAAGAACACACATGCAATGACACTGGTGGATCCATAGGTGGATTGTGAAAAGAGCACACATGCAATGAAACTGGTGGATCCATATGTGGTATGTGAAAAGATCACACATGCAATGACTCGAGTTGTTGTTAGTGAAAATAACATACATGCAATGACACTGGTGGATCCATGTGTGGTCTCTGATAAGAACACACATGCAATGACACTGGTGGATCCATAGGTGGTATGTGAAAATAACACACATTTCAATGACTCTGGTTGTTGTTACTAAAAAGAACACACATGCAATGACACTGGTGGATCCATAGGTGGTATGTGAAAAGAACACACATTTCAATGACTCTGGTTGTTGTTACTAAAAAGAACACACATGCTATAACACTGGTGGATCCATAGGTGGATTGTGAAAAGAGCACACATGCAATAACACTGGTGGATCCATATGTGGTATGTGAAAAGATCACACATGCAATGACTCTGGTTGTTGTTACTAAAAAGAACACACATGCAATGACACTGGTGGATCCACATGTGGTATGTGAAAAGAACACACATTTCAATGACTCTAGTTGTTGTTACTAAAAAGAACACACATGCAATGATACTGGTGGATCCATAGGTGGATTGTGAAAAGAGCACACATGCAATGACATTGGTGGATCCATATGGGGTATGTGAAAAGAACACACATGTAACGACTCTGGTTGTTGTTAGTGAAAACAACACACATGCAATTACGCTGATGGATCAATGTGTGGTCTCTGAAGAGAACATACATTTCAATGACACTGGTGGATCCATATGTGGTATGTGAAAAGAACACACATGTAATGAGTCTGGTTGTTGTTACTAAAAAGAACACACATGTAATGACACTAGTGGATCCATAGGTGGTATGTGAGAAGAACACACATTTCAATGACTCTGGTTGTTGTTACAAAAAGAACACACATGCAATGACACCGTGGATCCATAGGTGGATTGTGAAAAGAGCACACATGCAATGACACTAGTGGATCCATATGTGGTATGTGAAAAGAACACACATGCAATGACACTGGTGGATCCATATGTGGTATGTGAAAAGAACACACATGCAATGACTCCAGTTGTTGTTAGTTAAAAGAACATACATGCAATGACACTAGTGGATCCATGTGTGGTCTCTGAAGAGAACACGCATTTCAATGACACTGGTGGATCAATGTGGTATGTGAAAAGAACACACATGCAATGACTCTGGTTGTTGTTACTAAAAAGAACACACATGCAATGACACTGGTGGATCCATATGTGGTATGTGAAAAGAACACACGTTTCAATGACTCTGGTTGTTACTAAAAAGAACACACATTTCAATGACTCTCGTTGTTACTAAAAAGAACACACATGCAATGATACTGGTGGATCCATAGGTGGTATGTGAAAAGAACACACATTTCAATGACTCTGGTTGTTGTTACTAAAAAGAACACACATGCAATGATACTGGTGGATCCATAGGTGGATTGTGAAAAGAGCACACATGCAATGACATTGGTGGATCCATATGGGGTATGTGAAAAGAACACACATGTAACGACTCGTTGTTGTTAGTGAAAACAACACACATGGAATGACACTGTGGATCAATGTGTGGTCTCCAAGAGAACATACATTTCAATGACACTGTGGATCCATATGTGGTATGTGAAAAGAACACACATGCAATGACTCTGGTTGTTGTTAGTGAAAAGAACACACATGCAATGACACTGGTGGATCCATATGTGGTATGTGAAAAGAACACACATGCAATGACACTGGTGGATCCATAGGTGGATTGTGAAAAGAGCACACATGCAATGACACTGGTGGATCCATATGTGGTATGTGAAAAGAACACACATACAATGACTCTAGTTGTTAGTGAAAAGAACATACATGCAATGACACTGTGGATCCATGTGTGGTCTCTGAAGAGAACACGCATTTCAATGACACTGGTGGATCAATATGTGGTATGTGAAAAGAACACACATGCAATGACTCTGGTTGTTGTTACAAAAAATAACACACATGCAATGACACTGGTGGATCCATATGTGGTATGTGAAAAGAACACACATTTCAATGACTCTGGTTGTTGTTACTAAAAAGAACACACATGCAATGATATTGGTGGATCCATAGGTGGTATGTGACAAGAACACACATTTCAATGACTCTGGTTGTTGTTACTAAAAAGAACACACATGCAATGATACTGGTGGATCCATAGGTGGATTGTGAAAAGAGCACACATGCAATGACATTGGTGGATCCATATGGGGTATGTGAAAAGAACACACATGTAACGACTCTGGTTGTTGTTAGTGAAAACAACATACATGCAATGACACTGGTGGATCAATGTGTGGTCTCTGAAGAGAACATACATTTCAATGGCACTGGTGGATCCATATGTGGTATGTGAAAAGATCACACATGCAATGAGTCTGGTTGTTGTTACTAAAAAGAACACACATGCAATGACACTGGTGGATCCATATGTGGTATGTGAAAAGAACACACATTTCAATGACTCTGCTTGTTGTTACTAAAACGAACACACATGCAATGACACTAGTGGATCCATAGGTGGATTGTGAAAAGAGCACACATTCAATGACACTGGTGGATCCATATGTGGTATGTGAAAAGAACACACATGCAATGACACTGGTGGATCCATAGGTGGATTGTGAAAAGAGCACACATGCAATGACACTGGTGGATCCATATGTGGTATGTGAAAAGAACACACATACAATGACTCTAGTTGTTGTTAGTGAAAAGAACATACATGTAATGACACTAGTGGATCCATGTGTGGTCTCTAAAAAGAACACACATTTGAATGACACTAGTGGATCCATATGTGGTATGTGAAAAGAACACACATGCAATGACTCTGGTTGTTGTTACTAAAAAGAACACACATGCAATGACACTAGTGGATCCATAGATGGTATGTGAAAAGAACACACATTGCAATGACTCTGGTTGTTACTAAAAAGAACACACATGCAATGACACTGGTGGATCCATAGGTGGATTGTGAAAAGAGCACACATGCAATGAAACTGGTGGATCCATATGTGGTATGTGAAAAGAACACACATGCAATGACTCGAGTTGTTGTTAGTGAAAATAACATACATGCAATGACACTGGTGGATCCATGTGTGGTCTCTGAAAAGAACACACATGCAATGACACTGGTGGATCCATAGGTGGTATGTGAAAAGAACACACATTTCAATGACTCTGGTTGTTGTTACTAAAAAGAACAAACATGCAATGACACTGGTGGATCCATAGGTGGTATGTGAAAAGAACACACATTTTATTGACTATGGTTGTTGTTACTAAAAAGAACACACATTCAATGAAACTGGTGGATCCATAGGTGGATTGTGAAAAGAGCATACATGCAATGAAACTGGTGGATCCATATGTGGTATGTGAAAAGATCACACATGCAATGACACTGGTGGATCCATGGGTGGATTGTGAAAAGATCACACATGCAATGACACCGGTGGATCCATATGTGGTATGTTAAAAGAACACACATGCAATGACTCCAGTTGTTGTTAGTGAAAAGAACATACATGCAATGGCATCAGGATCCATGTGTGGTCTCTAAAGAGAACACACATTTCAATGACATCGGATCCATATATGGTATGTAAAAGAACACACATGCAATGACTCTAGTTGTTGTTACTAAAAAGAACACGCATGCAATGACACTGGTGGATCCATAGGTGGATTGTGAAAAGAACACACATTTCAATGACTCTGGTTGTTGTTACTAAAAAGAACACACATGCAATGACACTGGTGGATCCATAGGTGGATTGTGAAAAGAGCACACATCCAATGACACTGGTGGATCCATATGTGGTATGTGAAAAGAACACACATGCAATGACTCTAGTTGTTGTTAGTGAAAAGAACATACATGCAATGACACTGTGGATCCATGTGTGGTCTCAAAGAACACACATGCAATGACACTGTGGATCCATAGGTGGTATGTGAAAAGAACACACATTTCAATGACTCGTTGTTGTTACTAAAAAGAACACACATGCAATGACATTGGTGGATCCATAGGTGGTATGTGAAAAGAACACACATTTCAATGACTCGTTGTTGTTACTAAAAAGAACACACATGCAAAGACACTAGTGGATACATAGGTATGTGAAAAGAACACACATTTAAATGACTCTGGTTGTTGTAACTAAAAAGAACACACATGCAATGACACTGGTGGATCCATAGGTGGATTGTGAAAAGAGCACACATGCAATGAAACTGGTGGATCCATATGTGGTATGTGAAAAAAACACACATGCAATGACTCGAGATGTTGTTAGTGAAAATAACATACATGCAATGACACTGGTGGATCCATGTGTGGTTCTGAAAAGAACACACATGCAATGACACTAGGGGATCCATAGGTGGTATGTGAAAAGAACACACATTTCAATGACTCTGGTTGTTGTTACTAAAAAGAACAGACATGCAATGACACTGGTGGATCCATAGGTGGTATGTGAAAAGAACACACATTTCAATGACTCTGGTTGTTGTTACTAAAAAGAACACACATGCAATGACACTAGTGGATCCATAGGTGGTATGTGAAAAGAACACACATTTAAATGACTCTGGTTGTTATTAAACAGAACACACATGCAATGACACTGGTGGATCCATAGGTGGATTGTGAAAAGAGCACACATGCAATGAAACTGGTGGATCCATATGTGGTATGTGAAAAGATCACACATGCAATGACTCGAGTTGTTGTCAGTGAAAATAACATACATGCAATGACACTGGTGGATCCATGTGTGGTCTCTGAAAAGAACACACATGCAATGACACTGGTGGATCCATAGGTGGTATGTGAAAATAACACACATTTCAATGACTCTGGTTGTTGTTACTAAAAAGAACACACATGCAATGACACTGGTGGATCCATAGGTGGTATGTGAAAAGAACACACATTTCAATGACTCTGGTTGTTGTTACTAAAAAGAACACATATGCTATAACACTGGTGGATCCATAGGTGGATTGTGAAAAGAGCACACATGCAATAACACTGGTGGATCCATATGTGGTATGTGAAAAGAACACACATGCAATGACTCTGATTGTTGTTACTAAAAAGAACACACATGCAATGACACTGGTGGATCCATAGGTGGTATGTGAAAAGAACACACATTTCAATGACTCTAGTTGTTGTTACTAAAAAGAACACACATGCAATGATACTGGTGGATCCATAGGTGAATTGTGAAAAGAGCACACATGAAATGACATTGGTGGATCCATATGGGGTATGTGAAAATAACACACATGTAACGACTCTGGTTGGTGTTAGTGAAAACAACACACATGCAATTACACTGATGGATCAATGTGTGGTCTCTGAAGAGAACATACATTTCAATGACACTGGTGGATCCATATGTGGTATGTGAAAACAACACACATGTAATGAGTCTGGTTGTTGTTACTAAAAAGAACACACATGCAATGACACTGGTGGATCCATAGGTTGTATGTGAGAAGAACACACATTTCAATGACTCTGGTTGTTGTTACAAAAAGAACACACATGCAATGACACTGGTGGATCCATAGGTGGATTGTGAAAAGAGCACACATGCAATGACACTAGTGGATCCATATGTGGTATGTGAAAAGAACACACAGACAATGACACTGGTGGATCCATATGTGGTATGTGAAAAGAACACACATGCAATGACTCCAGTTGTTGTTAGTTAAAAGAACATACATGCAATGACACTGGTGGATCCATGTGTGGTCTCTGAAGAGAACACGCATTTCAATGACACTGGTGGATCAATATGTGGTATGTGAAAAGAACACACATGCAATGACTCTGGTTGTTGTTACTAAAAAGAACACACATGCAATGACACTGGTGGATCCATAGGTGGTATGTGAAAAGAACACACATTTCAATGACTCTGGTTGTTGTTACTAAAAAGAACACACATGCAATGACACTAGTGGATCCATAGGTGGTATGTGAAAAGAACACACATTTAAATGACTCTGGTTGTTATTACTAAAAAGAACACACATGCAATGACACTGGTGGATCCATAGGTGGATTGTGAAAAGAGCACACATGCAATGAAACTGGTGGATCCATATGTGGTATGTGAAAAGATCACACATGCAATGACTCGAGTTGTTGTTAGTGAAAATAACATACATGCAATGACACTGGTGGATCCATGTGTGGTCTCTGATAAGAACACACATGCAATGACACTGGTGGATCCATAGGTGGTATGTGAAAATAACACACATTTCAATGACTCTGGTTGTTGTTACTAAAAAGAACACACATGCAATGACACTGGTGGATCCATAGGTGGTATGTGAAAAGAACACACATTTCAATGACTCTGGTTGTTGTTACTAAAAAGAACACACATGCTATAACACTGGTGGATCCATAGGTGGATTGTGAAAAGAGCACACATGCAATAACACTGGTGGATCCATATGTGGTATGTGAAAAGATCACACATGCAATGACTCTGGTTGTTGTTACTAAAAAGAACACACATGCAATGACACTGGTGGATCCACATGTGGTATGTGAAAAGAACACACATTTCAATGACTCTAGTTGTTGTTACTAAAAAGAACACACATGCAATGATACTGGTGGATCCATAGGTGGATTGTGAAAAGAGCACACATGCAATGACATTGGTGGATCCATATGGGGTATGTGAATAGAACACACATGTAACGACTCTGGTTGTTGTTAGTGAAAACAACACACATGCAATTACGCTGATGGATCAATGTGTGGTCTCTGAAGAGAACATACATTTCAATGACACTGGTGGATCCATATGTGGTATGTGAAAAGAACACACATGTAATGAGTCTGGTTGTTGTTACTAAAAAGAACACACATGTAATGACACTAGTGGATCCATAGGTGGTATGTGAGAAGAACACACATTTCAATGACTCTGGTTGTTGTTACAAAAAGAACACACATGCAATGACACTGGTGGATCCATAGGTGGATTGTGAAAAGAGCACACATGCAATGACACTAGTGGATCCATATGTGGTATGTGAAAAGAACACACAGGCAATGACACTGGTGGATCCATATGTGGTATGTGAAAAGAACACACATGCAATGACTCCAGTTGTTGTTAGTTAAAAGAACATACATGCAATGACACTAGTGGATCCATGTGTGGTCTCTGAAGAGAACACGCATTTCAATGACACTGGTGGATCAATGTGGTATGTGAAAAGAACACACATGCAATGACTCTGGTTGTTGTTACTAAAAAGAACACACATGCAATGACACTGGTGGATCCATATGTGGTATGTGAAAAGAACACACATTTCAATGACTCTGGTTGTTGTTACTAAAAAGAACACACATTTCAATGACTCTGGTTGTTGTTACTAAAAAGAACACACATGCAATGATACTGGTGGATCCATAGGTGGTATGTGAAAAGAACACACATTTCAATGACTCTGGTTGTTGTTACTAAAAAGAACACACATGCAATGATACTGGTGGATCCATAGGTGGATTGTGAAAAGAGCACACATGCAATGACATTGGTGGATCCATATGGGGTATGTGAAAAGAACACACATGTAACGACTCTGGTTGTTGTTAGTGAAAACAACACACATGGAATGACACTGGTGGATCAATGTGTGGTCTCTGAAGAGAACATACATTTCAATGGCACTGGTGGATCCATATGTGGTATGTGAAAAGAACACACATGCAATGAGTCTGGTTGTTGTTACTAAAAAGAACACACATGCAATGACACTGGGGGATCCATAGGTGGTATGTGAAAAGAACACACATTTCAATGACTCTGGTTGTTGTTACTAAAACGAACACACATGCAATGACACTGGTGGATCCATAGGTGGTATGTGAAAAGAACACACATTTCAATGACTCTGGTTGTTGTTACTAAAAAGAACACACATGCAATGACACTGGTGGATCCATAGGTGGATTGTGAAAGAGCACACATGCAATGACACTGGTGGATCCATATGTGGTATGTGAAAAGAACACACATGCAATGACTCTGGTTGTTGTTAGTGAAAAGAACACACATGCAATGACACTGGTGGATCCATATGTGGTATGTGAAAAGAACACACATGCAATGACACTGGTGGATCCATAGGTGGATTGTGAAAAGAGCACACATGCAATGACACTGGTGGATCCATATGTGGTATGTGAAAAGAACACACATACAATGACTCTAGTTGTTGTTAGTGAAAAGAACATACATGCAATGACACTGGTGGATCCATGTGTGGTCTCTGAAGAGAACACGCATTTCAATGACACTGGTGGATCAATATGTGGTATGTGAAAAGAACACACATGCAATGACTCTGGTTGTTGTTACTAAAAAGAACACACATGCAATGACACTGGTGGATCCATATGTGGTATGTGAAAAGAACACACATTTCAATGACTCTGGTTGTTGTTACTAAAAAGAACACACATTTCAATGACTCTGGTTGTTGTTACTAAAAAGAACACACATGCAATGATATTGGTGGATCCATAGGTGGTATGTGACAAGAACACACATTTCAATGACTCTGGTTGTTGTTACTAAAAAGAACACACATGCAATGATACTGGTGGATCCATAGGTGGATTGTGAAAAGAGCACACATGCAATGACATTGGTGGATCCATATGGGGTATGTGAAAAGAACACACATGTAACGACTCTGGTTGTTGTTAGTGAAAACAACATACATGCAATGACACTGGTGGATCAATGTGTGGTCTCTGAAGAGAACATACATTTCAATGGCACTGGTGGATCCATATGTGGTATGTGAAAAGATCACACATGCAATGAGTCTGGTTGTTGTTACTAAAAAGAACACACATGCAATGACACTGGTGGATCCATAGGTGGTATGTGAAAAGAACACACATTTCAATGACTCTGGTTGTTGTTACTAAAACGAACACACATGCAATGACACTGGTGGATCCATAGGTGGATTGTGAAAAGAGCACACATTCAATGACACTGGTGGATCCATATGTGGTATGTGAAAAGAACACACATGCAATGACACTGGTGGATCCATAGGTGGATTGTGAAAAGAGCACACATGCAATGACACTGGTGGATCCATATGTGGTATGTGAAAAGAACACACATACAATGACTCTAGTTGTTGTTAGTGAAAAGAACATACATGTAATGACACTAGTGGATCCATGTGTGGTCTCTAAAAAGAACACACATTTGAATGACACTAGTGGATCCATATGTGGTATGTGAAAAGAACACACATGCAATGACTCTGGTTGTTGTTACTAAAAAGAACACACATGCAATGACACTAGTGGATCCATAGATGGTATGTGAAAAGAACACACATTGCAATGACTCTGGTTGTTACTATAAAGAACACACATGCAATGACACTGGTGGATCCATAGGTGGATTGTGAAAAGAGCACACATGCAATGAAACTGGTGGATCCATATGTGGTATGTGAAAAGAACACACATGCAATGACTCGAGTTGTTGTTAGTGAAAATAACATACATGCAATGACACTGGTGGATCCATGTGTGGTCTCTGAAAAGAACACACATGCAATGACACTGGTGGATCCATAGGTGGTATGTGAAAAGAACACACATTTCAATGACTCTGGTTGTTGTTACTAAAAAGAACAAACATGCAATGACACTGGTGGATCCATAGGTGGTATGTGAAAAGAACACACATTTTATTGACTATGGTTGTTGTTACTAAAAAGAACACACATTCAATGAAACTGGTGGATCCATAGGTGGATTGTGAAAAGAGCATACATGCAATGAAACTGGTGGATCCATATGTGGTATGTGAAAAGATCACACATGCAATGACACTGGTGGATCCATGGGTGGATTGTGAAAAGATCACACATGCAATGACACCGGTGGATCCATATGTGGTATGTTAAAAGAACACACATGCAATGACTCCAGTTGTTGTTAGTGAAAAGAACATACATGCAATGGCACTGGTGGATCCATGTGTGGTCTCTAAAGAGAACACACATTTCAATGACACTGGCGGATCCATATATGGTATGTAAAAAGAACACACATGCAATGACTCTAGTTGTTGTTACTAAAAAGAACACGCATGCAATGACACTGGTGGATCCATAGGTGGATTGTGAAAAGAACACACATTTCAATGACTCTGGTTGTTGTTACTAAAAAGAACACACATGCAATGACACTGGTGGATCCATAGGTGGATTGTGAAAAGAGCACACATCCAATGACACTGGTGGATCCATATGTGGTATGTGAAAAGAACACACATGCAATGACTCTAGTTGTTGTTAGTGAAAAGAACATACATGCAATGACACTGGTGGATCCATGTGTGGTCTCTGAAAAGAACACACATGCAATGACACTGGTGGATCCATAGGTGGTATGTGAAAAGAACACACATTTCAATGACTCTGGTTGTTGTTACTAAAAAGAACACACATGCAATGACAGTGGTGGATCCATAGGTGGTATGTGAAAAGAACACACATTTCAATGACTCTGGTTGTTGTTACTAAAAAGAACACACATGCAAAGACACTAGTGGATACATAGGTGGTATGTGAAAAGAACACACATTTAAATGACTCTGGTTGTTGTAACTAAAAAGAACACACATGCAATGACACTGGTGGATCCATAGGTGGATTGTGAAAAGAGCACACATGCAATGAAACTGGTGGATCCATATGTGGTATGTGAAAAAAACACACATGCAATGACTCGAGATGTTGTTAGTGAAAATAACATACATGCAATGACACTGGTGGATCCATGTGTGGTTCTGAAAAGAACACACATGCAATGACACTAGGGGATCCATAGGTGGTATGTGAAAAGAACACACATTTCAATGACTCTGGTTGTTGTTACTAAAAAGAACAGACATGCAATGACACTGGTGGATCCATAGGTGGTATGTGAAAAGAACACACATTTCAATGACTCTGGTTGTTGTTACTAAAAAGAACACACATGCAATGACACTAGTGGATCCATAGGTGGTATGTGAAAAGAACACACATTTAAATGACTCTGGTTGTTATTACTAAAAAGAACACACATGCAATGACACTGGTGGATCCATAGGTGGATTGTGAAAAGAGCACACATGCAATGAAACTGGTGGATCCATATGTGGTATGTGAAAAGATCACACATGCAATGACTCGAGTTGTTGTCAAAAAAATAACATACATGCAACACGACATTCAGGATCCATGTGGTGAAAAGAACACACATGCAATGACACTGTGGATCCATAGGTGGTATTTGAAAATTCACATGAGTTCACTGACTCTGGTTGTTGTTACTAAAAAGAACACACATGCAATGACACTGGTGGATCCATAGGTGGTATGTGAAAAGAACACACATTTCAATGACTCTGGTTGTTGTTACTAAAAAGAACACATATGCTATAACACTGGTGGATCCATAGGTGGATTGTGAAAAGAGCACACATGCAATAACACTGGTGGATCCATATGTGGTATGTGAAAAGAACACACATGCAATGACTCTGATTGTTGTTACTAAAAAGAACACACATGCAATGACACTGGTGGATCCATAGGTGGTATGTGAAAAGAACACACATTTCAATGACTCTAGTTGTTGTTACTAAAAAGAACACACATGCAATGATACTGGTGGATCCATAGGTGAATTGTGAAAAGAGCACACATGAAATGACATTGGTGGATCCATATGGGGTATGTGAAAATAACACACATGTAACGACTCTGGTTGGTGTTAGTGAAAACAACACACATGCAATTACACTGATGGATCAATGTGTGGTCTCTGAAGAGAACATACATTTCAATGACACTGGTGGATCCATATGTGGTGTTGTGAAAACAACACACATGTAATGAGTCTGGTTGTTGTTACTAAAAAGAACACACATGCAATGACACTGGTGGATCCATAGGTTGTATGTGAGAAGAACACACATTTCAATGACTCTGGTTGTTGTTACAAAAAGAACACACATGCAATGACACTGGTGGATCCATAGGTGGATTGTGAAAAGAGCACACATGCAATGACACTAGTGGATCCATATGTGGTATGTGAAAAGAACACACATGCAATGACACTGGTGGATCCATATGTGGTATGTGAAAAGAACACACATGCAATGACTCCAGTTGTTGTTAGTTAAAAGAACATACATGCAATGACATCAGGATCCATGTGTGGTCTCTGAAGAGAACACGCATTTCAATGACACTGGTGGATCAATATGTGGTATGTGAAAAGAACACACATGCAATGACTCTGGTTGTTGTTACTAAAAAGAACACACATGCAATGACACTGGTGGATCCATAGGTGGTATGTGAAAAGAACACACATTTCAATGACTCTGGTTGTTGTTACTAAAAAGAACACACATGCAATGACACTAGTGGATCCATAGGTGGTATGTGAAAAGAACACACATTTAAATGACTCTGGTTGTTATTACTAAAAAGAACACACATGCAATGACACTGGTGGATCCATAGGTTGTATGTGAGAAGAACACACATTTCAATGACTCTGGTTGTTGTTACAAAAAGAACACACATGCAATGACACTGGTGGATCCATAGGTGGATTGTGAAAAGAGCACACATGCAATGACACTAGTGGATCCATATGTGGTATGTGAAAAGAACACACATGCAATGACACTGGTGGATCCATATGTGGTATGTGAAAAGAACACACATGCAATGACTCCAGTTGTTGTTAGTTAAAAGAACATACATGCAATGACACTGGTGGATCCATGTGTGGTCTCTGAAGAGAACACGCATTTCAATGACACTGGTGGATCAATATGTGGTATGTGAAAAGAACACACATGCAATGACTCTGGTTGTTGTTACTAAAAATAACACACATGCAATGACACTGGTGGACCCATATGTGGTATGTGAAAAGAACGCACATTTCAATGACTCTGGTTGTTGTTACTAAAAAGAACACACATGCAATGACACTAGTGGATCCATAGGTGGTATGTGAAAAGAACACACATTTCAATGACTCTGGTTGTTGTTACTAAAAAGAACACACATGCAATGACACTGGTGGATCCATAGGTGGATTGTGAAAAGAGCACACATGCAATGACACTGGCGGATCCATATGGGGTATGTGAAAAGAACACACATGTAATGACTCTAGTTGTTGTTAGTGAAAAGAACACACATGCAATGACACTGGTGGATCAATGTGTGGTCTCTGAAGAGAACACACATTTCAATGACACTAGTGGATCCATATGTGGTATGTGAAAAGAACACACATGCAATGACTCTGGTTGTTCTTACTAAAAAGAACACACATGCAATGCCACGGGTGGATCCATAGGTGGTACGTGAAAAGAACACACATTTCAATGACTCTGGTTGTTGTTACTAAAAAGAACACACATACAATGACACTGGTGGATCCATAGGTGGATTGTGAAAAGAGCACACATGCAATGAAACTAGTGGATCCATATGTGGTATGTGAAAAGAACACACATGCAATGACACTGGTGGATCCATAGGTGGATTGTGAAAAGAGCACACATGTAATGACACTGGTGGATCCATATGTGGTATGATAAAAGAACACACATGCAATGACTCCAGTTGTTGTTAGTGAAAAGAACATAAATGCAATGACACTGGTGGATCCATGTGTGGTCTTTGATGAGAACACACATTTCAATGACACTGGTGGATCCATATGTGGTATGTGAAAAGAACACACATGCAATGACACTGGTGGATCCATGTGTGGTCTCTGAAAAGAACACACATGCAATGACACTGGTGGATCCATAGGTGGTATGTGAAAATAACACACATTTCAATGACTCTGGTTGTTGTTACTAAAAAGAACACACATGCAATGACACTGGTGGATCCATAGGTGGTATGTGAAAAGAACACACATTTCAATGACTCTGGTTGTTGTTACTAAAAAGAACACACATGCTATAACACTGGTGGATCCATAGGTGGATTGTGAAAAGAGCACACATGCAATAACACTGGTGGATCCATATGTGGTATGTGAAAAGAACACACATGCAATGACTCTGGTTGTTGTTTCTAAAAAGAACACACATGCAATGAAACTGGTGGATCCACAGGTGGTATGTGAAAAGAACACACATTTCAATGACTCTGGTTGTTGTTACTAAAAAGAACACACATGCAATAACACTGGTGGATCCATAGGTGGATTGTGAAAAGAGGACACATGCAGTAACACTGGTGGATCCATGTGTGGTCTCTAAAGAGAACACACATTTCAATGACACTCGTGGATCAATATGTGGTATGTGAAAAGAACACACATGCAATGACTCTAGTTGTTGTTACTAAAAATAACACACATGCAATGACACTGGTGGACCCATATGTGGTATGTGAAAAGAATACATATTTCAATGACTCTGGTTGTTGTTACTAAAAAGAACACACATGCAATGACACTGGTGGATCCATAGGTGGTATGTGAAAAGAACACACATTTCAATGACTCCGGTTGTTGTTACTAAAAAGAACACACATGCAATGACACTGGTGGATCCATAGGTGGATTGTGAAAAGAGCACACATGCAATGACACTGGCGGATCCATATGGGGTATGTGAAAAGAACACACATGCAATGACTCTAGTTGTTGTTAGTGAAAAGAACACACATGCAATGACACTGGTGGATCAATGTGTGGTCTCTGAAGAGAACACACATTTCAATGACACTAGTGGATCCATATGTGGTATGTGAAAAGAACACACATTTCAATGACTCTGGTTGTTGTTACAAAAAAGAACACACATGCAATGACACTGGTGGATCCATAGGTGGTATGTGAAAAGAACACACATTTCAATGACTCTAGTTGTTGTTACTAAAAAGAACACACATGCAATGACACTAGTGGATCCATAGGTGGTATGTGAAAAGAACACACATTTAAATGACTCTGGTTGTTGTTACTAAAAAGAACACACATGCAATGACACTGGTGGATCCATAGGTGGATTGTGAAAAGAGCACACATGCAATGAAACTGGTGGATCCATATGTGGTATGTGAAAAGAACACACATGCAATGACTCGAGTTGTTGTTAGTGAAAAAAACATACATGCAATGACACTGGTGGATCCATGTGTGGTCTCTGAAAAGAACACACATGCAATGACACTGGTGGATCCATAGGTTGTATGTGACAAGAACACACATTTCAATAACTCTGGTTGTTGTTACTAAAAAGAACACACATGCAATGACACTGGTGGATCCATAGGTGGTATGTGAAAAGAACACACATTTCAATGACTCTGGTTGTTGTTACTAAAAAGAACACACATGCAATGACACTAGTGGATCCATAGGTGGTATGTGAAAAGAACACACATTTAAATGACTCTGATTGTTGTTACTAAAAAGAACACACATGCAATGACACTGGTGGATCCATAGGTGGATTGTGCAAAGAGCACACATGCAATGAAACTGGTGGATCCATATGTGGTATGTGTAAAGAACACACATGCAATGACTCGAGTTGTTGTTAGTGAAAATAACATACATGCAATGACACTGGTGGATCCATGTGTGGTCCCTGAAAAGAACACACATGCAATGACACTGGTGGATCCATAGGTGGTATGTGAAAATAACACACATTTAAATGACTTTGGTTGTTGTTACTAAAAAGAACACACATGCAATGACACTGGTGGATCCATAGTGGGTATGTGAAAAGAACACACATTTCAATGACTCTGGTTGTTGTTACTAAAAACAACACACATGCAATGAAACTGGTGGATCAATAGGTGGATTGTGAAAAGAGCACACATGCAATGACACTGGTGGATCCATATGTGTTATGTGAAAAGAACACACATGCAATGACTCTGGTTGTTACTAAAAAGAACACATGCAATGACACTAGTGGATCCATAGGTGGTATTTGAAAAGAACACACATTTCAATGACTCTGGTTGTTGTTACTAAAAAGAACACACATGCAATGACACTGGTGGATCCATAGGTGGATTGTGAAAAGAGCACACATGCAATGAAACTGGTGGATCCATATGTGGTATGTGAAAAGAACACACATGCAAAGACTCGAGTTGTCGTTAGTGAAAAGAACATACATGCAATGACATCAGGATCCATGTGTGGTCTCTGAAAAGAACACACATGCAATGACACTGGTGGATCCATAGGTGGTATGTGAAAAGAACACACATTTCAATGACTCTGGTTGTTGTTACTAAAAAGAACACACATGCAATGACACTGGTGGATTGTGAAAAGAGCACACATGCAATGACACTGGTGGATCCATAGGTGGATTGTGAAAAGATCACACATGCAATGACACTGGTGGATCCATATGTGGTATGTTAAAAGAACACACATGCAATGACTCCAGTTGTTGTTAGTGAAAAGAACATACATGCAATGGCACTGGTGGATCCATGTGTGGTCTCTAAAGAGAACACCCATTTCAATGACACTGGTGGATCCATATGTGGTATGTGAAAAGAACACACATGCAATGACTCTGGTTGTTGTTACTAAAAAGAACACGCATGCAATGACACTGGTGGATCCATAGGTGGTATGTGAAAATAACACACATTTCAACGACTCTGGTTGTTGTTACTAAAAAGAACACACATGTAATGACACTGGTGGATCCATATGTGGTATGTGAAAAGAACACACATGCAATGACTCCAGTTGTTGTTAGTGAAAAGAACATACATGCAATGATACTGGTGGATCCATGTGTGGTCTCTGAAAAATACACACATGCAATGACACTGGTGGATCCATAGGTGGTATGTGAAAAGAACACACATTTCAATGACTCTGGTTGTTGTTACTAAAAAGAACACACATGCAATGACACTGGTGGATCCATAGGTGGTATGTGAAAAGAACACACATTTAATTGACTCTGGTTGTTGTTACTAAAAAGAACACACATGCAATGAAACTGGTGGATCCATAGGTGGATTGTGAAAAGAGCACACATGCAATGACACTGGTGGATCCATAGGTGGATTGTGAAAAGATCACACATGCAATGACACTGGTGGATCCATATGTGGTATGTTAAAAGAACACACATGCAATGACTCCAGTTGTTGTTAATGAAAAGAACATACATGCAATGGCACTGGTGGATCCATGTGTGGTCTCTAAAGAGAACACCCATTTCAATGACACTGGTGGATCCATATGTGGTATGTGAAAAGAACACACATGCAATGACTCTGGTTGTTGTTACTAAAAAGAACACGCATGCAATGACACTGGTGGATCCATAGGTGGTATGTGAAAAGAACACACATTTCAATGACTCCGGTTGTTGTTACTAAAAAGAACACACATGCAATGACACTGGTGGATCCATAGGTGGATTGTGAAAAGAGCACACATGCAATGACACTGGTGGATCCATATGTGGTATGTGAAAAGAACACACATGCAATGACTCCAGTTGTTGTTAGTGAAAAGAACATACATGCATTGACACTGGTGGATCCATGTGTGGTCTCTGAAAAGAACACACATGCAATGACACTGGTGGATCCATAGGTGGTATGTGAAAAGAACACACATTTCAATGACTCTGGTTGTTGTTACTAAAAAGAATACACATAAAATGACACTGGTGGATCCATAGGTGGTATGTGAAAAGAACACACATTTCAATGACTCTAGTTGTTGTTACTAAAAAGAACACACATGCAATGACACTAGTGGATCCATAGGTGGTATGTGAAAAGAACACACATTTAAATGACTCTGGTTGTTGTTACTAAAAAGAACACACATGCAATGACACTGGTGGATCCATAGGTGGATTGTGAAAAGAGCACACATGCAATGAAACTGGTGGATCCATATGTGGTATGTGAAAAGAACACACATGCAATGACTCGAGTTGTTGTTAGTGAAAAAAACATACATGCAATGACACAGGTGGATCGATGTGTGGTCTCTGAAAAGAACACACATGCAATGACACTGGTGGATCCATAGGTTGTATGTGACAAGAACACACATTTCAATAACTCTGGTTGTTGTTACTAAAAAGAACACACATGCAATGACACTGGTGGATCCATAGGTGGTATCTGAAAAGAACACACATTTCAATGATTCTGGTTGTTGTTACAAAAAAGAACACACATGCAATGACACTAGTGGATCCATAGGTGGTATGTGAAAAGAACACACATTTAAATGACTCTGATTGTTGTTACTAAAAAGAACACACATGCAATGACACTGGTGGATCCATAGGTGGATTGTGCAAAGAGCACACATGCAATGAAACTGGTGGATCCATATGTGGTATGTGTAAAGAACACACATGCAATGACTCGAGTTGTTGTTAGTGAAAATAACATACATGCAATGACACTAGTAGATCCATGTGTGGTCCCTGAAAAGAACACACATGCAATGACACTGGTGGATCCATAGGTGGTATGTGAAAATAACACACATTTAAATGACTTTGGTTGTTGTTACTAAAAAGAACACACATGCAATGATACTGGTGGATCCATAGTTGGTATGTGAAAAGAACACACATTTCAATGACTCTGGTTGTTGTTACTAAAAAGAACACACATGCAATGAAACTGGTGGATCCATAGGTGGATTGTGAAAAGAGCACACATGCAATGACACTGGTGGATCCATATGTGTTATGTGAAAAGAACACACATGCAATGAGTCTGGTTGTTGTTACTAAAAAGAACACATGCAATGACACTAGTGGATCCATAGGTGGTATTTGAAAAGAACACACATTTCAATGACTCTGGTTGTTACTAAAAAGAACACACATGCAATGACACTGGTGGATCCATAGGTGGATTGTGAAAAGAGCACACATGCAATGAA
The DNA here is from genome assembly GCA_023614405.1 of Avena insularis. Taxonomy (NCBI): domain Eukaryota; kingdom Viridiplantae; phylum Streptophyta; class Magnoliopsida; order Poales; family Poaceae; genus Avena; species Avena insularis. Next base: position 272,067 of record JAJUPC010000268.1, read on the forward strand.
ACTGGTGGATCCATATGTGGTATGTGAAAAGAACACACATGCAAAGACTCGAGTTGTCGTTAGTGAAAAGAACATACATGCAATGACACTGGTGGATCCATGTGTGGTCTCTGAAAAGAACACACATGCAATGACACTGGTGGATCCATAGGTGGTATGTGAAAAGAACACACATTTCAATGACTCTGGTTGTTGTTACTAAAAAGAACACACATGCAATGACACTGGTGGATTGTGAAAAGAGCACACATGCAATGACACTGGTGGATCCATAGGTGGATTGTGAAAAGATCACACATGCAATGACACTGGTGGATCCATATGTGGTATGTTAAAAGAACACACATGCAATGACTCCAGTTGTTGTTAGTGAAAAGAACATACATGCAATGACACTGGTGGATCCATGTGTGGTCTCTGAAGAGAACACACATTTCAATGACACTAGTGGATCTATATGTGGTATGTGAAAAGAACACACATGCAATGACTCTGGTTGTTGTTACTAAAAAGAACACACATGCAATGACACCGGTGGATCCATAGGTGGTATGTGAAAAGAACACACATTTCAATGACTCTAGTTGTTGTTACTAAAAGAACACACATGCAATGACACTGGTGGATCCATATGTGGTATGTGAAAAGAACACACATGCAATGACTCCAGTTGTTGTTAGTGAAAAGAACATACATGCAATGAAACTGGTGGATACATGTGTGGTCTCTGAAAAGAACACACATGCAATGACACTGGTGGATCCATAGGTGGTATGTGAAAAGAACACACATTTCAATGACTCTGGTTGTTGTTACTAAAAAGAACACACATGCAATGACACTGGTGGATCCATAGGTGGTATGTGAAAATAACACACATTTCAATGACTCTGGTTGTTGTTACTAAAAAGAACACACATGCAATGACACTGGTGGATCCATATGTGGTATGTGAAAATAACACATTCAATGACTCGTTGTTGTTACTAAAAAGAACACACATGCAATGAAATTGGTGGATCCATAGGTGGATTGTGAAAAGAGCACACATGCAATGACACTGGTGGATCCATATGTGTTATGTGAAAAGAACACACATGCAATGACACTGGTTGTTACTAAAAGAACACATGCAATGACACTAGTGGATCCATAGGTGGTATGTGAAAGAAGACATATTTCAATCACTCGTTGTTGTTACTAAAAGAACACACATGCAATGACACTGGTGGATCCATAGGTGGATTGTGAAAAGAGCACACATGCAATGAAGCTGGTGGATCCATATGTGGTATGTGAAAAGAAAACACATGCAATGACTCCAGTTGTTGTTAGTGAAAAGAACATACATGCAATGACACTAGTGGATCCATGTGTGGTCTCTGAAAAGAACACACATGCAATGACACTGGTGGATCCATAGGTGGTATGTGAAAAGAACACACATTTCAATGACTCTGGTTGTTGTTACTAAAAAGAACACACATGCAATGACACTTGTGGATCCATAGGTGGTATGTAAAAATAACACACATTTCAATGACTCTGGTTGTTGTTACTAAAAAGAACACACATGCAATGAAACTGGTGGATCCATAGGTGGATTGTGAAAAGAGCACACATGCAATAACTCCAGTTGTTGTTAGTGAAAAGAACATACATGCAATGACACTAGTGGATCCATGTGTGGTCTCTGAAAAGAACACACATGCAATGACACTGGTGGATCCATAGGTGGTATGTGAAAAGAACACACATTTCAATCACTCTGGTTGTTGTTACTAAAAAGAACACACATGCAATGACACTGGTGGATCCATAGGTGGTATGTGAAAATAACACACATTTAAATGACTTTGGTTGTTGTTACTAAAAAGAACACACATGCAATGACACTGGTGGATCCATAGGTGGTATGTGAAAAGAACACACATTTCAATGACTCTGGTTGTTGTTACTAAAAAGAACACACATGCAATGAAACTGGTGAATCCATAGGTGGATTATGAAAAGAGCACACATGCAATGACACTGGTGGATCCATATGTGTTATGTGAAAAGAACACACATGCAATGACTCTGGTTGTTTTTACTAAAAAGAACACATGCAATGACACTAGTGGATCCATAGGTGGTATTTGAAAAGAACACACATTTCAATGACTCTGGTTGTTGTTACTAAAAAGAACACACATGCAATGACACTGGTGGATCCATAGGTGGATTGTGAAAAGAGCACACATGCAATGAAACTGGTGGATCCATATGTGGTATGTGAAAAGAACACACATTGTAAGATCCCTCCTTATTAAAGGAAAAGATCCCTGTGATTGCAATGCTAGTCCCTGGATCATTGCTAGCATCCACAGTTTAAGATGAAGTACACAGATACAAAGGTCGTTTATTACAGTCATTCCAGAGATAAAACATAGTCTTTTACAACTCATGGCCAAAGGCCTAGTACAAGAGTTTATGGAATATGTAAATAAACATAAGTCTTCATCTTCATGTGCCACAGGCAAGCATGTTGAGTGTAGACTCATGACTCCTATTCATCATCAGAGTAACCTGCAACATCATAAGTTACAGCCACAGAGGGTCAATACTTTGGAATAGTATTGGCAAGTGATACCTTAGTATATATTTAAGTGGACTATAAGGCTATATGCATTTGGCTGGTGGAGCTTAGGCTTGCATTGCTCAAAATAGATTTTTTTCCTTAACTTTTTGAAAACACTAAGTTTTTGCTTGACAAAGTCCATCCCAAGGTATCTACCAATCAGACTCAAGATCCACTGTGGCATCTACCAATCAAAGACTGAAGATCATTTAACCCTTGTTCACCCACAAGTTTTATTTAGAAATTGGAGTGATGAGATTCTTGAAGTTTCCATGTCTTGATGCTCAAATTGTCCTTTACCAGGGACATGGCTAAGTACTTAGGTTTTACACTGCAGAGGTGGTGCACTTTCCCCACAAGCCTTGGTTTCCCAAGACATGATCCTTCAAGAGCCTTTCCTTAGTCAAATGGACGCGCCCAACCTATCAACCCATCTACCACCCACCGTCCAAGAGACTAAGTTCCAAGATCCTAAGATCATGGCAGAGCCCATATTACCAAGTGGTTGCACTTGAAGCTTCTCAACATTTGACAACTCAAATCTCTTTGTTCCTGGTGGCCATCCACAAGTGAGATACACAAGGTTCACCAAGACTTCGGCCTTGTGTAACCACTCAACATATCCCATTCTTTCCATTCCACCTGTGTGATTCATTAACTTAGTTGTTTTGTTAAATAAAAACAAGTTCTTAGACTTGGAATAATTTTCCATAGTGTGAATATATAAACCACCCTTGTTTTCTAGTAGCTAGGCTAGGCATGATAGTAATAGGAATCTTGACTTAGGTAATTTTCACTAAGGTTTTACCTAATAGGTTTTCCCAAAGCTTAGCTTGTACTTAGCAAAAATTCATGCAAGTCCTATACTTAGAAAAATAATACTAATGCATATATAAAATATAGGAATGGAATATTCATGATGATATCACTTGCCTTGGTAGTGTGGAGAGTAGCACTCATCACAATCACAATCACTAGCAAAATCTACACACAAAGTTGTAGCACAATTACACACAAATATATACAAACAAGAAATAGTATGAATGCATGCATGCATGAATCTACCAAGTGATGATTTTTGAAAACTCAACCAAGCAAGTGCATGAATACAGAAACTAAACAAGTCACAAAATAGCCAAGACAACTTAAATAACCCTAAAACAAAATACTAAACTAAATCTATACTCAAAAAGGCCTCAAACAAGTTTCTGTAATTTAAGCCAAACTAATGGTTACTATATGCTAAACAAAAAGGATAGGCAGAAAGGTCTTGTTTTTCTGAATCCAACGGTATAAAGTTTGCAAAATTCTAACGTGGAATTCAAAAGATATTGGCATTTGAAATCTGGATCAAAATCTGTTTTAGATTCTATTTTCAGATCGCCTTAGCCACGCCATGATCTTATTCGCCTGCATCGTTCAAGACCGATCGATCTCCACCGCCGTAGATCTAAATGAAATCTGGCGCTCAGATCGCTGCATCGCTGGGTTAAGTGATCTATCGTAGGCGTCGATCCGCATCTAACGGCTACTACCGCTCGCCACAGATGGGCGGCGGCGCTGGTGGCTACCGGGCGGCGAATCGCTTGGTCGACGACGCTGCCGACGATGCAGGAGGTAAGTGAGATCGAGGAGTAGCTCACCGGCTCAGAGGTCACGCGAAGCTTGTCGTACTCGCGGTTGGTCAAGGGCGCCGCACGGCCGTGATTGCTCACCGGAGTTCGTGGGCGCGCTTCGGCGTCGGGTGGTCGCCGTGGGTCACCCCAAGGCGGCGAGGACACGGTTAGATTCACGTAGTCGAGGCGGCGTAGTGAGCATGAACGGAAGGCAAGGCGGTCTGACTTACCGGAAAACTCGCCGGAGTTGATGTCGGTGCTCGCGGTGTCGTGGAACCGGTGACTGGGGCAAGACAGATGTACTAGTGAGGTCAAAGGCGCGCAAAGACATGCTGAGTCGATTGCAAGAACGAGAGAGGGGGACACTATGCTCACCGGAATCGATCGCCGGATAGGCTCTGTCCGCGGCGGTGCAAAGTTGATTGATGAAAGCCTGGTGGCGGAGCGAGCGCGGTGTTTGGGGAAAATGATCGCGAGGCGTAGGGGTCTTATAGCCGATGCTCGACAGAAACGTCTCGCCGACATGCCCAATTACTCCCGCATCATCACGGCAACGGCCAAGGCGGAGATCGTGGCGCGAGACAGGGAAGACGATGCCGACGTGGAGAAGGCCCGCTTGTCGCCGAGGAGCGCAGAGTGCAGGTGGGGTCATTGCCACTGGCTCACAGTGCTCACGCGTGTGAGAAGAAAAAGGAGGTCCCCGGGTGGGCTTGCTGGGCTTCATCCGCTGCTGGGCCAGATTCTGGCCGCGCGGCCTTTTTCTTTTGCTTAAGCTTTTTCTTTTTCTAATTCCATTTTCTGAATAGACTTGATATGAATTCAAATCCTTTTGAATTCAAACTTTGGGGATTTTGCAGGGTTCTGTGGGTTCAAAAATGAGTCAGATGACCATGTGGTTACTAGCAAGGCTTGGTCAAGCTTGGGTCTTTGAAATAAACAGAGACTTTGTCTCTTTGTCTCTAGTTGCAAATATTTGGAATAGGGTCTAGAAAATATTTTTAAATTGAAGTCTTGGGTTTAAATGTTATTCCTATTCTTTCCAACCATGGTGGCAAGCAAACAAGATCATGAACAATCAAATCCCAAAGGGTGTTGGCCAATTGAGACAATTTGCCCACATGAAATCATAGCTCAAACTTCTGTCTCCAAATGATTTTTGAGAAAACCCTATATGAATGAATGATGCAAGAATGAAATGAATGAGTTTTTGAAACATGATTTTGGGATGTTACAAATCTAACTCTTAAAATGAATCTCGCCTCGAGATTCGGATTGGCTAGCAAATAGGTGAGGGTGGTCTTTCAAGATCATCTTCTCTTCCCATGTTGCTTCTTCTTCGAATGATGATTCCATTGTACTTTGCAAAACTTGATAGTCTTTGTTCTTGTGACTCTTCGTGGTCTCAAGAATCTTGACAGTGCTTTTCTTCATAGGTGAGATCACTTTCTAGTTGAACTTCTTCCAAAGATATGGTATCTTTCAAAGATGTTTCTTCCATTTCTGGGTGACATTTCTTGAGCTGGCTCACATGAAAAACATTATGGACTGCTAGTAAAGATGTCGGCGCTCGATTTCATATGCAGCTTCTCCTTGCACTTAAAATATTGAATGGTCCCACATATCTTGGTGCTAACTTTCCTTTGACTCCAAATCTTTTACTCCACGAAGTGGTGATACTCTAAGATAAGCTCTATCCCCAACTTCGTAAGTGACTTCTACGCTTAGCATCTCATGTAGCTTTTCTCGTCGAGACTGTGCTATCTTCAACTGCCTCAACCAATTTGACCTTTTCTTCTGCCTTTGATAAGGTCTGGTCCAAACAAACTTCTTTCTCCCACACCATTCCATAGCAATGGGGTGGTACACTTTCTTCCGATAGAAACTCAAATGGTGCCATCCCAATACTAGATTGGTGATCGTTGTTGTAAGAGAACTCACTGAAGGCGCACTTTCATCCCAACTTGCTCCATAGTCCAGGCACATGCCCTCAACATGTCTTCAAGAATTTGATTAGTCCTTTCTGCTTGTCCATCAGTTTGAGGATGAAAAGCAAGGCTGAATTCCAACCTCGCTCCTAGAGATTCATGAAGCTGTCTCCAAAAGTGAGAAGTGAACTGAGTTTCTCTATCAGACACAATACTCTTAGGTACACCGTGGAGGCATACAATTCTGCTCATGTAGATTTTGGCTAACTTTGCATTGGTATAAGTTGTCTTTACGGGTATAAAATGAGCCACTTTAGTTAGGCGATCTACTATTACCCATATGGAATCATACCGACCTAGTCCTTGGTAATCCGTAATGAAGTCCATACCAATATTTTCCCACTTCCATTCGTGAATAGGCATTGGTTGAAGCAAACCTGCTGGTTTCGATGTCCGCTTTCACTCTACTACACACATCACACAAGGCAATGTGTTCACGATGTCCCTTTAAGATTGTTCCACCAAAATCTTTCTTTCATATCCATATACATTTTGGTGTTTCCCGTGAATAGAATACGGAGAGTTATGGGCTTCTTGCAGAATCAGCTCAGATTTCGGATCTTGTGGAACACAAATACGCTTTCGTGCCATAAAGTACCTTATTCGTCCATATGGAAACTTTTAGCTTTCCCTTGGCTAATCCTTTCCTTAATCTCTTCGATTTCTTTATCCGTCTTTTGGGCTTCTTTAATCTTATCCAACAGAGTGGGTTGAACATCCAAAGACATGAGATGTCCTTCTGGCACAATCTCCAACCTGAGTTCCTTGAATTGCTTACACAAATCATCTGGCAATTCACCTTTGGTAAGACCATTTACAAACGCTTTACGACTTAGAGCATCTGCTACTACATTTGCTTTACCGGGGTGGTATTGTAAATTCAAGTCATAATCCTTGATAAGTTCTAGCCATCTTCTTTGTCTCATATTGATCTCCTTCGTGTGAAGATATATTTCAAACTCTTATGGTCGGTGAACACTTCACAACGCTTTTCCCAAAAGGTAATGTCTCCATGTTTTGAGTGCATGGACAACATGGCTAACTCTAAATCATGAGTAGGATAATTTACTTCATGAGTTTTGAGTTGTCTCGAGGCATAAGCCACAACTTTTCCGCCTTGCATAAGTACGGCTCCTAATCCTTGATGCGAAGCATCACAATACACTTGGAAATCCTTTTCCAAATCTGGTAGGCACAGAATCGGTGTCGACACAAGTCTCTTCTTTAATTCTTGAAAGCTGAGTTCACATCCTTCGCACAAGCAAATTTCTTATCTTTCTTTAACAATTCCGTCATTGGTTTAGCAACCTTAGAAAAATTTCAATGAACCTTCAGAGTAACCTCGCTAAACCAAGGAAACTATGTACCTCTTTACATTCTTAGGAGATTCCCATTCGTTACGGCTGAAACCTTAGCAGGATCAACCGCTACACCATCCTTTGTCATAACATGACCAAGAAATCCAACTTCCTCTAACCAAAACTCACACTTGCTGAACTTGGCATAAAGTTTATGTTCCCTTAGTTTCTCAAGTATCAAGCGAGATGTCTTTCATGTTCTTCCTTGCTCTTGGAGTAGACTAAGATGTCATCGATGAAAACGACAACGAACTTGTCGAGAAATTCCATGAACACTTTGTTCATCATATTCATGAAGTATGCCGGAGCGTTGGTTAATCCAAAAGGCATCACGGTACTCATACAATCCATACCTTGTGGTAAATGCTGTTTTAGGTATGTCTTGCTCTCTTATCTTGAGTTGAAAATAGCCTGATCAAGGTCAATCTTTGAGAACACACAAGCTCCTTCTAGCTGATCAAACAAGTCATTGATTCTTGGCAAAGGATATTTGTTCTTGATGGTTACCTCTGAGAGAACGGTAATCTATGCATAATCTTTGAGTTCTATCTCTTTTCTACGAACAAAACTGAGCTCCCAAGATGAAGAACTTGGTGGATGAATCCTTTCTCGCAATTGTTCTCCAAGTTGTTTCTTGAGTTCTTTAAGTTCGCCAACCGACATTTTATAAGGCCTTTTGCCCTTGGTCCGTAACCTGTACCAATTCTATTATAAATTCCACATCTCTATCTGGTGGCATTCCCTGTAACTCTTCCGGAACACATCCGGATACTCACACAATTGGCACACCGTCCAAGCTAACCCCTTAAGAGAATTCAGCTTACTCCCTTTAGATTTAAAATTGGACTTAAATGTTATCCTCTTACCTCAGGGTTGTGAGTGAAATTGTGCGATTTGCACAATCTAGTACTCCCTCATACTTAGCCATCCAATCCATTCCCAAAATTACATCCAATCCTTGGGAATTTAGGATTATTAGGTTTATCGAAACTTATGTTTTCCGATCTCTATGACTAGATCCCGCATCCAAGACTCACTATCATATCCCTCCCGGAGAGCTAACTTTTATCGGACACCCAATGTTTTCAGATGCAAACCCATTTCTTTCGACAAATGCTTTAGATATGAATGAATGAGATGCACCAGGTCAAAGAGTACAAATGCTGAGATGGAATTGAGTCTGAACTTACCAAAGAACGGCATCGTGTTCTTCATAGACTTCCTCCACATTGATGTGGTTAACCTGTCCTTTCAAAAGGATTGGGTTTGTTAGGTCCTTCAACGTTCTTCTCGTGGCACTCATTAGCATAATGCCCCAGCTTCTTGCATTTGAAGCATTCAACCCGACCGTTGTCCTTCTTAGGTTGACTTCCACTTCCACTTCCACTATGGTGGCTCTTATATCCACTCTTGTGGTTCTTGTACTTATCATTGTCATGACTGGCGATGATGCTTGTTGTCATGACGGTTGTGGTTGTGGTGCTTGTTAAACTTCCCATGCTTGTGGGATCCTCGAAACACTATCATCATAGTGAGATTGTTTATGATACGATCCCGAGCTATGCTTGTCGGAGTGTTTCCTCTTCTACTCTCAACTTGCTTCATTTTATTCTCCACAATAACAGCCTTGTCACACAAATGACCGATAAGTTGGAACATATGCCACGCATACCGCAGATTTAGCTCATCATTCAAGCCTTCTAGAAACTTTTCCTTCCTTTTGGCATCGGTCAACCTCATCCGGTGCATAGCGCGCCAGATTGTTGAACTCTTCGATGTATTCAGCCACTGTGGTGGCGCTTCGTCAGTTGTGAAATTCCTTCTTTTCGTGCTCATCATACCGTGAGATATGAGTGGTACGAAATCCATCTTCAAAGATAGCCCAAGTTACCTCATCAATAGGCGTGGTAATCTGAAGTTGTCCCACCATGCGCGGCTGGTCCTTCCAATGATGTGCCGCAAACCTGACCTTTTCAGATCTCAGGCATCCTACGGTCACTAAGTCTTTGTTCACGTAACGTAGCCAATCATTGGCCACCATGGGATCACCGTTCTCGAAAACTTAGCTGGCCTCGCACGCAGAAATCTGGTGAGCATATCAAAACCCGGAGGGTTGTTGTTGTTGTTGTTATTGTTATTGTTGTTGTTGGGGTTGTTGTTGTTCGTTACGGATGAACGCCATCATTTGCATAAGCCGTGTTTAGCATTCATCATTTGTTGCATTTCCGGTAATGTTGGGGTTGGGGTTGGTGTTTGCCGACGGGAGGCATCCGTGGTTTATTCATATAGAGATAAGAATGAGATACCCTTACATGATTTATGCACAATACATTACACAAGCAAACACATAGCAAGCAACACTAGGATAAAAGCTAAACAACAAGATACAAACATACAAGCGGCAAGCCATCCACATGTCGGATGGTCCAACAATAAGTTCATAAATAACAAGTGCGGTAAATAAAGATAATCGAGTAGTCAAATCTACTGCAAGATCAATCTCCTCCTCGACAAAGGTAAGACCTGCTTCTCCATTGCGGTCTTGTTCTCCTCGATGGTAGTGGTCAAAGAGTCGATCTTGGCCTTGAGAGCCCTCTTCCGGGAACGGCCTCTCAATCACCGCTTCTGCCGCTTCTAACTCAAGTCCTTGGACTGCAGCTCTCGGTCATATCACGAATCCTCTTGTTCCTATCCTGACACGCTTCTTGACTCTTGAACTTACGGTCTTGGGTCTCGAACTTCGCCTCCATCTCCTTGACTATCTCTGCCCCGTCGCCAAGAGCTTGTCCTTCTCGCTAAGCTGCACTGAGCTCGCTATTACTAAGCATGACGTTGGTCCTATCGGTATCCACGTGCCTAATAAGAGTCTCTAAGTCCTGGAGGTACAGCGACGGCTCGGCTGTGACCCTTGAGTCGCCCTCAAAGTCAATGGACTTTCCGTCATCATCTCGCCTTCAAGGCGTGGAAGTGAGTGCCTCTAACCTGTCGGGAGTGACGCCCTAACACCGCCCCATCAGATCCTGCATGACAACCTCCATGCCTCTCTCCCTCCATCGCATAAGCTTGAAGACGATGGCCTCCGTAGTAGGCTCCGCTGGCCCCGGCTGGTTCACCTTGAAGCTAAAGGTCCTTCCTCTCAAACTTGGTGAGTGGGTGCACCGTAATGATAGGAAGAGGGAGATCGAGTAAAGTAGTAAGCTCTACGACACGAGGACCAAAACGGGTAGCTGAACTCCTCAACAAAGTCTGATGGCAATAGGCATCTATTTAAGATTGAAAAGTTAGAACAACACCATTTAAGATAAACAAGACAAACATTCAAACACATTCTTGAGACACACATAAATCATACAAGTCATGCATACAAGAATCCATTTCTTCAACCAAGGTTCAAACTTATTTAAGGTATCATTTTGGAAAATAAGGTGATAGGTGGTGGTCCAACTAACGGCGCGCTTACAATCCTATCTCATTGGATCCGTGGCTAGCACAATGTTCCTAGTGGCCACCCTATCTTGTTCACATGCTTCTATCACTAAATCTATAATATCTCCTCTTAAGGATTGGTTGGTGATTTCCAACTCTTGGGTATGTTCCTTCTCTTCTCTAAGTCTTTTGGAGGTTGAGCATCCTGCACTTGACTCTAGCAATCGAAGTTCTTTGATAGTCTTCCAAGCTGCTTCTTTTGCTGACTCAAAGAATGTGGTGTGCATAAAAGTGTTGGTGTACATGCAGAAGCCTTTTTCTTTGTGGTTGTCTTCCTTGTTCTTGTACAAGTGAAGTTGCACCCACCAATACTCCACTCCATCCTCCATCACCGGAAAGCCCTTGTACACACCGCACCATGTACTCCCATGGTTTCCATGAGGTCCTTGAGAATCTTGGGAAACTGGGCCTCACACTCCAAGGTCATGGTCATGAGTGGTCCTTTCTTCACGGCCATTGACGGAGTTCATCTACAAATAGAGATGAGAAGGAGAAGATTAGAAAAGTTTACGAGAAGAATAGACAAGTGTAGAAGAAGTAAAATTTTTCCTTAGTGGTTTCCAATCCTAGGTCATAATCCCACAGCAACACAAAGGTTCTCGATACCATCTGTAAGATCCCTCCTTATTAAAGGAAAAGATCCTGTGATTGCAATGCTAGTCCCTGGATCATTGCTAGCATCCACAGTTTAAGATGAAGTACAGATACAAAGGTCGCTTATTACAGTCATTCCAGATAAAACATAGTCTTTACAACTCATGGCCAAAGGCCTAGTACAAGAGTTTATGGAATATGTAAATAAACATAAGTCTTCATCTTCATGTGCCACAGGCAAGCATGTTGAGTGTAGACTCATGACTCCTATTCATCATCGAGTAACTCGCAACATCATAAGTTACAGCCAGAGGGTCAATACTTTGGAATAGTATTGGCAAGTGATACCTTAGTATATATTTAAGTGGACTATAAGGCTATATGCATTTGGCTGGTGGAGCTTAGGCTTGCATTGCTTAAAATAGATTTTTCCTTAACTTTTGAAAACACTAAGTTTTTGCTTGACAAAGTCCATCCCAAGGTATCTACCAATCAGAGATCAAGATCCACTGTGGCATCTACCAATCAAAGACTGAAGATCCTTTAACCCTTGTTCACCCACAAGTTTTATTTAGAAATTGGAGTGATGAGATTCTTGAAGTTTCCATGTCTTGATGCTCAAATTGTCCTTTACCGGGACATGGCTAAGTACTTAGGTTTTACACTGCAGAGGTGGTGCACTTTCCCCACAAGCCTTGGTTTCCCAAGACATGATCCTTCAGTAGCCTTTCCTTAGTCAAATGGACGCGCCCAACCTATCAACCCATCTACCACCCACTGTCCAAGAGACTAAGTTCCAAAGATCCTAAGATCATGGCAGAGCCCATATTACCAAGTGGTTGCACTTGAAGCTTCTCAACATTTGACAACTCAAATCTCTTTGTTCCTGGGTGGCCATCCACAAGTGAGATACACAAGGTTCACCAAGACTTCTGGCCTTGTGTAACCACTCAACATATCCCATTCTTTCCATTCCACCTGTGTGATTCATTAACTTAGTTGTTTTGTTAAATAAAAACAAGTTCTTAGACTTGGAATAATTTTCCATAGTGTGAATATATAAACCACCCTTGTTTTCTAGTAGCTAGGCTAGGCATGATAGTAATAGGAATCTTGACTTAGGTAATTTTCACTAAGGTTTTACCTAATAGGTTTTCCCAAAGCTTAGCTTGTACTTAGCAAAAATTCATGCAAGTCCTATACTTAGAAAAATAATACTAATGCATATATAAAATATAGGAATGGAATATTCATGATGATATCACTTGCCTTGGTAGTGTGGAGAGTAGCACTCACACAATCACAATCACTAGCAAAATCTACACAAAAAGTTGTAGCACACAATTACACACAAATATATACAAACAAGAAATAGTATGAATGCATGCATGCATTAATCTACCAAGTGATGATTTTTGAAAACTCAACCAAGCAAGTGCATGAATACAGAAACTAAACAAGTCACAAAATAGCCAAGACAACTTAAATAACCCTAAAACAAAATACTAAACTAAATCTATACTCAAAAAGGCCTCAAACAAGTTTCTGTAATTTAAGCCAAACTAATGGTTACTATATGCTAAACAAAAGGATAGGCAGAAAGGTCTTGTTTTTCTGAATCCAACGGTATAAAGTTTGCAAAATTCTAACGTGGAATTCAAAAGATATTGGCATTTGAAATCTGGATCAAAATCTGTTTTAGATTCTATTTTCAGATCAGTTCCTAGCCACGCGTCATGATCTTATTCGCCCGTGCAGTTCGCTTCGATCGAGCTCCCGCCGTAGGATCTAAATGAAATCTGGCGGCTCGGATCGCGTCGCTTGAGGTTAAGTGATCTATCGTGGCGTTCGATCCGATCTAACGGCTACTCTTGCTCGCCACAGATGGCGGCTGCTGGTGGCTACCGCGGCGGAATCGGTCGACGACGTTGCCGACGATGCAGGAGGTAAGTGAGATCGAGGAGTAGCTCACCGGGCTCAGGAGGTCACGGCGAAGCTTGTCGTACTCGCGGTTGGTCAAGGGGCGCTCGGGCACGGCTGTGATTGCTCACCGGAGTTCGTGGCGTCAAGGTGCGTCGGGTGGTCGTCGTGGGCGTCTTGTGGGTCACCCAAGGCAGGCGAGGACACGGTTAGATTCCACAGTCGAGGCGAAGTAGTGAGCATGAACGGAAGGCAAGGCGGTCTGCCTCTACCGGAAAACTCGTCGGAGTTGATGTCGCCGTCGGTGCTCGCGGTGTCAGGTGGAACCGGTGACCTGGGGCAGTACAGGACAGACTAGTGAGGTCAGGCGATGCGCAAAGACATGCTGAGTCAGATTGCAAGAACGAGAGGCAGAGGGGGACACTAGGCTCACCGGAATCGATCGCCGGAGAGGCTCTCATCAAGGCGGTGCAAAGTTGATTGAGGACTGGTGGCGGAAGCGAGGTGTTTGGGGTAAATTGATCGCGAGGCAGAGGGGGTCTTATAGCCAGATGCTCGACAGGAAACGTCCGTCGATTAATGCCCAATTACTCCCGGCATCACTGCGGCAACGGTCAGCGGAGATCGTCGCGGAGACGGGGAAGACGATCTTGGCGTGGAGAAGGCCCTTGTCAGCGAGGAGCGCAGAGTGCGTGGGGTCGGTATGTCATTCGTGTGCTCACGCTGTGAGAAGAAAAAGGAGGTCCGGGTGGGCTTGTTGGCTTCATCCGGCTGTGGGCCAGATTCTGGCCTTGACCTTTTCTTTGCTTAAGTTTTCTTTTCTAATTCCATTTTCTGAATAGAATTTGATATGAATTCAAATCCTTTTGAATTCAAACTTCTTTGGGGATTTTTGCAGGGTTCTGTGGGTTCAAAAATGAGTCAGATGACCATGTGGTTACTAGCAAGGCTTGGTCAAGCTTGGGTCTTTGAAATAAACAGAGACTTTGTCTCTTTGTCTCTAGTTGCAAATATTTGGAATAGGGTCTAGAAAATATTTTTAAATTGAAGTCTTGGGTTTAAATGTTATTCCTATTCTTTCCAACCATGGTGGCAAGCAAACAAGATCATGAACAATCAAATCCCAAAGGGTGTTGGCCAATTGAGACAATTTGCCCACATGAAATCATAGCTCAAACTTCTGTCTCCAAATGATTTTTGAGAAAAACCCTATATGAATGAATGATGCAAGAATGAAATGAATGAGTTTTTGAAACATGATTTTTGGGATGTTACACACATGCAAAGACTCGAGTTGTCGTTAGTGAAAAGAACATACATGCAATGACACTGGTGGATCCATGTGTGGTCTCTGAAAAGAACACACATGCAATGACACTGGTGGATCCATAGGTGGTATGTGAAAGGAACACACATTTCAATGACTCTGGTTGTTACTAAAAAGAACACACATGCAATGACACTGGTGGATCCATAGGTGGTATGTGAAAAGAACACACATTTAATTGACTCTGGTTGTTGTTACTAAAAAGAACACACATGCAATGAAACTGGTGGATTGTGAAAAGAGCACACATGCAATGACACTGGTGGATCCATAGGTGGATTGTGAAAAGATCACACATGCAATGACACTGGTGGATCCATATGTGGTATGTTAAAAGAACACACATGCAATGACTCCAGTTGTTGTTAGTGAAAAGAACATACATGCAATGGCACTGGTGGATCCATGTGTGGTCTCTAAAGAGAACACCCATTTCAATGACACTGGTGGATCCATATGTGGTATGTGAAAAGAACACACATGCAATGACTCGAGTTGTTGTTAGTGAAAAAAACATACATGCAATGACACTGGTGGATCCATGTGTGGTCTCTGAAAAGAACACACATGCAATGACACTGGTGGATCCATAGGTTGTATGTGACAAGAACACACATTTCAATAACTCTGGTTGTTGTTACTAAAAAGAACACACATGCAATGACACTGGTGGATCCATAGGTGGTATGTGAAAAGAACACACATTTCAATGACTCTGGTTGTTGTTACTAAAAAGAACACACATGCAATGACACTAGTGGATCCATAGGTGGTATGTGAAAAGAACACACATTTAAATGACTCTGATTGTTGTTACTAAAAAGAACACACATGCAATGACACTGGTGGATCCATAGGTGGATTGTGCAAAGAGCACACATGCAATGAAACTGGTGGATCCATATGTGGTATGTGTAAAGAACACACATGCAATGACTCGAGTTGTTGTTAGTGAAAATAACATACATGCAATGACACTGGTGGATCCATGTGTGGTCCCTGAAAAGAACACACATGCAATGACACTGGTGGATCCATAGGTGGTATGTGAAAATAACACACATTTAAATGACTTTGGTTGTTGTTACTAAAAAGAACACACATGCAATGATACTGGTGGATCCATAGTTGGTATGTGAAAAGAACACACATTTCAATGACTCTGGTTGTTGTTACTAAAAAGAACACACATGCAATGAAACTGGTGGATCCATATGTGGATTGTGAAAAGAGCACAAATGCAATGACACTGGTGGATCCATATGTGTTATGTGAAAAGAACACACATGCAATGAGTCTGGTTGTTGTTACTAAAAAGAACACATGCAATGACACTAGTGGATCCATAGGTGGTATTTGAAAAGAACACACATTTCAATGACTCTGGTTGTTGTTACTAAAAAGAACACACATGCAATGACACTGGTGGATCCATAGGTGGATTGTGAAAAGAGCACACATGCAATGAAACTGGTGGATCCATATGTGGTATGTGAAAAGAACACACATGCAAAGACTCGAGTTGTCGTTAGTGAAAAGAACATACATGCAATGACACTGGTGGATCCATGTGTGGTCTCTGAAAAGAACACACATGCAATGACACTGGTGGATCCATAGGTGGTATGTGAAAAGAACACACATTTCAATGACTCTGGTTGTTGTTACGAAAAAGAACACACATGCAATGACACTGGTGGATTGTGAAAAGAGCACACATGCAATGACACTGGTTGATCCATAGGTGGATTGTGAAAAGATCACACATGCAATGACACTGGTGGATCCATATGTGGTATGTTAAAAGAACACACATGCAATGACTCCAGTTGTTGTTAGTGAAAAGAACATACATGCAATGGCACTGGTGGATCCATGTGTGGTCTCTAAAGAGAACACCCATTTCAATGACACTGGTGGATCCATATGTGGTATGTGAAAAGAACACACATGCAATGACTCTGGTTGTTGTTACTAAAAAGAACACGCATGCAATGACACTGGTGGATCCATAGGTGGTATGTGAAAATAACACACATTTCAATGACTCTGGTTGTTGTTACTAAAAAGAACACACATGTAATGACACTGGTGGATCCATATGTGGTATGTGAAAAGAACACACATGCAATGACTCCAGTTGTTGTTAGTGAAAAGAACATACATGCAATGATACTGGTGGATCCATGTGTGGTCTCTGAAAAATACACACATGCAATGACACTGGTGGATCCATAGGTGGTATGTGAAAAGAACACACATTTCAATGACTCTGGTTGTTGAAAAGAACACACATGCAATGACACTGGTGGATCCATAGGTGGTATGTAAAAATAACACACATTTCAATGACTCTAGTTGTTGTTACTAAAAAGAACACACATGCAATGACACTAGTGGATCCATAGGTGGTATGTGAAAATAACACACATTTCAATGACTCTGGTTGTTGTTACTAAAAAGAACACACATGCAATGAAATTGGTGGATCCATAGGTGGATTGTGAAAAGAGCACACATGCAATGACACTGGTGGATCCATATGTGTTATGTGAAAAGAACACACATGCAATGACTCTGGTTGTTGTTACTAAAAAGAACACATGCAATGACACTAGTGGATCCATAGGTGGTATGTGAAAAGAAGACATATTTCAATGACTCTGGTTGTTGTTACTAAAAAGAACACACATGCAATGACACTGGTGGATCCATAGGTGGATTGTGAAAAGAGCACACATGCAATGAAGCTGGTGGATCCATATGTGGTATGTGAAAAGAAAACACATGCAATGACTCCAGTTGTTGTTAGTGAAAAGAACATACATGCAATGACACTAGTGGATCCATGTGTGGTCTTTGAAAAGAACACACATGCAATGACACTGGTGGATCCATAGGTGGTATGTGAAAAGAACACACATTTCAATGACTCTGGTTGTTGTTACTAAAAAGAACACACATGCAATGACACTGGTGGATCCATAGGTGGTACGTGAAAATAACACACATTTCAATGACTCTGGTTGTTGTTACTAAAAAGAACACACATGTAATGACACTGGTGGATCCATATGTGGTATGTGAAAAGAACACACATGCAATGACTCCAGTTGTTGTTAGTGAAAAGAACATACATGCAATGATACTGGTGGATCCATGTGTGGTCTCTGAAAAATACACACATGCAATGACACTGGTGGATCCATAGGTGGTATGTGAAAAGAACACACATTTCAATGACTCTGGTTGTTGTTACTAAAAAGAACACACATGCAATGACACTGGTGGATCCATAGGTGGTATGTGAAAATAACACACATTTCAATGACTCTAGTTGTTGTTACTAAAAAGAACACACATGCAATGACACTGGTGGATCCATAGGTGGTATGTGAAAATAACACACATTTCAATGACTCTGGTTGTTGTTACTAAAAAGAACACACATGCAATGAAATTGGTGCATCCATAGGTGGATTGTGAAAAGAGCACACATGCAATGACACTGGTGGATCCATATGTGTTATGTGAAAAGAACACACATGCAATGACTCTGGTTGTTGTTACTAAAAAGAACACATGCAATGACACTAGTGGATCCATAGGTGGTATGTGAAAAGAAGACATATTTCAATGACTCTGGTTGTTGTTACTAAAAAGAACACACATGCAATGACACTGGTGGATCCAAAGGTGGATTGTGAAAAGAGCACACATGCAATGAAGCTGGTGGATCCATATGTGGTATGTGAAAAGAAAACACATGCAATGACTCCAGTTGTTGTTAGTGAAAAGAACATACATGCAATGACACTAGTGGATCCATGTGTGGTCTCTGAAAAGAACACACATGCAATGACACTGGTGGATCCATAGGTGGTATGTGAAAAGAACACACATTTCAATGACTCTGGTTGTTGTTACTAAAAAGAACACACATGCAATGACACTGGTGGATCCATAGGTGGTATGTAAAAAGAACACACATTTCAATGACTCTGGTTGTTGTTACTAAAAAGAACACACATGCAATGAAACTGGTGGATCCATAGGTGGATTGTGAAAAGAGCACACATGCAATAACTCCAGTTGTTGTTAGTGAAAAGAACATACATGCAATGACACTAGTGGATCCATGTGTGGTCTCTGAAAAGAACACACATGCAATGACACTGGTGGATCCATAGGTGGTATGTGAAAAGAACACACATTTCAACGACTCTGGTTGTTGTTACTAAAAAGAACACACATGCAATGACACTGGTGGATCCATAGGTGGTATGTGAAAATAACACACATTTAAATGACTTTGGTTGTTGTTACTAAAAAGAACACACATGCAATGACACTGGTGGATCCATAGGTGGTATGTGAAAAGAACACACATTTCAATGACTCTGGTTGTTGTTACTAAAAAGAACACACATGCAATGAAACTGGTGAATCCATAGGTGGATTGTGAAAAGAGCACACATGCAATGACACTGGTGGATCCATATGTGTTATGTGAAAAGAACACACATGCAATGACTCTGGTTGTTGTTACTAAAAAGAACACATGCAATGACACTAGTGGATCCATAGGTTGTATTTGAAAAGAACACACATTTCAATGACTCTGGTTGTTGTTACTAAAAAGAACACACATGCAATGACACTGGTGGATCCATAGGTGGATTGTGAAAAGAGCACACATGCAATGAAACTGGTGGATCCATATGTGGTATGTGAAAAGAACACACATGCAAAGACTCGAGTTGTCGTTAGTGAAAAGAACATACATGCAATGACACTGGTGGATCCATGTGTGGTCTCTGAAAAGAACACACATGCAATGACACTGGTGGATCCATAGGTGGTATGTGAAAGGAACACACATTTCAATGACTCTGGTTGTTGTTACTAAAAAGAACACACATGCAATGACACTGGTGGATCCATAGGTGGTATGTGAAAAGAACACACATTTAATTGACTCTGGTTGTTGTTACTAAAAAGAACACACATGCAATGAAACTGGTGGATTGTGAAAAGAGCACACATGCAATGACACTGGTGGATCCATAGGTGGATTGTGAAAAGATCACACATGCAATGACACTGGTGGATCCATATGTGGTATGTTAAAAGAACACACATGCAATGACTCCAGTTGTTGTTAGTGAAAAGAACATACATGCAATGGCACTGGTGGATCCATGTGTGGTCTCTAAAGAGAACACCCATTTCAATGACACTGGTGGATCCATATGTGGTATGTGAAAAGAACACACATGCAATGACTCTGGTTGTTGTTACTAAAAAGAACACGCATGCAATGACACTGGTGGATCCATAGGTGGTATGTGAAAATAACACACATTTCAATGACTCTGGTTGTTGTTACTAAAAAGAACACACATGTAATGACACTGGTGGATCCATATGTGGTATGTGAAAAGAACACACATGCAAATGACTCCAGTTGTTGTTAGTGAAAAGAACATACATGCAATGATACTGGTGGATCCATGTGTGGTCTCTGAAAAATACACACATGCAATGACACTGGTGGATCCATAGGTGGTATGTGAAAAGAACACACATTTCAATGACTCTGGTTGTTGTTACTAAAAAGAACACACATGCAATGACACTGGTGGATCCATAGGTGGTATGTGAAAATAACACACATTTCAATGACTCTAGTTGTTGTTACTAAAAATAACACACATGCAATGACACTGGTGGATCCATAGGTGGTATGTGAAAATAACACACATTTCAATGACTCTGGTTGTTGTTACTAAAAAGAACACACATGCAATGAAACTGGTGGATCCATAGGTGGATTGTGAAAAGAGCACACATGCAATGACACTGGTGGATCCATATGTGTTATGTGAAAAGAACACACATGCAATGACTCTGGTTGTTATTACTAAAAAGAACACATGCAATGACACTAGTGGATCCATAGGTGGTATGTGAAAAGAAGACATATTTCAATGACTCTGGTTGTTGTTACTAAAAAGAACACACATGCAATGACACTGGTGGATCCATAGGTGGATTGTGAAAAGAGCACACATGCAATGAAGCTGGTGGATCCATATGTGGTATGTGAAAAGAAAACACATGCAATGACTCCAGTTGTTGTTAGTGAAAAGAACATACATGCAATGACACTAGTGGATCCATGTGTGGTCTCTGAAAAGAACACCCATGCAATGACACTGGTGGATCCATAGGTGGTATGTGAAAAGAACACACATTTCAATGACTCTGGTTGTTGTTACTAAAAAGAACACACATGCAATGACACTGGTGGATCCATAGGTGGTATGTGAAAAGAACACACATTTCAATGACTCTGGTTGTTGTTACTAAAAAGAACACACATGCAATGAAACTGGTGGATCCATAGGTGGATTGTGAAAAGAGCACACATACAATGACTCTAGTTGTTGTTAGTGAAAAGAACATACATGCAATGACACTAGTGGATCCATGTGTGGTCTCTGAAGAGAACACACATTTCAATGACACTGGTGGATCCATATGTGGTATGTGAAAAGAACACACATGCAATGACTCTGGTTGTTCTTACTAAAAAGAACACACATGCAATGACACTAGTGGATCCATAGGTGGTATGTGAAAAGAACACACATTTCAATGACTCTGGTTGTTGTTACTAAAAAGAACACACATGCAATGACACTGGTGGATCTATAGGTGGATTGTGAAAAGAGCACACGTGCAATGAAACTGGTGGATCCATATGTGGTATGTGAAAAGAACACACATGCAATGACTCGAGTTGTTGTTAGTGAAAATAACATACATGCAATGACACTAGTGGATCCATGTGTGGTCTCTGGAAAGAACACACATGCAATCACACTGGTGGATCCATAGGTTGTATGTGAAAAGAACACACATTTCAATGACTCTAGTTGTTGTTACTAAAAAGAACACACATGCAATGACACTTGTGGATCCATAGGTGGTATGTGAAAAGAACACACATTTCAATGACTTTGGTTGTTGTTAGTAAAAAGAACACACATGCAATGAAACTGGTGGATCCATAGGTGGATTGTGAAAAGAGCACTCATGCAATTACACTGGTGGATCCATATGTGGTATGTGAAAAGAACACACATGCAATGACACTAGTGGATCCATAGGTGGATTGTGAAAAGATCACACATGCAATGACACTGGTGGATCCATATGTGTATGTCAAAAGAACACACATGCAATGACTCCAGTTGTTGTTAGTGAAAAGAACATACATCCAATGGCACTGGTGGATCCGTGTGTGGTCTCTAAAGAGAACACACATTTCAATGACACTGGTGGATCCATATGTGGTATGTGAAAAGAACACACATGCAATGACTCTGGTTGTTGTTACTAAAAAGAACACACATGAAATGACACTAGTGGATCCATAGGTGGTATGTGAAAAGAACACACATTTCAATGACTTGTTGTTACTAAAAGAAAAGAACACACATTTCAATGACTCTGGTTGTTGTTACTAAAAAGAACACACATGCAATGACACAGGTGGATCTATAGGTGGATTGTGAAAAGAGCACACATGCAATGAAACTGGTGGATCCATATGTGGTATGTGAAAAGAACACAGATGCAATGACTCGAGTTGTTGTTAGTGAAAATAACATACATGCAATGACACTGGTGGATCCATGTGTTGTCTCTGAAAAGAACACACATGAAAACACACTGGTGGATCCAGTTGTTGTTATTGAAAAGAACACACATTTCAATGACTCTGGTTGTTGTTACTAAAAAGAACACACATGCAATGACACTGGTGGATCCATAGGTGGTATGTGAAAAGAACACACATTTCAATGACTCTGGTTGTTGTTAGTAAAAAGAACACACATGCAATGAAACTGGTGGATCCATAGGTGGATTGTGAAAAGAGCACTCATGCAATTACACTGGTGGATCCATATGTGGTATGTGAAAAGAACACACATGCAATGACACTAGTGGATCCATAGGTGGATTGTGAAAAGATCACACATGCAATGACACTGGTGGATCCATACGTGGTATGTGAAAAGAACACACATGCAATGACTCGAGTTGTTGTTAGTGAAAAGAACATACATGCAATGACACTGGTGGATCCATGTGTGATCTCTGAAGAGAACACACATTTCAATGACACTGGTGGATCCATATGTGGTATGTGAAAAGAGCACACATGCAATGACAATGGTTGTTGTTACTAAAAAGAACACACATGCAATGACACTAGTGGATCCATATGTGGTATGTGAAAAGAGCACACATGCAATGCCACCAGATGTTGTTAGTAAAAAGAACAAGCATGCAATGACACTGGTGGATCCATAGGTGGTATGTGAAAATAACACACATTTCAATGACTCTGGTTGTTGTTACTAAAAAGAACACACATGTAATGACACTGGTGGATCCATATGTGGTATGTGAAAAGAACACACATGCAAATGACTCCAGTTGTTGTTAGTGAAAAGAACATACATGCAATGATACTGGTGGATCCATGTGTGGTCTCTGAAAAATACACACATGCAATGGCACTGGTGGATCCATAGGTGGTATGTGAAAAGAACACACATTTCAATGACTCTGGTTGTTGTTACTAAAAAGAACACACATGCAATGACACTGGTGGATCCATAGGTGGTATGTGAAAATAACACACATTTCAATGACTCTGGTTCTTGTTACTAAAAATAACACACATGCACTAACACTGGTGGATCCATAGGTGGTATGTGAAAATAACACACATTTCAATGACTCTGGTTGTTGTTACTAAAAAGAACACACATGCAATGAAACTGGTGGATCCATAGGTGGATTGTGAAAAGAGCACACATGCAATGACACTGGTGGATCCATATGTGTTATGTGAAAAGAACACACATGCAATGACTCTGGTTGTTATTACTAAAAAGAACACAGGCAATGACAATAGTGTATCACTAGGTGGTGTGTGAGAAGATGACATATTTCAATGACTCGTTGTTGTTACTAAAAGAACACACATGCAATGACACTTTGGTGGATCCATAGGTGGATTGTGAAAAGATCACACATGCAATGAAGCTGGTGGATCCATATGTGGTATGTGAAAAGAAAACACATGCAATGACTCCAGTTGTTGTTAGTGAAAAGAACATACATGCAATGACACTAGTGGATCCATGTGTGGTCTCTGAAAAGAACACCCATGCAATGACACTGGTGGATCCATAGGTGGTATGTGAAAAGAACACACATTTCAATGACTCTGGTTGTTGTTACTAAAAGAACACACATGCAATGACACTGGTGGATCCATAGGTGGTATGTGAAAAGAACACACATTTCAATGACTCTGGTTGTTGTTACTAAAAAGAACACACATGCAATGAAACTGGTGGATCCATAGGTGGATTGTGAAAAGAGCACACATACAATGACTCTAGTTGTTGTTAGTGAAAAGAACATACATGCAATGACACTAGTGGATCCATGTGGTCTCAAGAGAACACACATTTCAATGACACTGGTGGATCCATATGGTATGAAAAGAACACACATGCAATGACTCTGGTTGTTCTTACTAAAAGAACACACATGCAATGACACTAGTGGATCCATAGGTGGTATGTGAAAAGAACACACATTTCAATGACTCTGGTTGTTGTTACTAAAAAGAACACACATGCAATGACACTGGTGGATCTATAGGTGGATTGTGAAAAGAGCACACGTGCAATGAAACTGGTGGATCCATATGTGGTATGTGAAAAGAACACACATGCAATGACTCGAGTTGTTGTTAGTGAAAATAACATACATGCAATGACACTAGTGGATCCATGTGTGGTCTCTGAAGAGAACACACATGCAATGACACTGGTGGATCCATAGGTTGTATGTGAAAAGAACACACATTTCAATGACTCTAGTTGTTGTTACTAAAAAGAACACACATGCAATGACACTTGTGGATCCATAGGTGGTATGTGAAAAGAACACACATTTCAATGACTTTGGTTGTTGTTAGTAAAAAGAACACACATGCAATGAAACTGGTGGATCCATAGGTGGATTGTGAAAAGAGCACTCATGCAATTACACTGGTGGATCCATATGTGGTATGTGAAAAGAACACACATGCAATGACACTAGTGGATCCATAGGTGGATTGTGAAAAGATCACACATGCAATGACACTGGTGGATCCATATGTGTATGTCAAAAGAACACACATGCAATGACTCCAGTTGTTGTTAGTGAAAAGAACATACATCCAATGGCACTGGTGGATCCGTGTGTGGTCTCTAAAGAGAACACACATTTCAATGACACTGGTGGATCCATATGTGGTATGTGAAAAGAACACACATGCAATGACTCTGGTTGTTGTTACTAAAAAGAACACACATGAAATGACACTAGTGGATCCATAGGTGGTATGTGAAAAGAACACACATTTCAATGACTCTGGTTGTTGTTACTAAAAAGAACACACATGCAATGACACTGGTGGATCTATAGGTGGATTGTGAAAAGAGCACACATGCAATGAAACTGGTGGATCCATATGTGGTATGTGAAAAGAACACAGATGCAATGACTCGAGTTGTTGTTAGTGAAAATAACATACATGCAATGACACTGGTGGATCCATGTGTTGTCTCTGAAAAGAACACACATGCAATCACACTGGTGGATCCATAGGTTGTATTTGAAAAGAACACACATTTCAATGACTCTGGTTGTTGTTACTAAAAAGAACACACATGCAATGACACTGGTGGATCCATAGGTGGTATGGGAAAAGAACACACATTTCAATGACTCTGGTTGTTGTTAGTAAAAAGAACACACATGCAATGAAACTGGTGGATCCATAGGTGGATTGTGAAAGAGCACTCATGCAATTACACTGGTGGATCCATATGTGGTATGTGAAAAGAACACACATGCAATGACACTAGTGGATCCATAGGTGGATTGTGAAAAGATCACACATGCAATGACACTGGTGGATCCATACGTGGTATGTTAAAAGAACACACATGCAATGACTCGAGTTGTTGTTAGTGAAAAGAACATACATGCAATGACACTGGTGGATCCATGTGTTATCTCTGAAGAGAAAACACATTTCAATGACACTGTGGATCCATATGTGGTATGTGAAAAGAACACACATGCAATGACTCTGTTGTTGTTACTAAAAGAACACACATGCAATGACACTAGTGGATCCATAGGTGGTATGTGAAAGAACACACATTTCAATGACTCTGGTTGTTGTTACTAAAAGAACACACATGCAATGACACTGGTGGATCCATAGGTGGATTGTGAAAGAGCACACATGCAATGACTGGTGGATCCATATGTGGTATGTAAAAGAACACACATGCAATGACTAGAGTTGTTGTTAGTGAAAAGAACATACATGCAATGACACTGGTGGATCCTTGTGTGGTCACTAGAAATAAAACACAAGCAATGACACTGGTGGATCCATAGCTGGTATGTGAAAAGAACACACATTTCAATGACTCTGGTTGTTGTTACTAAAAAGAACATACATCCAATGACACTGGTGGATCCATAGGTGGTATGTGAAAAGAACACACATTTCAATGAATCTGGTTGTTGTTACTAAAAAGAACACACATGCAATGAAACAGGTGGGTCCATAGGTGGATTGTGAAAAGAGCACACATGCAATGACACTGGTGGATCCATATGTGGTATGTGAAAAGAACACACATGCAATGACACTAGTGGATCCGTAGGTGGATTGTGAAAAGATCACACATGCAATGACACTGGTGGATCCATATGTGTATGTTAAAAGAACACACATGCAATGACTCCAGTTGTTGTTAGTGAAAAGAACATACATGCAATGGCACTGGTGGATCCATATGTGGTCTCTAAAGAGAACACACATTTCAATGACACTGGTGGATCCATATGTGGTATGTGAAAAGAACACACATGCAATGACTCTGGTTGTTGTTACTAAAAAGAACACACATGCAATGACACTAGTGGATCCATAGGTGGTATGTGAAAAGAACACACATTTCAATGACTCTGGTTGTTGTTACTAAAAAGAACACACATGCAATGACACTGGTGGATCTATAGGTGGATTGTGAAAAGAGCACACGTGCAATGAAACTGGTGGATCCATATGTGGTATGTGAAAAGAACACACATGCAATGACTCGAGTTGTTGTTAGTGAAAATAACATACATGCAATGACACTAGTGGATCCATGTGTGGTCTCTGGAAAGAACACACATGCAATCACACTGGTGGATCCATAGGTAGTATGTGAAAAGAACACACATTTCAATGACTCTAGTTGTTGTTACTAAAAAGAACACACATGCAATGACACTTGTGGATCCATAGGTGGTATGTGAAAAGAACACACATTTCAATGACTCTGGTTGTTGTTAGTAAAAAGAACACACATGCAATGAAACTGGTGGATCCATAGGTGGATTGTGAAAAGAGCACACATGCAATGACATCGGTGGATCCATATGTGGTATGTGAAAAGAACACACATGCAATGACACTAGTGGATCCATAGGTTGATTGTGAAAAGATCACACATGCAATGACACTGGTGGATCCATATGTGTATGTCGAAAGAACACACATGCAATGACTCAGTTGTTGTTAGTGAAAAGAACATACATCCAATGGCTGGTGGATCCAGTGTGGTCTCTAAAGAACACACATTTCAATGACACTGGTGTATCCTTTTGTGGTATGTGAAACGAACACACATGCAATGACTCTGGTTGTTGTTACTAAAAAGAACACACATGAAATGACACTAGTGGATCCATAGGTGGTATGTGAAAAGAACACACATTTCAATGACTCTGGTTGTTGTTACTAAAAAGAACACACATGCAATGACACTGGTGGATCTATAGGTGGATTGTGAAAAGAGCACACATGCAATGAAACTGGTGGATCCATATGTGGTATGTGAAAAGAACACACATGCAATGACTCGAGTTGTTGTTAGTGAAAATAACATACATGCAATGACACTGGTAGATCCATGTGTTGTCTCTGAAAAGAACAAACATGCAATGACACTGGTGGATCCATATGTGGTATGTGAAAAGAACACACATTTCAATGACTCTGGTTGTTGTTACTAAAAAGAACACACATGCAATGACGCGGGTGGATCCATAGGTGGTATGTGAAAATAACACACATTTCAATGAATCTGGTTGTTGTTACTAAAAAGAACACACATGCAATGACACTGGTGGATCCATAGGTGGATTGTGAAAAGAGCACACATGCAATGACACTGGTGGATCCATATGTGGTATGTGAAAAGAACACACATGCAATGACACTAGTGGATCCATAATTGGATTGTGAAAAGATCACATGCAATGACACTGTGGATCCATATGTGGTATGTTAAAAGAACACACATGCAATGACTCGAGTTGTTGTTACTGAAAAGAACAGACATGCAATGACACTGGTGGATCCATGTGTGATCTCTAAAGAGAACACACATTTCAATGACACTGGTGGATCCATATGTGGTATGTGAAAAGAACACACATGCAATGACTCTGGTTGTTGTTACTAAAAAGAACACACATGCAATGACACTAGTGGATCCATAGGTGGTATGTGAAAAGAACACCCATTTCAATGACTCTGGTTGTTGTTACTAAAAAGAACACTCATGCAATGACACTTGTGGATCCATAGGTGGATTGTGAAAAGAGCACACATTAAATGAAAATGGTGGTAACATATGTTGTATGGTAAAAGTACACACATGCAATGACTCGAGTTGTTGTTAGAAAAGAACATACATGCAATGACACTGGTGGATCCTTGTGGTCACTAGAAATAAAACACACACAAGCAATGACACTGGTGGATCCATAGCTGGTATGGGAAAAGAACACACATTTCAATGACTCGTTGTTGTTACTAAAAAGAACACACATGCAATGACACTGGTGGATCCATAGGTGGTATGTGAAAAGAACACATTTCAATGACTCGTTGTTGTTACTAAAAAGAACACACATGCAATGAAACAGGTGGGTCCATAGGTGGATTGTGAAAAGAGCACACATGCAATGACACCGTGGATCCATATGTGGACTATCAAAAGAACACACATGCAATGACACTAGTGGATCCATAGGTGGATTGTGAAAAGATCACACATGCAATGACACTGGTGGATCCATATGTGTATGTTAAAAGAACACACATGCAATGACTCCAGTTGTTGTTAGTGAAAAGAACATACATGCAATGGCACTGGTGGATCCATATGTGGTCTCTAAAGAGAACACACATTTCAATGACACTGGTGGATCCATATGTGGTATGTGAAAAGAACACACATGCAATGACTCTGGTTGTTGTTACTAAAAAGAACGCACATGAAATGACACTGGTGGATCCATAGGTGGTATGTGAAAGGAACACACATTTCAATGACTCTGGTTGTTATTACTAAAAAGAACACACATGCAATGACACTGGTGGATCCATAGGTGGATTGTGAAAAGAGCACACATGCAATGACACTTGTGGATCCATATGTGGTATGTGAAAAGAACACACATGCAATGACACCAGTTGTTGTTAGTGAAAAGAACATACATGCAATGACACTGTGTAAGATCCCTCCTTATTAAAGGAAAAGATCCCTGTGATTGCAATGCTAGTCCCTGGATCAATGCTAGCATCCACAGTTTAAGATGAAGTACACAGATACAAAGGTCGTTTATTACAGTCATTCCAGAGATAAAACATAGTCTTTTACAACTCAGGGCCAAAGGCCTAATACAAGAGTTTATGGAATATGTAAATAAACATAAGTCTTCATCTTCATGTGCCACAGGCAAGCATGTTGAGTGTAGACTCATGACTCCTATTCTTCATCAGAGTAACCTGCAACATCATAAGTTACAGCCACAGAGGGTCAATACTCTGGAATAGTATTGGCAAGTGATACCTTAGTATATTTTAAGTGGACTATAATACTATATGCATTTGGCTGGTGGAGCTTAGGCTTGCATTGCTCAAAATAGATTTTTCCTTAACTTTTTGAAAATACTAAGTTTTAGTTTGGCAAAGACTATCCCAAGGTATCTACCAATCAAAGACTGAAGATCCACTCAGGGCATCTACCAATCAAAGACTGAAGATCCTTTAACCCTTGTTCACCCACAAGTTTTATTCAGAAATTGGAGTGATGAGATTCTTGAAGTTTCCATGTCTTGATGCTCAAATTGTCCTTCACCAGGGACATGGCTAAGTACTTAGGTTTTACACTCTGCAGAGGTGGTGCACTTTCCCCACAAGCCTTGGTTTCCCAAGAATGATCCTTCAGTAGCCTTTCCTTAGTCAAATGGACGCGTTCCAACCTATCAACCCATCTACCACCCTCTGTCCAAGAGACTAAGTTCCAGCATCCTAAGATCATGGCAGAGCCCATAATGCCAAGTGGTTGCACTTGAAGCTTCTCAACATTTGACAACTCAAATCTCTTTGTTCTGGGTGGCCATCCACAAGTGAGATACACAAGGTTCACCAAGCCCACGGCCTTGTGTAACCACTCAACATATCCCATTCTTTCCATTCCACCCAGGTGATTCATAACTTAGTTGTTTTGTTAAATAAAAACAAGTCCTTAGACTTAGAATATTTTCCATAGTGTGAATATATAAACCACCCTTGTTTTCTAGTAGCTAGGCTAAGCATGGCATGGCAACTTATCCTTAGGGAATTTTCCTAGCAACTCTAGCATTCTATTCTAAATAGGATTTCCCATCATCAATTGACAAAAGTAGCATGCAAGTCCTAACAAAATAAATCTAATGCAAGTATAAAATATAGGTATGGAATATTCATGAAGATATCACTTGCCTTGGTAATGTGGAGAGTAGCACTCGTCACAATCACAATCACTAGCAAAATCTACACACAAAGTTATAGCACACAATTACACACAAATATATACAAACAAAAATATTATGAATGCATGCATGCATGAATCTACCAAGTGATGATTTTTGAAAACTAAACCATGCATGAATACAGAAACTAAACAAGTCACAAAATAGCCAAGACAACTTAAATAACCCTAAAACAAAATACTAAACTAAATCTATACTCAAAAAGGCCTCAAACAAGTTTCTGTAATTTAAGCCAAACTAATGGTTACTATTTGCTAAACAAAAAGGATAGGCAGAAAGGGTTTGTTTTTCTGAATCCAACGGTATAAAGTTTGCAAAATTCTAACGTGGGATTCAAAAGATATAGGCATTTGAAATCTGGATCAAAATCTGTTTTTGAATTCTATTTTCAGATCTAACCTAGCCACGCGTCATGTTCTTATTCGCCCGTACCGTTTCGCACTGGATCGAGCTCCACAGCCGTAGGATCTAAATGAAATCTGGCGGCTCAGATCGCTGCATCGCCGGGGTTAAGTGGATCTATCCTAGCGCTACGATACGGATCTAACGGCTGCTATTTCTCTGGCCAAGAACTGGCGGCGGAGCGGCGGCTACCGGCGGCGGAACTGTCGGTCGATGACGTTTCCGACGATGCAGACGGAGAGGTAGAAAGAGGAGTAGCTCACCGGTCTCAGGAGGTCATGGCGAAGCTCGTCGTACTTGCGGTTGGTCAAGGGGCGCTCGGGCACGGCTGCGATTGCTCACCGGAGTTCGTATGCGTCGGGTGCGTCGGGTGGTCGTTGTGGATGTCGCCGTGGATCACCCCAAGGCAAGGCGAGGACACGTTAGATTCACGAGGTCAAAGCGGTAGTGAGCATGAACGGAAAAGCGAGGCGGTCTACCTTTCCGGAAAAACTCGTCGGAGTAGATGTCGCCGGTGCTCGCGGTGTCAAGTGGAACCGTGACCAGGGCGCATACAAGACGGACTAGTGGGTCGGAGGTGCGCCAAGACACCTGAGTCGATTGTAAGAACGAGAGGCAGAGGGGAGCTCTGGACTCACCGAATCGATCGCCGGAGAGGCTCTCGTGGCGAGGCAAAGCTGATTGAGGATGGCCTGGTGGCGGAGTGAGTGAGGTGTTTGGGGAAAAGATCGAGGCGAGAGAGGATCTTATAGCCGGGAATCGGCAGAAACGCCGAGGATAAATGCCCATTTACGCCGCGCCATTACCGCCATCAACTTTGCAGCGATGGGGTCGTCGCGTGATCTGGGAAAACGAGGGCGGCGTGGACTGGCCCGCTCGTCGGCGGGTGCGAGGTGGCGGTGGTCTGCATCGTCACGACTTAACGCGCGCTTGAGAAGGAAAAGGAGATCCCGGGTGGGCTTACTGGGCTTGATCCGCTTTGGGCCAGATTCCGCTCGGCCCTTTTCCTTTCTTTCTTTAAGCCTTTTCTTTTCTAATTCCATTTTCTGAATAGAATTTGATATGAATTCAAATCATTTTGAATTCAAACTGCTTAGGGATTTTTGCAGGTTCTGTGGGTTCAAAATGAGTCGATGACCATGTGGTTACTAGCAAGGGCTTGGTCAAGCTTGGGTTTCAAAGTAAACAGAGATTTGCTCTAGTTGCAAATATTTGAAATAGGGTTTGAAACTATTTCTAAATTTTGAATCTTGGGTTTAAATGCTACTCTAATCTTTCCAACCATGGAGGCAAGCAAACAAGTTCATAGACAATCAAATCCCCAAGGGTGATGGCCAATTGAGATAAATTGCCCACATGAAATCATAGCTCAAACTTCGCTTCTAAATGATTTTGAGAAAAAACCCTATATGAATGAATGATGCAAGAATGAAATGAATGAGTTTTGAAACATGATTTTGGGATGTTACAAATCTAACCCCTTAAAATGAATCTAAGCCGAGATTCGGATTGGCTAACAAATAGGTGAGGGTGGTCTTCCAAGATCATCTTCTCTTTCCCAAGTTGCTTCCTCTTGAATGATGATTCCATTGTACTTTGCAAAATTTGATAGTCTTCGTCCTTGTGACTCTTTCTCGGTCTCAAGTATCTTGATAGGCTTTTCTTCATAGGTGAGATCACTTTCTAGTTGAACTTCTTCCAAAGATATGGTATCTTTCAAAGATGTTTCTTCCATTTCGGATGACATTTCTTAAGTGGCTCACATGAAAAACATTATGGATTGCTAATAAAGATCTTTGGCGATTCGATTTCATATGCACTTCTCCTTGCGACTTAGAATGTTGAATGGTCCCACATATTTTGGTGCTAACTTTCCTTTGACTCCAAATCTTTTACTCCACGAAGTGGTGATACTCTAAGATAAGCTCTATCCCAACTTCATAAGTGACTTTTCTCGCTTAGCATCTGCGTAGCTTTTCTGTCGAGACTGTATATCTTCAATCTGTCTCAACCAATTTGACCTTTTCTTGACGTCTTTGATAAGATCTGGTCCAAACAAACTTCTTTCTCCTACACCATTCCATAGCAATGGGGTGGTACACTTTCTTCCAGTAGAAACTCGAATGGTGCCATCCCAATACTAGATTGGTATTTGTTGTTAAAGAGAACTCACAGTAAGGCGACTTTCATCCCTACTGGCTACATAGTCTAGGGCACATGCCCTCAACATTTCTTAATTTATTTGATTAGTCATTTCTGTCTGTACATCAGTTTGAGGTTTAAAAGCAGTGCTGAATTCAATCTCGTTCCTAAAGATTCATGAAGTCTCCAAAAGTGAGAAGTGAATTGAGTTCCTCTATCGACACAATACTCTTAGGTACACCGTGAAGGCATACAATTCTGCTCATGTAGATATTGGCTTACTAGGCACATGTATAAGTTGTCTTTACGGGTATAAAATGAGCCACTTTAGTTAGGCGATCTACAACTACCCATATGGACTCTTACCCTGACCTGGTCGGTGGTAATCCGGTAATGAAATCCTTACCAATATTTTCCCACTTCCATTCAGGAATAGGCATTGGTTGAAGCAAACCTGCTGGTTTCTGATGCTCGCTTTCACTCTACTACACACGTCACACAAAGCAATGTGTTCGCGATGTCCTTTTAAGATTGTTCCACCAAAATCTTTCTTTCATATCCATGTACATTTTGGTGTTTCCGGTGAATAGAATATGGAGAGTTATGGGCTTCTGTAAAATCAGTTTCCATTTCGGATCTTGTGGAACACAAATCGTTTCCGTGCCATAAAGTACCTTGTTAGTCCATATGGAAACTTTTAGCTTTCCTTGGCTAATCCTTTCCCTAATCTCTTGATCTCTTTATCATCTTTTGGGCTTCTTTAATCTTATCCAACAGAGTGGGTTGAACATCCAAAGACATAAGATGTCCTTCGGCACAATCTCAACCTGAGTTCCTTGAATTGCATACACAAATCATCGGGCAATTCACCTTTGGTAAGACCATTTACAAACGCCACGACTTAGAGCATACGCTACTACATTTGCTTTACCGGGTGGTATTGCAAACTCAAGTCGTAATCCTTGATAAGTTCTAACCATCTCCTTTGTCTCATATTGATTTCATACGGGTGAAGATATACTTCAAGCTCTTATGGTCGGTGAATACTTCTAACGTTTTCCCAAAAGGTAATGTCTCCATGTTTTGAGTGCATGGACAACAATGCTAACTCTAAATCATGAGTAGGATAATTTACTTCATGAGTTTTGAGTTGTCTCGAGGTATAAGCCACAACTTTTCCGCTTTGCATAAGTCACGCTCCTAATCCTTGATGCGAAGCATCACAATATACCAAATCCTTTTCCAAATCTGGTAGGCACTGATCTTGGTCTTGACACAAGTCTCTTCTTTAATTCTTGAAAGCTGAGTTCACATCCTTGAGACCAAGCAAATTTCTTATCTTTCTTCAACAGTTGTCATTGGTTTAGCAACCTTAGAAAAAATTTCAATGAATCTTCAGTAGTAACCTGCTAAACCAAGGAAACTACGAACCTCTTTTACGTTCTTGGGACTTTTCCATTACACACCGAAACTTTAGCAGGATCAATCTACACCATCCTTTGTCATAACATGACCAAGAAATCCAACTTCCTCTAACCAAAACTCACACTTGCTGAATTTGGCATAAAGCTTATGTTCCTTAGTTTCTCAAGTATCAGCGTAGATGTCTTTCATGCTCTTCCTTGCTCTTGGAGTAGACTAAGATGTCATCGATGAAAACGACAACGAACTTGTCGAGAAATTCCATGAACACTTTGTTCATCATATTCATGAAGTATCTCGAGTTGGTTAAACCAAAAGGCATCACATGTACTCATACAATCCATACCTTGTGGTAAATGATGTTTTAGGTATGTCTTGCTCTCTTATCTTGAGTTGAAAATAGCGACGAAGATCAATCTTTGAGAACACATGCTCCTTCTAGCTGATCAAACAAGTCATTTATTCTTGGCAAAGGATACTTGTTCTTGATGGTTACCTCGTTGAGAGAACGGTAATCTATGCATAACCTTTGAGTTCTATCTCTTTTCTCTGAACAAAGCTGGAGCTCCCCAAGATGAAGAACTAGGCTGGATGAATCATACGCAATTGTTCTCCAAGTTGTTTCTTGAGTTCCTTAAGTTTCGTCAATGACATTTTATAAGGCCTTTTGCCCTTGGTCCAACCTGGTACCAAATCTATTATAAACTCCACATCTCTATCTGGTGGCATTCGGTAACTCTTACAGGAACACATCCGGATACTCACACAATTGGCACTGTCCATGCTAACCCCTTAAGAGAATTCAACTTACTCCCTTTAGATTTAAAATTGGACTTGAATATTATCCTCTTACCTTCGGGGTTGTGAGTGAAATTGTGCGATTTATAATCTAGTACTCCCTCATACTTAGCCATCCAATCCATTCCCAAAATTATATCCAATCCTTGGGAATTCAGGATTATCGAGTTCTTGAAACTTATGTTTTCCGATCTCTAAGACTAGATCATGACATCCAGTTTACTATCATTTCTCCACCAGGAGAACTTACTCTTATAGGACATCCAACGGTTTCTACGGTAGTTCATTTCTTTCGACAAATGCTTTTGATATGAATGAATGAGATGCACCGGTATCAAAGAGTACAAATGCTGAGATGGAATTGAGTCTGAACTTACCAAAGAACGGCATCGGGCTCTTCATAGACCTCCTCCACATTAATGTGGTTAACCTGTCCTTTCTGAAAAGGATTGGGCTTGTTAGGTCCTTCAACGTTCTTCTCGGGACACTCATTAGCATAATGTCCAAGCTTCTTGCATTTGAAGCATTCAACTTTGTTGTTGTCCTTCTTAGGTTGACTTCCACTTCCACTTCCACTTCCATTATGGTGGCTCTTATATCCACTCTTGTGGTTCTTGTATTATCATTGTCATGACTGCGATGATGCTTGTTGTCATGATGTTGTGGTTGTGGTGCTTGTTAAACTTCCCATGCTTGTGGGATCCTGGTGACACTATCATCATAGTGAGATCGTTTATGAGACGATCGAGCTATGCTTGTCGGAGTGTTTCCTCTTTCTACTCTCGACTTGCTTCATTTTATTCTCCACAATAACAGCCTTGTCACACAATGATAAGTTGGAACATATGCCACGAACAACCGCAAATTCAGCTCATCATTCAAGCCTTCGAAACTTTTCCTTCCTTTTGGCATCGATGTCAACCTCATCCGCATAGCGCGCCAATTTGTTGAACTCTTCAATATATTCACCACGCTATGGTGGCGCCGCTTCAGTTGTGAAATTCCTTCTTTTCAGGCTCATCATTCTGGTGAGATATGTGTAGTGCGAAAGCCATCTTCAAAGATAGCCCAAGTCACTTCATCAATAGGCGTGGTAATCTGGAAGTTGTCCCACCATGCGGTGGCTGGTCCTTCCAAAAGATGTGCTGCGAACCTGACCTTTTCAGCATCTGTGCATCCCACGGTCACTAAGTCTTTGTTCACGAGCGTAGCCAATCATTGGCCACCATGGGATCGGTCGTTCAAAACTTAGCTGGCCTCGGCGAGAAATCTGGTGAGCATATCAAAACCGGAGGTTGTTGTTGTTGTTGTTATTGGGGTTGTTGTTGTTCTGGTTACGGATGAGCGTCGTCATCATTTGCATAAGCTGTGTTTGCGCATTCATCATTTGTTGCATTTCCGGGGTAATGTTGGGGTTGGGGTTGGTGGTTGCGCGACGGGGAGGCATCTGTGGTTTATTCATATAGAGATAAGAATGAGATACCCTTACATGTTTTATGCACAATACATCACACAAGCAGACATATAGCATGCAACACAAGGATAAAGCTAAACAACAAGATAACAAAAAAAAATCTAAGTACAAACACACAAGTGGCAAGCCGTCCACATGTCGGATGGTCCAACAATAAGTTCACAAATAACAAGTGCGGTAAATAAAGATAACTGAGTAGGTCAAATCTACTCATCGGCATCAATCTCCTCCTCGACAAAGGTAAGACCTACGTTCTCCATTGCGGTCTTGTTCTCCTCGATGGTAGTGGTCAAAGAGTCGATCTTGGCCTTGAGAGCCTTCCGGGAGCGAAGCCTCTCAATCATCTCTGCTGCTCTAACTCGAAGTCCTTGGACTGCAGTTCCTCGGTCATATCACGAATCCTCTTGTTCCTATCTGGACACGCTTCTCTTGACTCTTGAACTTACGGTCTTGGGTCTCGAACTTCCGTCTCCATCTCCTTGACTATCTCTGCCCTGCTGCGAAAGAGCTTGTCCTTCTCCAAGCTGCACTGAGCTCGTCATTACTAAGCATGACATTGGTCCTATCGGTATCCACGTGCCTAATAAGAGTCTCTAAGTCCTGGAGGTGCAGCGTGTCGGCTCTTTGTGACCCTCGAGTCGTCCTCAAAGTCAATGGACTCTCCGTCATCATCACGCCTTCCGAAGGCGTGGAAGTGAGTGCCTCTAACCTGTCGGGAGTGACGTCCTAACATTCGTCCTATCAGATCCTGCATGACAACCTCCATTCCTCTCTCCCTGTCATCGTGCATAAGCTTGAAGACGATGGCCTCCGTAGTAGGCTCTGCAAGGCCCTGGCTGGTTCACCTTGAAGCCCCAAAGGTCCTTCCTCTCAAACTTGGTGAGTGGGTGCACCGTAATGATAGGAAGAGGGAGATCGAGTAAAGTAGTAAGCTCTACGATACGAGGACCAAAACGGGTAGCCTGGAACTCCTCAACAGTGCTGATGGCAATAGGCATCTATTTATAAGATTGAAAAAAAAATTAGAACAACACAATTTAAGACAAACATTCAAACACATTCTTGGGACACACAAAAATCATACAAGTCATGCATACAAGAATCCATTACATCAACCAAGGTTCAAACTTATTTAAGGTATCATTTTGGAAAATAAGGTGATAGGTGGTGGTCCAACTAACGAAGTGCGCTTACAATCCTATCTCATTGGATCTGGCTAACACAATGTTCCTAGTGGCAATCACCCTATCTTGTTCACATGCTTCTATCACTAAGTCTATAATATCTCCTCTTAAGGATTGGTTGGTGATTTCCAACTCTTGGGTATGTTCCTTCTCTTTCTCTAAGTCTTTTGGAGGTTGAGCATCTTGCACTTGACTCTAGCACTTAGTTCCTTGATAGTCTTCCAAGCTGCTTCTTTTGCTGACTCAAAGAATGTGGTGTGCATAAAAGTGTTGGTGTACATGCAGAAGCCCTTTTCTTTGTGGTTGTCTTCCTTATTCTTGTACAAGTGAAGTTGCACCCACCAATACTCCACTCCATCCTCCATCACTGGAAAGCCCTTGTACACTGCTTTCCATGTACTCCCATGGTTTCCATGAGGTCCTTGAGAATCTTGGGAAACTCAGTCTCACACTCCAAGGTCATGGTCATGAGTGGTCCTTTCTTCACGGCTTGACGGAGTTCATCTACAAATAGAGATGAGAATGAGAAGATTAGAAAAGTTCTGAGAAGAGTAGACAAGTGTAGAAGAAGTTAAAATTTTCCTTAGTGGTTTCCAATCCTAGGGTCATAATCCTACAGGCAACACAATGCTCGATACCATCTGTAAGATCCCTCCTTATTAAAGGAAAAGATCCCGTGATTGCAATGCTAGTCCTGGATCAATGCTAGCATCCACGATTTAAGATGAAGTACAGATACAAAGGTCGTTTATTACAGTCATTCCGGAGATAAAACATAGTCTTTTACAACTCAGGCCAAAGGCCTAATACAAGAGTTTATGGAATATGTAAATAAACATAAGTCTTCATCTTCATGTGCCATGTGCAAGCATGTTGAGTGTAGACTCATGACTCCTATGCATCATCAGTAACCGCAACATCATAAGTTACACCCAGAGGGTCAATACTTTGGAATAGTATTGGCAAGTGATACCTTAGTATATTTTAAGTGGACTATAATACTATATGCATTTGGCTGGTGGAGCTTAGGCTTGCATTGCTCAAAATAGATTTTTCCTTAACTTTTTGAAAATACTAAGTTTTAGTTTGGCAAAGACTATCCCAAGGTATCTACCAATCAAAGACTGAAGATCCACTCAGGGCATCTACCAATCAAAGACTGAAGATCCTTTAACCCTTGTTCACCCACAAGTTTTATTCAGAAATTGGAGTGATGAGATTCTTGAAGTTTCCATGTCTTGATGCTCAAATTGTCCTTCACGAGGGACATGGCTAAGTACTTAGGTTTTACACTGCAGAGGTGGTGCACTTTCCCCACAAGCCTTGGTTTCCCAAGAATGATCCTTGATAGCCTTTCCTTAGTCAAATGGACGCATTCCAACCTATCAACCCATCTACCACCCTCTGTCCAAGAGACTAAGTTCCAGCATCCTAAGATCATGGCAGAGCCCATAATGCCAAGTGGTTGCACTTGAAGCTTCTCAACATTTGACAACTCAAATCTCTTTGTTCCTGGGTGGCCATCCACAAGTGAGATACACAAGGTTCACCAAGACCCCGGCCTTGTGTAACCACTCAACATATCCCATTCTTTCCATTCCACCCAGGTGATTCATAACTTAGTTGTTTTGTTAAATAAAAACAAGTCCTTAGACTTAGAATATTTTCCATAGTGTGAATATATAAACCACCCTTGTTTTCTAGTAGCTAGGCTAAGCATGGCATGTCAACTTATCCTTAGGGAATTTTCCTAGCAACTCTAGCATTCTATTCTAAATAGGATTTCCCATCATCAATTGACAAAAGTAGCATGCAAGTCCTAACAAAATAAATCTAATGCAAGTATAAAATATAGGTATGGAATATTCATGAAGATATCACTTGCCTTGGTAATGTGGAGAGTAGCACTCGTCACAATCACAATCACTAGCAAAATCTACACACAAAGTTATAGCACACAATTACACACAAATATATACAAACAAAAATATTATGAATGCAAGCATGAATCTACCAAGTGATGATTTTTGAAAACTCAACCATGCATGAATACAGAAACTAAACAAGTCACAAAATAGCCAAGACAACTTAAATAACCCTAAAACAAAATACTAAACTAAATCTATACTCAAAAAGGCCTCAAACAAGTTTCTGTAATTTAAGCCAAACTAATGGTTACTATTTGCTAAACAAAAAGGATAGGCAGAAAGGGTTTGTTTTTCTGAATCCAACGGTATAAAGTTTGCAAAATTCTAACTTGGGATTCAAAAGATATAGGCATTTGAAATCTGGATCAAAATCTGTTTTTGAATTCTATTTTCAGATCTAACCTAGCCACGCGTCATGTTCTTATTCGCCGCACTGGATCGAGCTCCACAGCCGTAGGATCTAAATGAAATCTGGCGGCTCAGATCGCGTACCGCTTCGGGGTTAAGTGGATCTATCCTAGCGCTACGATACGGATCTAACGGCTGCTATTTCTCTGGCCAAGAACTGGCGGCGGAGCGGCGGCTACCGGCGGCGGAACTGTCGGTCGATGACGTTGCCGACGATGGAGACGGAGAGGGAGAAAGAGGAGTAGCTCACCGGGCTCAGGAGGTCACGGCGAAGCTCGTCGTACTTGCGGTTGGTCAAGGGGCGCTCGGGCACGGCTGCGATTGCTCACCGGAGTTCGTGGCGGCGTCGGGTGCGTCGGGTGGTCGTTGTGGACGTCGCTGTGGATCACCCCAAGGCAAGGCGAGGACACGGTTAGATTCACAGGGTCAAGGCGAAGTAGTGAGCATGAACGGAAAGGCGAGGGGCGGTCTGTACCTTCCGGAAAAACTCGTCGGAGTAGATGTCGCCGTCGGTGCTCGCGGTGTCAAGTGGAACCGGTGACCTGGGGCAGTACAAGACAGACTAGTGGGGTCAGGATGTGCGCCAAGACATGCTGAGTCAGATTGTAAGAACGAGAGGCAGAGGGGAGCTCTGGACTCACCGGAGTCGATCGCCGGAGAGGCTCTGTCTGCGGCGAGGCAAAGCTGATTGAGGACAGCCTGGTGGCGGAGTGAGTGAGGTGTTTGGGGAAAAAAGATCACGAGGCAGAGAGGATCTTATAGCCGGGGAATCGACAGGAAACGCTCGAGGATAAATGCCCATTTACGCCACGCCATTACCGGCCATCACTGCTGCAGCGACGGGGTCGTCGGCGCGGTCTGGGGAAGACGAGGGCGACGTGGACCGGGCCCGCTCGTCAGCGAAGGGTGCGAGGTGGCGGTGGGGTCTGTCGGCCGACTTAACGCGTCCAGCGTGAGAAGGAAAAGGAGATCCCGGGTGGGCTTCTGGGCTTGATCCGTCTTTGGGCCAGATTCTGGCCGCTCGGCCCTTTTCCTTTCTTTAAGCCTTTTTCTTTTTCTAATTCCATTTTCTGAATAGAATTTGATATGAATTCAAATCATTTTGAATTCAAACTGCTTTAGGGATTTTTGCAGGGTTCTGTGGGTTCAAAAATGAGTCAGATGACCAT
Organism: Avena insularis; assembly: GCA_023614405.1. Lineage (NCBI taxonomy): Eukaryota > Viridiplantae > Streptophyta > Magnoliopsida > Poales > Poaceae > Avena > Avena insularis. The sequence continues at coordinate 313,935 of JAJUPC010000268.1, forward strand.
GTGGTTACTAGCAAGGGCTTGGTCAAGCTTGGGTTTCAAAGTAAACAGAGATTTGCTCTAGTTGCAAATATTTGAAATAGGGGTTTGAAACTATTTCTAAATTTTGAGTCTTGGGTTTAAATGCTACTCCTAATCTTTCCAACCATGGAGGCAAGCAAACAAGTTCATAGACAATCAAATCCCAAAGGGTGATGGCCAATTGAGATAAATTGCCCACATGAAATCATAGCTCAAACTTCTGCTTCTAAATGATTTTGAGAAAAAACCCTATATGAATGAATGATGCAAGAATGAAATGAATGAGTTTTTGAAACATGATTTTTGGGATGTTACACACTGGTGGATCCATGTGTGGTCTCTGAAAAGAACACACATGCAATGACACTAGAGGATCCATAGGTGGTATGTGAAAAGAACACACCTTTCAATGACTCTAGTTGTTGTTACTTAAAAGAACACACATGCAATGACAATGGTGGATCCATAGGTGGTATGTGAAAAGAACACACATTTCAATGACTCTGGTTGTTGTTACTAAAAAGAACACACATGCAATGACACTGGTGGATCCATAGGTGGATTGTGAAAAGAGCACACATGTAATGCCGCTGGTGGATCCATATTTGGTTTGTGGAAATAACACACATGCAATGACTCTAGTTGTTGTTAGTGAAAAGAACACACATGCAATGACACTGGTGGATCCATGTGTGGTCTCTGAAGAGAACACACATTTCAATGACACTAGTGGATCCATATGAGGTATGTGAAAAGAACACACATGCAATGACTCTGGTTGTTACTAAAAATAACACACGTGCAATGACACTAGTGGATCCATAGGTGGTATGTGAAAAGAACACACATTTCAATGACTCTGGTTGTTGTTACTAAAAAGAACACACATGCAATGACACTGGTGGATCCATAGGTGGAATGTGAAAAGAGCACACATGCAATGACACTGGTGGATCCATATGTGGTATGTGAAAAGTACACACATGCAATGACTCTGGTTGTTATTACTAAAAAGAACACACATGCAAGGACACTGGTGGATCAATAGGTGGTATGTGAAAAGAACACACATTTCAATGACTCTGGTTGTCATTACTAAAAAGAACACACATGCAATGAAACTGGTGGATCCATAGGTGGATTGTGAAAAGAGCACACATGCAATGACACTGGTGGAACCATATGTGGTATGTGAAAAGAACACACATGCAATGACACTAGTGGATCCATAGGTGGATTGTGAAAAGATCACACATGCAATAACACTGGTGGATCCATATGTGGTATGTTAAAAGAACACACATGCAATGACTCGAGTTGTTGTTAGTGTAAAGAACATACATGCAATGACACTGGTGGATCCATGTGTGATCTCTGAAGAGAACACACATTTCAATGACACTGGTGGATCCATATATGGTATGTGAAAAGAACACACATGCAATGACTCTGGTTGTTGTTACTAAAAAGAACACACATGCAATGACACTAGTGTATCCATAGGTGGTATGTGAAAAGAACACACATTTCAATGACTCTGGTTGTTGTTACTAAAAAGAACACACATGCAATGACACTGGTGGATCCATAGGTGGATTGTGAAAAGAGCACACATGCAATGAAACTGGTGGATCCATATGTGGTATGTGAAAAGAACACACATGCAATGACTCGAGTTGTTGTTAGTGAAAAGAACATACATGCAATGACACTGGTGGATCCTTGTGTGGTCCCTGGAAAGAACACACAAGCAATGACACTGGTGGATCCATAGCTGGTATGGGAAAAGAACACACATTTCAATGACTCCGGTTGTTGTTACTAGAAAGAACACACATGCAATAACACTGGTGGATCCATAGGTGGTATGTGAAAAGAACACACATTTCAATGACTCTGGTTGTTGTTACTAAAAAGAACACACATGCAATGACACTAGTGGATCTATAGGTGGTATGTGAAAAGAACACACATTTCAATGACTCTGGTTGTTGTTACTAAAAAGAACACACATGCAATGACACTGGTGGATCCATAGGTGGATTGTGAAAAGAGCACACATGCAATGAAACTGGTGGATCCATATGTGGTATGTGAAAAGAACACACATGCAATGACTCGAGTTGTTGTTAGTGAAAATAACATACACGCAATGACACTGGTGGATCCATGTGTGGTCTCTGAAAAGAACACACATGCAATGACACTGGTGGATCCATAGGTGGTATGTGAAAAGAACACACATTTCAATGACTCTGGTTGTTGTTACTAAGAAGAACACACATGCAATGACACTGGTGGATCCATAGGTGGTATGTGAAAAGAACACACATTTCAATGACTCTGGTTGTTATTACTAAAAAGAACACACATGCAATGACACTGGTGGATCCATAGGTGGATTGTGAAAAGAGCACACATGCAATGACACTTGTGGATCCATATGTGGTACGTGAAAAGAACACACATGCAATGACACCAGTTGTTGTTAGTGAAAAGAACATACATGCAATGACACTGGTGGATCCATGTGTGGTCTCTGAAAAGAACACACATGCAATGACACTGGAGGATCCATAGGTGGTATGTGAAAAGAACACACCTTTCAATGACTCTAGTTGTTGTTACTTAAAAGAACACACATGCAATGACAATGGTGGATACATAGGTGGTATGTGAAAAGAACACACATTTCAATGACTCTGGTTGTTGTTACTAAAAAGAACACACATGCAATGACACTGGTGGATCCATAGGTGGATTGTGAAAAGAGCACACATGTAATGCCGCTGGTGGATCCATATTTGGTTTGTGGAAATAACACACATGCAATGACTCTGGTTGTTGTTAGTGAAAAGAACACACATGCAATGACACTGGTGGATCCATGTGTGGTCTCTGAAGAGAACACACATTTCAATGACACTGGTGGATCCATATGAGGTATGTGAAAAGAACACACATGCAATGACTCTGGTTGTTACTAAAAATAACACACATGCAATGACACTAGTGGATCCATAGGTGGTATGTGAAAAGAACACACATTTCAATGACTCTGGTTGTTGTTACTAAAAAGAACACATATGCAATGACACTGGTGGATCCATAGGTGGAATGTGAAAAGAGCACACATGCAATGACACTGGTGGATCCATATGTGGTATGTGAAAAGTACACACATGCAATGACTCTGGTTGTTATTACTAAAAAGAACACACATGCAAGGACACTGGTGGATCAATAGGTGGTATGTGAAAAGAACACACATTTCAATGACTCTGGTTGTCATTACTAAAAAGAACACACATGCAATGAAACTGGTGGATCCATAGGTGTATTGTTAAAAGAGCACACATGCAATGACACTGGTGGATCCATATGTGGTATGTGAAAAGAACACACATGCAATGACACTAGTGGATCCATAGGTGGATTGTGAAAAGATCACACATGCAATGACACTGGTGGATCCATATGTGGTATGTTAAAAGAACACACATGCAATGACTCGAGTTGTTGTTAGTGTAAAGAACATACATGCAATGACACTGGTGGATCCATGTGTGATCTCTGAAGAGAACACACATTTCAATGACACTGGTGGATCCATATATGGTATGTGAAAAGAACACACATGCAATGACTCTGGTTGTTGTTACTAAAAAGAACACACATGCAATGACACTAGTGGATCCATAGGTGGCATGTGAAAAGAACACACATTTCAATGACTCTGGTTGTTGTTACTAAAAAGAACACACATGCAATGACACTGGTGGATCCATAGGTGGATTGTGAAAAGAGCACACATGCAATGAAACTGGTGGATCCATATGTGGTATGTGAAAAGAACACACATGCAATGACTCGAGTTGTTGTTAGTGAAAAGAACATACATGCAATGACACTGGTGGATCCTTGTGTGGTCTCTGGAAAGAACACACAAGCAATGACACTGGTGGATCCATAGCTGGTATGGGAAAAGAACACACATTTCAATGACTCTAGTTGTTGTTACTAGAAAGAACACACATGCAATAACACTGGTGGATCCATAGGTGGTATGTGAAAAGAACACACATTTCAATGACTCTGGTTGTTGTTACTAAAAAGAACACACATGCAATGACACTAGTGGATCCATAGGTGGTATGTGAAAAGAACACACATTTCAATGACTCTGGTTGTTGTTACTAAAAAGAACACACATGCAATGACACTGGTGGATCCATAGGTGGATTGTGAAAAGAGCACACATGCAATGAAACTGGTGGATCCATATGTGGTATGTGAAAAGAACACACATGCAATGACTCGAGTTGTTGTTAGTGAAAATAACATACACGCAATGACACTGGTGGATCCATGTGTGGTCCCTGAAAAGAACACACATGCAATGACACTGGTGGATCCATAGGTGGTATGTGAAAAGAACACACATTTCAATGACTCTGGTTGTTGTTACTAAGAAGAACACACATGCAATGACACTGGTGGATCCATAGGTGGTATGTGAAAAGAACACACATTTAATTGACTCTGGTTGTTGTTACTAAAAAGAACACACATGCAATGAAACTGGTGGATCCATAGGTGGATTGTGAAAAGAGCACACATGCAATGAAACTGGTGGATCCATATGTGGTATGTGAAAAGAACACACATGCAATGACTCGAGTTGTTGTTAGTGAAAATAACATACATGCAATGACACTGGTGGATCCATGTGTGGTCTCTGAAAAGAACACACATGCAATGACACTGGTGGATCCATAGGTTGTATGTGAAAAGAACACACATTTCAATAACTCTGGTTGTTGTTACTAAAAAGAACACACATGCAATGACACTGGTGGATCCATAGGTGGTATGTGAAAAGAACACACATTTCAATGACTCTGGTTGTTGTTACTAAAAAGAACACACATGCAATGACACTAGTGGATCCATAGGTGGTATGTGAAAAGAACACACATTTAAATGACTCTGATTGTTGTTACTAAAAAGAACACACATGCAATGACACTGGTGGATCCATAGGTGGATTGTGAAAAGAGCACACATGCAATGAAACTGGTGGATCCATATGTGGTATGTGTAAAGAACACACATGCAATGACTCGAGTTGTTGTTAGTGAAAATAACATACATGCAATGACACTGGTGGATCCATGTGTGGTCTCTGAAAAGAACACACATGCAATGACACTGGTGGATCCATAGGTGGTATGTGAAAATAACACACATTTAAATGACTTTGGTTGTTGTTACTAAAAAGAACACACATGCAATGACACTGGTGGATCCATAGGTGGTATGTGAAAATAACACACATTTCAATGACTCTGGTTGTTGTTACTAAAAAGAACACACATGCAATGAAACTGGTGGATCCATAGGTGGATTGTGAAAAGAGCACACATGCAATGACACTGGTGGATCCATATGTGTTATGTGAAAAGAACACACATGCAATGACTCTGGTTGTTGTTACTAAAAAGAACACATGCAATGACACTAGTGGATCCATAGGTGGTATTTGAAAACAACACACATTTCAATGACTCTGGTTGTTGTTACTAAAAAGAACACACATGCAATGACACTGGTGGATCCATAGGTGGATTGTGAAAAGAGCACACATGCAATGAAACTCGTGGATCCATATGTGGTATGTGAAAAGAACACACATGCAAAGACTCGAGTTGTCGTTAGTGAAAAGAACATACATGCAATGACACTGGTGGATCCATGTGTGGTCTCTGAAAAGAACACACATGCAATGACACTGGTGGATCCATAGGTGGTATGTGAAAAGAACACACATTTCAATGACTCTGGTTGTTGTTACTAAAAAGAACACACATGCAATGACACTGGTGGATCCATAGGTGGTATGTGAAAAGAACACACAATTAATTGACTCTGGTTGTTGTTACTAAAAAGAACACACAAGCAATGAAACTGGTGGATTGTGAAAAGAGCACACATGCAATGACACTGGTGGATCCATAGGTGGATTGTGAAAAGATCACACATGCAATGACACTGGTGGATCCATATGTGGTATGTTAAAAGAACACACATGCAATGACTCCAGTTGTTGTTAGTGAAAAGAACATACATGCAATGGCACTGGTGGATCCATGTGTGGTCTCTAAAGAGAACACCCATTTCAATGACACTGGTGGATCCATATGTGGTATGTGAAAAGAACACACATGCAATGACTCTGGTTGTTGTTACTAAAAAGAACACGCATGCAATGACACTGGTGGATCCATAGGTGGTATGTGAAAAGAACACACATTTCAATGACTCTGGTTGTTGTTACTAAAAAGAACACACATGTAATGACACTGGTGGATCCATATGTGGTATGTGAAAAGAACACACATGCAATGACTCCAGTTGTTGTTAGTCAAAAGAACATACATGCAATGATACTGGTGGATCCATGTGTGGTCTCTGAAAAATACACACATGCAATGACACTGGTGGATCCATAGTTGGTATGTGAAAAGAACACACATTTCAATGACTCTGGTTGTTGTTACTAAAAAGAACACACATGCAATGACACTGGTGGATCCATAGGTGGTATGTGAAAATAACACACATTTCAATGACTCTAGTTGTTGTTACTAAAAAGAACACACATGCAATGACACTGGTGGATCCATAGGTGGTATGTGAAAATAACACACATTTCAATGACTCTGGTTGTTGTTACTAAAAAGAACACACATGCAATGAAACTGGTGGATCCATAGGTGGATTGTGAAAAGAGCACACATGCAATGACACTGGTGGATCCATATGTGTTATGTGAAAAGAACACACATGCAATGACTCTGGTTGTTGTTACTAAAAAGAACACATGCAATGACACTAGTGGATCCATATGTGGTATGTGAAAAGAACACACATGCAATGACTCTGGTTGTTGTTACTAAAAAGAACACACATGCAATGACACTGGTGGATCTATAAGTTGATTGTGAAAAGAGCACACGTGCAATGAAACTGGTGGATCCATATGTGGTATGTGAAAATAACACACATGCAATGACTCGAGTTGTTGTTAGTGAAAATAACATACATGCAATGACACTGGTGGATCCATGTGTGGTCTCTGGAAAGAACACACATGCAATCACACTAGTGGATCCATAGATTGTATGTGAAAAGAACACACATTTCAATGACTCTGGTTGTTGTTCCTAAAAAGAACACACATGCAATGACACTGGTGGATCCATAGGTGGTATGTGAAAAGAACACACATTTCAATGACTCTGGTTGTTGTTACTAAAAAGAACACACATGCAATGAAACTGGTGGATCCATAGGTGGATTGTGAAAAGAGAACACCAGCAATGACACTGGTGGATCCATATGTGGTATGTGAAAAGAACACACATGCACTGACACTAGTGGATCCATAGGTGGATTGTGAAAAGATCACACATGAAATGACACTGGTGGATCCATATGTGGTATGTTAAAAGAACACACATGCAATGACTCGAGTTGTTGTTAGTGTAAAGAACATACATGCAATGACACTGGTGGATCCATGTGTGATCTCTGAAGAGAACACACATTTCAATGACACTGGTGGATCCATATATGGTATGTGAAAAGAACACACATGCAATGACTCTGGTTGTTGTTACTAAAAAGAACACACATGCAATGACACTAGTGGATCCATAGGTGGTATGTGAAAAGAACACACATTTCAATGACTCTGGTTGTTATTACTAAAAAGAACACACATGCAATGACACTGGTGGATCCATAGGTGGATTGTGAAAAGAGCACACATGCAATGAAACTGGTGGATCCATATGTGGTATGTGAAAAGAACACACATGCAATGACTCGAGTTGTTGTTAGTGAAAAGAACATACATGCAATGACACGGGTGGATCCTTGTGTGGTCTCTGGAAAGAACACACAATCAATGACATTGGTGGATCCATAGCAGGTATGGGAAAAGAACACACATTTCAATGACTCTGGTTGTTGTTACTAGAAAGAACACACATGCAATGACACTGGTGGATCCATAGGTGGTATGTGAAAAGAACACACATTTCAATGACTCTGGTTGTTGTTACTAAAAAGAACACACATGCAATCAAACTGGTGGGTCCATAGGTGGATTGTGAAAAGAGCACACATGCAATGACACTAGTGGATCCATATGTGGTATGTGAAAAGAACACACATGCAATGACACTGGTGGATCCATAGGTGGATTGTGAAAAGATCACACATGCAATGACACTGGTGGATCCATATGTGTATGTTAAAAGAACACACATGCAATGACTCCAGTTGTTGTTAGTGAAAAGAACATACATGCAATGGCACTGGTGGATCCATGTGTGGTCTCTAAAGAGAACACACATTTCAATGACACTGGTGGATCCATATGTGGTATGTGAAAAGAACACACATGCAATGACTCTGGTTGTTGTTACTAAAAAGAAAACACATGAAATGACACTAGTGGATCCATAGGTGGTATGTGAAAAGAACACACATTTCAATGACTCTGGTTGTTGTTACTAAAAAGAACACACATGCAATGACACTAGTGGATCTATAGGTGGATTGTGAAAAGAGCACACATGCAATGAAACTGGTGGATCCATATGTGGTATGTGAAAAGAACACACATGCAATGACTCGAGTTGTTGTTAGTGAAAATAACATACATGCAATGACACTGGTGGATCCATGTGTTGTCTCTGAAAAGAACACACATGCAATCACACTGGTGGATCCATAGGTTTTATTTGAAAAGAACACACATTTCAATGACTCTGGTTGTTGTTACTAAAAAGAACACACATGCAATGACACTGGTGGATCCATAGGTGGTATGTGAAAAGAACACACATTTCAATGACTCTGGTTGTTGTTAGTAAAAACAACACACATGCAATGAAACTGGTGGATCCATAGGTGGATTGTGAAAAGAGCACACATGCAATTACACTGGTGGATCCATATGTGGTATGTGAAAAGAACACACATGCAATGACACTAGTGGATCCATAGGTGGATTGTGAAAAGATCACACATGCAATGACACTGGTGGATCCATATGTGGTATGTTAAAAGAACACACATGCAATGACTCGAGTTGTTGTTAGTGAAAAGAACATACATGCAATGAAACTGGTGGATCCATGTGTGATCTCTGAAGAGAACACACATTTCAATGACACTGGTGGATCCATATGTGGTATGTGAAAAGAACACACATGCAATGACTCTGGTTGTTGTTACTAAAAAGAACACACATGCAATGACACTAGTGGATCCATAGGTGGTATGTGAAAAGAACACACATTTCAATGACTCTGGTTGTTGTTACTAAAAAGAACACACATGCAATGACACTGGTGGATCCATAGGTGGATTGTGAAAAGAGCACACATGCAATGAAACTGGTGGATCCATATGTGGTATGTGAAAAGAACACACATGCAATGACTCGAGTTGTTGTTAGTGAAAAGAACATACATGCAATGACACTGGTGGATCCTTGTGTGGTCTCTAGAAATAAAACACAAGCAATGACACTGGTGGATCCATAGCTGGTATGGGAAAAGAACACACATTTCAATGACTCTGGTTGTTGTTACTAGAAAGAACACACATGCAATGACACTAGTGGATCCATAGGTGGTATGTGAAAACAACACACATTTCAATGACTCTGGTTGTTGTTACTAAAAAGAACACACATGCAATGAAACTGGTGGGTCCATAGGTGGATTGTGAAAAGAGCATACATGCAATGCCACTAGTGGATCCATATGTGGTATGTGAAAAGAACACACATGCAATGACACTGGTGGATCCATAGGTGGATTGTGAAAAGATCACACATGCAATGACACTGGTGGATCCATATGTGTATGTTAAAAGAACACACATGCAATGACTCCAGTTGTTGTTAGTGAAAAGAACATACATGCAATGGCACTGGTGGATCCATGTGTGGTCTCTAAAGAGAAGACACATTTCAATGACACTGGTGGATCCATATGTGGTATGTGAAAAGAACACACATGCAATGACTCTGGTTGTTGTTACTAAAAAGAACACACATGAAATGACACTGGTGGATCCATAGGTGGTATGTGAAAAGAACACACATTTCAACGACTCTGGTTGTTATTACTAAAAAGAACACACATGCAATGACACTGTGTCACATCCCAAGATTTTCCAAATCTTGTAATGTGAAAATTAAATAAACAAAATAAATCTTTGTTGAAAATCAGGGTGAAAAGAAACTTTTGTTTCTAAAAGGAGACTTAAAATCCCATCTTGAACAAACTTTGGTAAAAGTTTGAATTCAACAAAAATCCAAATCAAGGGAAATGCATTCCCCAATGAATGTATCTGGAAATTTGAACACTTGGAACATAAAACCAAATCCCTAAACCCTAATGGAAGGAAATCATTTTCCAAAGTATCTCCAAATCTATGGCTTTGATCCATACCAAAGTTGATCAACAAATATTCACAAAGGATCAAGAAAGACCTTGGAGATTGGTTTCACTTAGTTTGGAACCTTAGACAAAATCTTGTGGATACAATAAGAGAAGGAAATTGAATTTCCAAAGCCAATAAAGCCCTTACCAAAAGCCCACACCAATTGGTGATCAAGAAATCCTAAAGGGATCAAAAAGATAAACCTTTGTTAAAGGAAAAATAAATTTTTTTGGAAATACAAATTTAGATCTTTTAATAAAAGACTTTGGTTTCAAATGAAAAGGTGAGCCAAATTAATTTTGGCCAAGCTTTTGTAATAAAATATTTTGTTTTGATAAAATGAGTAAAGGTTTATTTAAATAAAATAATAAAGGATTTAAATATCCAATTTTATTTAAGTAAAAGCTTTTCCCATTTTAAATGAACACCAAATATTTTATTACTACTTTGAAATCTTTATTAAAAGGTTTTGCTTTGATTAAAATGAGTAAAGGATTATTTAAATAAAATAATAAGGATTTAATTATCCAATTTTATTTAAGTAAAGGCTTTCCCATTTTTATTAAACACCAAAACTTATTTATTTATTTAAATAAGTTTCCAAGTATTCTTTTATTTTTCAAATTAAACCTTCTGGTTTGGTTTTGAAAATAATTGGATTCCAAATGGAAATTTTATTTAAAATAAATCAAACACTATTAATAAATCAAAGATCCATTTTATTTAAATTATAAATGGATCTTAAAATAAATAAAATATTATTATTTCATTTTGGATTTGGATTATGTTATCATACAGAACCAAATTCAAATGAAAAGTTGAGTGCTTGTTTGAATGTTTGTATCTTGATTGAATTGTTTGAATAATTGTTTGGAAATTGAAAACAGAAAAAGAATTAGAAAAAAGAAGGCGACATAAAAAATAGTGGAAACAGGCCCAGCCCACTAAGCCAGTCCAGTACTCCTCCTCCTCGAAGTGTTTCTTTTCTCACTGGGAACAGACCAAGAAGAGACCGGGACCCACTTCCCCCTCTCCCTCTCTCGCTGACAACAGACCCCACCTCCACTTATTCTTCCTCGAACCGTTTTTCTGTACCGCGAAAGAAACCCACACAGCAGCTGACCGGTGGACCTCCCCCTCCTTTCTTTTTCCCACTGACGCGTCGGTCCCACTTCTCTAGCCATCGTCTTCCCCGCGACTTCTTCTCCCCCAGACGACGTTGCCGTTTACGTTGCCCGTTAAGCTCGCATCAATTCACAGAACGCTGCGTTAATCCCTCATGCCGACGCCTACTTAAACGCCTTCCTCTCCTCATCTTTTCCTCAAACCCCTTCTCCAAGCTTGCCCAGCCGCCCCAATTTCTCCTCGAGCTCCTCTGTTCCGACCACCGTCTCCGCCGATTCCAGCCAGCACGCCCTTGACCTCTCGACCACGCACACATACTACACACTCCGGCTGCATCCGTGCCTCCCATTCGGCCATGGCGAGCAACGCCTGCATCAAGCTTTGAGCAACACCGCCATCTGCCGTTTCTCGGTGAGCTTTCGTGAACTCCGTCGCCCAAAGACCTCTCGATCATGCCCACATGAACCCATGGTCGCCGCATCTTACCGTGCCTTTGTTTTGCCTTAGGGTGATCATGTAGCGGCGACTCAACAAGCACTGAGCGCCGCCAGTTCGCTTCTTCTCCGCAACGTTTCCCGGTAAGCCTCGACCGCCCGAGCCTTCTCGTTCACGCTCACAACTCCTCTAAGATCTCGCGTCTAACCCTACCCTCGGTCATCCTCTCTTGATTCAGAGCACCGTCTTCGACCGTGGACGAACCGTCCGTCGCCGTCTACTCCGAGGAATTGCGACGCCTCGAAGCGCCTCGTCGAACCGTCGCCTTGAGCTTCGCCAGTGACCCCGAGCCCGGTGAGCAACCCTCCTTCTCGCTTTCAGATCGCTGCATCAACGACCATCGATCACTCGCCTTCGCCGCCGCCAGCGCCGCTAGTGGTCAAACGCCTAGCTACCGTTAGATGCAGATCCATCATTACGATAGCTCACCTAACGAAGAGGTACGCTACCTAAGCCGCACGATCTAACTTAGATCTAACGCACCGCAGACTCGATCCGCCAACCGGTATCGACCAGTAAGAACACGCCGTGGCCGAGATTAGATCTGAATTAGAATTTGAAAAGCGAAACTTGTGCCATTTTCAAACCCTTGTATCTTTTGATCCACACGTCCAAATTTTACAAATTTGATGTCGTTGGAATCAGCAAGACAAGACCTAACCAAACCGACCCTTAGTTTAGTAAATAGTATTGGATAGAGTGATTGATTATGCAGAAACATTTGAGTGCTTGCTAACATTAGAAAAATCATTTAAAATGATTTTAAAGTTAAAACCTTTGCCAAATAGTTTGTTGTGACCTTACTGACCATAGGAACCAACCCATAGTTTGGAAAATGATTTTTGAAAATCTTAGAATGGATTAATTGGGTTAGTCCATTTCTAGCTAATTAAAAACCATTGTTTTGTTTATGAAAATGCTTTCATAAAGAAAACTTTGAGAAAATGTTTTGGACCAAACCTGACCCAAACACCAAGTTTTGCAATAGCAACTCATTTGGTGGAACCTATAGGTTAATACCCTAGTAGAAATATTTCTACACCACATAGAGTGACACTATGTTTTGCAAATGGTTTTGAAGTGAAACCTCTTTGCAAATGACTTGCCACTTTGGTAAATGACCAATTTGGAACTTACAAAGTTTAGAAGCCTAGTGAAGACCATCCCTACAATAGAACCAACCTTTGCATGCTTATGCATGACTTTGCCACTTTACAAAATGACCATTAGGTATACCCAAATGTCTATGACCCACTAGGAACCACTTTTGCAAACAAAGCAAAGCTTGGCATGCTTGCATGCATTTCTTTGACTTTGTTATTTTATGTGAGTTGTTTTGCTTGATTGGTAGATTGAGTTTGTACCTTGCTTGATTGATTGTAGTGACTTGAAGAGTGTGAGTGTTGCAAGGACAAGGAGTGAACCTATACCTTCTACCAAAAGGCAAGTGATGCTTCATATCATTATCCCATTATTTTCAATATGCATTAGTGTTTTTGCTAAGTAAAACTTGCATGGTTTTATTTTGCTAAGAATAGACTTTGCTATAGGAAAACTAGTAGAATGAATCCTTAGAAGGATTTACCTAAGTTAAGAATCCTATTACTATCAAGCTTAGCCTAGCTAATAGAAAACCTGGGTGGGATATATATATAATCATGCTATGAAAATTCCTAAGTCTATGGACTTGTGTTTTGTTTAATAAAACAACTAAGTTAATAAATCACCTGGGTGGAATGGATGGAATGGTTTATGTTGAGTGGTTCACAAGGCCATGGACTTGGCTTGTGTATCTCACTTGTGGATGGCCACCCAGGAAACAAAGAGATTTGAGATGTCAAATGTTGAGAAGCTTCAAGTGCAACCACTTGGCAATATGGGCTCTGCCATGATCATATAGGTTGCAAGAACTTAGCCACATGGACAGTGGGTGGTAGTGATTGATAGGTTGGAGCGCGTCCATGTTGGTCTAAGGGAAAGATTCTGAAAGATTTTGTCTTGGGAAACCAAGTCTTGTGGGTAAAGTGCACCACCTCTGCAGAGTGTAAAACCTAAGTACTTAGCCATGTCCCTGGTAAAGGACAATTTGAGCATCAAAACATGGAAGCAATCAAGAAGCTCATCACTCCAATTTCTAAATTAAAACTTGTGGGTGAACAAGGGTTGTGTGAAATTCTTTAATCTTTGATGGAGAGATGGCTTGGTACAAGGATCTCAAAATCTTAGATTGGGAAATTGTTTTTACCAAGAAAATCTTCAATCTTGATTGGAAGATGCCTTGAGAGGATCTTCAGTCTTGTTGATAGATGCCTTGGTGGTTTTTGTCAAAACAAAACTTGTATTTTCAAAATGATAGGAAAAATCTATTTTGAGCAATGCAAAGCCTCAACTCCACTTAGCCAAATGCATATAGATGATAGACTCCACTATACTCCCAAAGTATCACTTGCCAATACAATTCAAATGTATTGACCCTTGTGGCTGTAACTTATTATGTTGCAGGTTTGATTGTTTTAGTGAAGATTGATTGATTAGGATTACAAAGTCTACAACCAACATACACTGTGGCACTTGAAGATGAAGGACCCATGACTATAGTTATTCCGCTGCAATGTAATGTAAATAGCCAATGAGCTATGTTTGATGTAATAAAATTATGTTATTCCTGGTTATAAAGTTGTATTATGACCTTTGTTTCTCGATATTACATCTGAACTGTGGATGCTAGCTATTGATCCAGGGACTAGCATTGTAAACACAGGGGACCCTACCTTATTAAAGGCAGGGGATGCTACACATTGGTGGATCCATAGGTGGATTGTGAAAAGAGCACACATGCAATGACACTTGTGGATCCATATGTGGTATGTGAAAAGAACACACATGCAATGACACCAGTTGTTGTTAGTGAAAAGAATATACATGCAATGACACTGGTGGATCCATGTGTGGTCTCTGAAAAGAACACACATGCAATGACACTGGAGAATCCATAGGTGGTATGTGAAAAGAACACACCTTTCAATGACTCTAGTTGTTGTTACTTAAAAGAACACACATGCAATGACAATGGTGGATCCATAGGTGGTATGTGAAAAGAACACACATTTCAATGACTCTGGTTGTTGTTACTAAAAAGAACACACATGCAATGACACTGGTGGATCCATAGGTGGATTGTGAAAAGAGCACACATGCAATGCCGCTGGTGGATCCATATTTGGTTTGTGGAAATAACACACATGCAATGACTCTGGTTGTTGTTAGTGAAAAGAACACACATGCAATGACACTGGTGGATCCATGTGTGGTCTCTGAGGAGAACACACATTTCAATGACACTGGTGGATCCATATGAGGTATGTGAAAAGAACACACATGCAATGACTCTGGTTGTTACTAAAAATAACACACATGCAATGACACTAGTGGATCCATAGGTGGTATGTGAAAAGAACACACATTTCAATGACTCTGGTTGTTGTTACTAAAAAGAACACATATGCAATGACACTGGTGGATCCATAGGTGGAATGTGAAAAGAGCACACATGCAATGACTCTGGTTGTTGTTACTAAAAAGAATACACATGCAATGCCGCTGGTGGATCCATAGGTGGTATGTGAAAAGAACACACATTTCAATGACTCTGGTTGTTGTACTAAAAAGAACACAGATGCAATGATACTGGTGGATCCATAGGTGGATTGTGAAAAGAGCACACATGCAATGACACTGGTGGATCCATATGTGCTATGTGAAAAGAACACACATGCAATGACACTGGTGGATCCATAGGTGGATTGTGAAAAGAGCACACATGCAATGACACTGGTGGATGCATATGTGGTATGTGAAAAGAACACACATGCAATGACTCTAGTTGTTGTTAGTGAAAAGAACATACATGCAATGACACTGGTGGATCCATGTGTCGTCTCTGAAGAGAACACACATTTCAATGACACTGGTGGATCCATATGTGGTATGTGAAAAGAACACACATGCAATGACTCTGGTTGTTGTTACTAAAAAGAACACACATGCAATGACACTGGTGGATCCATAGGTGGTATGTGAAAAGAACACACATTTCAATGACTATGGTTATTGTTACTAAAAACACACATGCAATGACACTGGTGGATCCATAGGTGGATTGTGAAAAGAGGACACATGCAATGACACTGGTGGATCCATAGGTGGTATGTGAAAAGAACACACCTTTCAATGACTCTAATTGTTGTTACTAAAAAGAACACACATGCAACGACACTAGTGGATCCATAGGTGGTATGTGAAAAGAACACACATTTCAATGACTCTGGTTGTTGTTACTAAAAAGAACACACATGCAATGACACTGGTGGATCCATAGGTGGATTGTGAAAAGAGCACACATGCAATGCCACTGGTGGATCCATATTTCGTTTGTGGAAATAACACACATGCAATGACTCTAGTTGTTGTTAGTGAAAAGAACACACATGCAATGACACTGCTGGATCCATGTGTGGTCTTTGAAGAGAACACACATTTCAATGACACTGGTGGATCCATATGTGGTATGGAAAAGAACACACATGCAATGACTCTGGTTGTTGTTACTAAAAATAACACACATGCAATGACACTAGTGGATCCATAGGTGGTATGTGAAAAGAACACACATTTCAATGACTCTGGTTGTTGTTACTAAAGAACACATATGCAATGACACTGGTGGATCCATAGGTGGTATGTGAAAAGTACACACATGCAATGACTCTGGTTGTTATTACTAAAAAGAACACACATGCAATGACACTAGTGGATCCATAGGTGGTATGTGAAAAGAACACACATTTCAATGACTCTGGTTGTTGTTACTAAAAAGAACACACATGCAATGCCACTGGTGGATCCATAGGTGGTATGTGGAAAGAACACACATTTCAATGACTCTGGTTGTTGTACGAAAAAGAACACACATGCAATGACACTAGTGGATCTATAGGTGGTATGTGAAAAGAACACACATTTCAATGACTCTGGTTGTTGTACTAAAAAGAACACACATGCAATGACACTGGTGGATACATAGGTGGATTGTGAAAATAGCACACATGCAATGAGACTGGTGGATCCATATGTGCTATATGAAAAGAACACAAATGCAATGACACTGGTGGATCCAGAGGTGGATTGTGAAAAGAGCACACAAGCAATGACACTGGTGGATGCATATGTGGTATGTGAAAAGAACACACATGCAATGACTCCATTTGTTGTTAGTGAAAAGAACATACATGCAATCACACTGGTGGATCCATGTGTCATCTCTGAAGAGAACACACATTTCAATGACACTGGTGGATCTATATGTGGTATGTGAAAAGAACACACATGCAATGACTCTGGTTGTTGTTACTAAAAAGAACACACATGCAATGACACTTGTGGATCCATAGGTGGTATGTGAAAAGAACACACATTTCAATGACTCTGGTTGTTGTTACTAAAAAGAACAAAAAATGCAATGAAACTGGTGGGTCCATAGGTGGATTGTGAAAAGAGCACACATGCAATGACACTGGTGGATCCATATGTGGTATGTGAAAAGAACACACGTGCAATGACACTGGTGGATCCATAGGTGGATTGTGAAAAGATCACACATGCAATGACACTGGTGGATCCATATGTGTATGTTAAAAGAACACACATGCAATGACTCCAGTTGTTGTTAGTGAAAAGAACATACATGCAATGGCACTAGTGGATCCATGTGTGGTCTCTAAAGAGAACACACATTTCAATGACACTGGTGGATCCATATGTGGTATGTGAAAAGAACACACATGCAATGACTCTGGTTGTTGTTACTAAAAAGAACACACATGAAATGACACTGGTGGATCCATAGGTGGTATGTGAAAAGAACACACATTTCAATGACTCTGGTTGTTATTACTAAAAAGAACACACATGCAATGACACTGGTGGATCCATAGGTGGATTGTGAAAAGAGCACACATGCAATGACACTGGTGGATCCATATGTGGTATGTGAAAAGAACACACATGCAATGACACCAGTTGTTGTTAGTGAAAAGAACATACATGCAATGACACTGGTGGATCCATGTGTGGTCTCTGAAAAGAACACACATGCAATGACACTGGAGGATCCATAGGTGGTATGTGAAAAGAACACACCTTTCAATGACTCTAGTTGTTGTTACTTAAAAGAACACACATGCAATGACAATGGTGGATCCATAGGTGGTATGTGAAAGGAACACACATTTCAATGACTCTGGTTGTTGTTACTAAAAAGAACACACATGCAATGACACTGGTGGATCCATAGGTGGATTGTGAAAAGAGCACACATGCAATGCCGCTGGTGGATCCATATTTGGTTTGTGGAAATAACACACATGCAATGACTCTGGTTGTTGTTAGTGAAAAGAACACACATGCAATGACACTGGTGGATCCATGTGTGGTCTCTGAAGAGAACACACATTTCAATGACACTGGTGGATCCATATGAGGTATGTGAAAAGAACACACATGCAATGACTCTGGTTGTTACTAAAAATAACACACATGCAATGACACTAGTGGATCCATAGGTGGTATGTGAAAAGAACACACATTTCAATGACTCTGGTTGTTGTTACTAAAAAGAACACACATGCAATGACACTAGTGGATCCATAGGTGGTATGTGAAAAGAACACACATTTCAATGACTCTGGTTGTTGTTACTAAAAAGAACACACATGCAATGCCACTGGTGGATCCATAGGTGGTATGTGAAAAGAACACACATTTCAATGACTCTGGTTGTTGTACGAAAAAGAACACACATGCAATGACACTAGTGGATCTATAGGTGGTATGTGAAAAGAACACACATTTCAATGACTCTGGTTGTTGTACTAAAAAGAACACACATGCAATGACACTGGTGGATACATAGGTGGATTGTGAAAAGAGCACACATGCAATGAGACTGGTGGATCCATATGTGCTATATGAAAAGAACACAAATGCAATGACACTGGTGGATCCATAGGTGGATTGTGAAAAGAGCACACAAGCAATGACACTGGTGGATGCATATGTGGTATGTGAAAAGAACACACATGCAATGACTCCATTTGTTGTTAGTGAAAAGAACATACATGCAATCACACTAGTGGATCCATGTGTCATCTCTGAAGAGAACACACATTTCAATGACACTGGTGGATCTATATGTGGTATGTCAAAAGAACACACATGCAATGACTCTGGTTGTTGTTACTAAAAAGAACACACATGCAATGACACTTGTGGATCCATAGGTGGTATGTGAAAAGAACACAGATTTCAATGACTCTGGTTGTTGTTACTAAAAAGAACACACATGCAATGACACTGGTGGATCTATAGGTGGATTGTGAAAAGATGTCACATCCCAAGATTTTCCAAATCCTGTAATGTGAAAAACAAATGAATAAAATAAAACTTTATTGATTTTTAGGGCCAGAAGAAACTTTTGAATCCAATTGGAAACCTTCAAACCACTTTGGATCAAATAAATCCTAAAGGAATGAAAAAAATAAGTATTTAATAAAAGGTAAATAAAAATATTTTATTACTACTTTGAAATCTTTTAAGAAAAGGTTTTAGCTTTGAAATTGAAAAGGAAGGTTTATAAATAAAGATTATTTTATAGACCAAATTAAACCTTAGCCAAGCTTTTGAAAATAAAACATTTTGTTTTGATAAAAATAATAAAGGTTTATTTAAATAAAGTAATAAGGATTTAATATCCAAGTTTTTAATAATAAAGGTTTTATTATTTCTAAACCATAAAAACTTGTTTAGTTGTTTGAAATACGATTTCCAAGTATTTAGTATTCTCAAATAAAACCTACTGAATGGTTTTGGCACTATATTAGTTTTCAAAATAAAGCTTCTAATAAAACAAATCCTATTTGATTTAATAACTAGGGCCCACTTTTTAATTATTAATGGACCCTAAAGTAATATATTATTTGGTTTTAAACAAGTTTTCCAAGTATTCCTTATTTTCAAATAAAACCTACTGTTTTGGTTTTGCAAGTGTTTTGGATTTCAAATGAAGATTTTATTAAATAAATCAAACCCTATTTGATTAAATAACTAAGGTTTATTTATTTAATTATTAAATAGATCCTAAAATGAATAAAAATATTATTTTATTTTGGGATTTGGTTATAAACAGAACCAAGTTCAAAGTTGTGAAGTGTGGTGTTTGTTTGAATTGATTTGGTTGATTGAATCATTTGTTTGAATTTCAAATCAGTAAATTGAAAATAGAAAAGGAAAAAGTTTCAGACAAAAAAAAATAGAGCAGCCCACCATCTGGCCCAGCTCCAGCCCAACAGCCCACCTAGCCCACCTGTTCCCACGCCCCCGAAACGTTTTCTTTACCGCAGAAGCCACCCGCTAAGTCACTGACAGGTGGACCTTGTTTCCTCTTCCTTCTCTTGCGAGAGGACCGCCACGTCCCCTTCTTCCCCACCCGCGGACTACGCCTTCCCCCCTCGCCGGCCGTTGCAGGCTTTGATTTCGCGGCTTGAATTTGCCTTAATGCGGCCATCTTTACTCGCAGTGATCATGCCCCTTTAAACGCCAGTGACCCTCCTCCATTTCCCCTCTGTCTCCTCCCCCAAGCACGCCCCCAGGCCGCTCCAATTTCTCCCCGAGTAGCTCTGTCTCCGACGACTTCCCCGGCCGATTCCGGCAGCCCCTCACCGCCCCTTGCCTCCTCGACCATACTCACGTGATCCCCACCTCCTGGCGATCATCCCGTGCGCAGCTTCGCCCGGCGCCCAGGCGTCGGCAACGTCTCCACATGCGCCGCCAGCGACCCCGCATCTCCGGTGAACTCTAGCACTCGACTCCGTGCGCGCCTTGATTAGTGAATCATGCCATTGATTAGTTTGCGTCTTCTGCATCTCCAGGTGCTCGCCAATCACTTGCGCGTGGCCTGCAACCTCGCCCCCGTCGATGACTGACCGCACCTGAGGCACGGCTCAACTCCGACGAGCAATTCTCATCGACCCCGTGCGCCCCTTGGCCAACAAAGACCACGTTGAGCATCAGCAGTGTGCTGCGAACTCGGTGAGCTTCCCCTCCCTCTTTCTCGCATCCTTCATCGTCGGCAACCTCGCCGCCAGAGCACCGCCGCCGCACAGCCACCGTCAGCGCCGCTCATTCTAGGTCAAACACGCAGCAACCGTTAGATGCAGATCCATTGGCTAGGATAGAGTCACTTATCGAAGGGGTATGAGAGCATCTGCGCCGTAAGATTTGCTTTAGATCCAGCAGCCCACGTTGGTCGATCCACGCGAACCATTTTCGGCTAATCAAAACATTCCACGTGACCCAGAGTTGGTTTTAAAAACTGAATTTGATCTATTAGTTGTTCAATCTTGTAAAATCTATAACTTTCAAACCACACGTCCAAAAAATACAAATTTTATATCAACGGATTCAGTGGAACAAGCCCTAGCTAACCATGCCCTTGGTTTAGCAAAAAGCTTCTGGAAAAATGGTTGTTTTTGCAGAAACATTTGTATGCTTGTTAAGGTTGTGAAAATTGTTTAAAGATGAATTTGGGGATAAAATCTTTGGCAAAAGATGTATTTTGAACCTACTAACACTAGGAAACACTTTGTGGATTCAAAAATGTATTTGGTGAAGCAAAATAATGATTCTTTGATTTAAAAGCATTTCTAGTCAAATAGAAATGTGGTTTATTTATTAAAAATGGTTTTGGAAGAAAACCTTTGGAAAATGTTTTGTTTTAAACTCACTGACCCTAAACACCAAGTTTTATGGTTGGAAAACATATTGGGTGAACCCTATAGGTTAATGCCTTAGTAAAAATATTTCTACACCACATAAAATGATACTTTGTTTTGAAAATGGCTTATGAAAAGAAACCTCTTTGCAAATGACTTTGCCACTTTACAAAATAACCAAATAGGTGTTTTCAAATGTTTATGCCCATTAGGAACCACTTCTTCAAACAAAACAAAGCTTGGCATGCTTGCATGCATTACTTTGACTTTGTCATTTTATGTGTTGTTTTGCTTGTTTGGTAGATTGAGTTTGTGCCTTGCTTGATTGATTTGTAGTGACTTGAGGAGTGTGATTATTGCAAGGACAAGGAGTGAACCTATATTCTACCAAAAAGGCAAGTGATGCTTCATACTTTGTCCAATTACTTTCACTATGCATTAGTGAATTTTCTCTAAGTAAAACTTGCATGGAAATTTTGCTAAGTATAAACCTTGCTATAGGAAAACCTAGTAGATGAATCCTTAGTAGGATTTTTCCTAAGTTAAGACTCCTACTACTATCCAGCTTAGCCTAGCTAATAGAAAACATGGGTGGAATATATATATTCACACTATGGAAAAATTTCTAAGTCTGAGGACTTGTGTTTTGTTTAATAAAACAACTAAGTTAATGAATCACTTGGGTGGAATGGGACTTGCTTGGTGGTTTTTGGTTGAGTGGTTACACAAGGCCAGGGGACTGGTGAACCTTGTGTATCACACTTGTGGAATGCCACCCAGGAACAAAGAGATTTGAGATGTCAAATGTTGAGAAGCTTCAAGTGTAACCACTTGGCAATATGGGCTCTGCCATGATCATATAGGTTGCAAGAACTTAGCCATATGGACAGTGGGTGGTAGTGTTTGATAGGTTGGAGCGTGTCCATTTTGGTCTAAGGGAAGGCTTCTGAAAGATCTTGTCTTGGGAAACCAAGTCTTGTGGGGAAAGTGCACCACCTCTGCAGAGTGTAAAATCCAAGTACTTAGCCATGTCCCTGGTAAAGGACAATTTGAGCATCAAGACATGGAAGCAGTCAAGAATCTCATCATTCAAATTTCTAAGTTAAAATCTTGTGGTTTGAACAAGGGTTGTTTGAAATCTTCAATCTTTGATTGAGAGATGCCTTGGTTAAAGGATCTTCAATATTTGATTGAGAAAAATGATTTTATCAAAGCAAAAACTTAGTATTTTCAAATGTTAAGGAAAAAATCTATTTTGAGCAATGCAAGCCTCAACTCCACTTAGCCAAATGCATATAGATGATAGACTCCACTATACTATTATAGTATCACTTGCCAATACAATTCAAATGTATTGACCCTTTGTGGTTGTAACTTGTATGTTGTAGGTTTGATTGTTTTTAGTGAAGATTGATTGATTAGGATTACAAAGTCTACAACCAACATCTGCCTGTGGCACTTTGAAGATGAAGGACCCATACTTATAGTTATTCCGCTGCAATGTAATGTAATAGCCAAATGAGCTATGTTTGATGTAATAAAATTGTGTTATTCCTGGTTATAAAGTTATATTATGACCTTTGTTTCTTGATATTACATCTAAACTGTGGATGCTAGCTATTGATCCAGGGACTAGCATTGTAAACATAGGAGGAATCAACCTTATTAGGTTGAGACCTCTACAGGTGGTATCAGAGCATTGTGTTGCCTGTAGGATTTGTAAACCTAGGATTGGACAAAAACCCTTAGAAAAATAGGAGTTGTACTTGTTCCAAAAACTTATTTACAAAAACACTTGTAAACTCTTTCCTCAACCACTTTGGTTTCAACTCTACATCTCATCTAATTTCAACTTGATGGAAAAACCTACCCCATGGCCAAAGACTACACCATGAGCAAAGGACTTCATCAACTCTAATGACTTCAACTTCGTCAACTCTAATGACTTCAACATCTTCAGCATGATCACCAAGGACCTCCAACTTGGATGACACTAAGGACTACAAGTGATACAAGAAGGATGGAAAGATCTCTAGTGAACCCTATAGATGGACTACCATATTATAGTTAAGTCTAACACACCAACTTATGTGGTGTAACAAAATTATTTTTGTTGCCTAAGTATGTGCTTGAACTTTGTTGTTTGAGTGGAATGTTTTGATTGTGATTGCTTGCACATTGCTTGAGTGCATTGTGATGTATGTGATTAGAATCATTCCCTTAGAAATATTTTGCCTATTCTAATCCCAAACCAATCCAAACAGATGACTTCTCCAAGAAACTCCAACATCAAGGTTGATGACAACAACAACAACCAAGAGGACAACATGAGAGAACTTATAGCAACCCAAAACCAGTTGAGCCAAGAGACAACTCAGCTTTTAGCCAACAACAATGGACTAGACCCAGCCATACAAAGGATTTTGAAACTTCAATCCCAAATGTTGCAAGGATTGGTTACTCAAATGATCAACATAAGAGAAAACTTTTCCCGAGGAGCTAATGACAACAAGGATGACAAGGATATTATTCTAGAGAGAACCCAAGCTTGCATTATCTATGAAGTCAAGGATCATGTACCCAAGGAACATGAAGATCAATGCCCCAAGAAGAGAGAAAGATCTCCCACTCATGAAGAACATGAACTAGAAGAACTCCTTGCTTTGGAGAGACCCAAAAAGAAGAAGAAGAAATGCCCCAACACTAGCAAGAAGGGTATTACTCAAGTGCAATGTTACAATTGCAAAGAGATGGGACACTATGCCAATGAATGCCCAGAAGAGAAGAAGAATCAAAGAAACAAACAAGAGGCAATGATACCAAAGGAAAAGAAATATATCAGCCAAGTGATGTGTTTCAAGTGCAAGGAACTAGGCCACTATGTGAAAAATTGTCCAGAAAAGCTGATGAACAAGTTGAACAAGCCAATGAAGAAACTCAACCTTGGCCCATGAGTCAAGCATGAAAACTAAGGATACAAATGCAACTGTTTGCTTAGAGAAAGTTTTCCCAGGATCCCAAGAAGGACAATATGTAATTTTTGTTAGAAAATTTTTAAGGGTGGTAGTACCCTAGTTGTTTTGAGCCAACTTGTAACCCTAGCCTCCCCAAATCTCGGGACGAGATTTATTTTAAGTGGTAACTGTCACATCCCAAGATTTTCCAAATCTTGTAATGTGAAAAACAAATGAAAAAAATAAAACTTTATTGATTTTTAGGGCCAGAAGAAACTATTGAATCCAATTGGAAACCTTCAAACCACTTTGGATCAAATAAATCCTAAAGGAATGAAAAAAATAAGTATTTAATAAAAGGAAAATAAAAATATTTTATTACTACTTTGAAATCTTTTAAGAAAAGGTTTTAGCTTTCAAATTGAAAAGGAAGGTTTATAAATAAAGATTATTTTATAGACCAAATTAAACCTTAGCCAAGATTTTGAAAATAAAACATTTTGTTTTGATAAAAATAATAAAGGTTTATTTAAATAAAGTAATAAGGATTTAATATCCAAGTTTTTATTAATAAAGGTTTTATTATTTCTAAACCATAAAAACTTGTTTAGTTGTTTGAAATAAGATTTCCAAGTATTTAGTATTCTCAAATAAAACCTACTGAATGGTTTTGGCACTATATTAGTTTTCAAAATAAAGCTTCTAATAAAACAAATCCTATTTGATTTAATAACTAGGGCCCACTTTTTAATTATTAATGGACCCTAAAGTAATATATTATTTGGTTTTAAACAAGTTTTCCAAGTATTCCTTATTTTCAAATAAAACCTACCGTTTTGGTTTTGCAAGTGTTTTGGATTTCAAATGAAGATTTTATTAAATAAATCAAACCCTATTTGATAAAATAACTAAGGTCTATTTTATTTAATTATTAAATAGATCCTAAAATGAATAAAAATATTATTTTATTTTGGGATTTGGTTATAAACAGAACCAAGTTCAAAGTTGTGAAGTGTGGTGTTTGTTTGAATTGATTTGGTTGATTGAATCATTTGTTTGAATTTCAAATCAGTAAATTGAAAATAGAAAAGGAAAAAGTTTCAGACAAAAAAAATAGAGCAGCCCACCATCTGGCCCAGCTCCAGCCCAACAGCCCACCTAGCCCACCTGTTCCCACGCCCCCGAAACGTTTTCTTTACCGCAGAAGCCACCCGCTAAGTCACTGACAGGTGGACCTTGTTTCCTCTTCCTTCTCTCGCTGCCAGAGGACCCCACCGCCACGTCCCCTTCTTCCCCACCCGCGGACTACGCCTTTCCCCCCTCGCTGGCCGTTGCAGGCTTTGATTTCGCGGCTTGAATTCGCCTTAATGCGGCCATCTTTACTCACAGTGATCATGCCCCTTTAAACGCCAGTGACCCTCCTCCATTTCCCCTCTGTCTCCTCCCCCAAGCACGCCCCTAGGCCGCTCCAATTTCTCCCCGAGCACTCTGTCTCCGACGACTTCCCCGGCCGGTTCCGGCAGCCCCTCACCGCCCCTTGCCTCCTCGACCATACTCACGTGATCCCCACCTCCTGGCGATCATCCCCGTAGCGCCAGCTCGACCCCCAGCGCCCCAGAACGTCGGCAACGTCTCCACCTGTACGCCACCGACGACCCCGCATCTCCGGTGAACTCTAGCACTCGACTCCGTGCGCGCCTTGATTAGTGAATCATGCCATTGATTAGTTTGCGTCTTCTGCATCTCCAGGTGCTCGCCAATCACTTGCGCGTGGCCTGCAACCTCGCCCCCGTCGACGACTGACCGCACCTGAGGCACGGCTCAACTCCGACGAGCAATTCTCATCGACCTCGTGCGCCACTTGGCCAAAAAAGACCATGTTGAGCATCAGCAGTGTGCTGCGAACTCGGTGAGCTTCCCCTCCCTCTTTCTCGCATCCTGCATCGTCGGCCACCTCGCCGCCAGAGCGCCACCGCCGCACAGCCACCGTCAGCGCCGCTCATTCTAGGTCAAACACGCAGCAACCGTTAGATGCAGATCCATTGGCTAGGATAGAGTCACTTATCGAAGGGGTATGAGAGCATCTGCGCTGTAAGATTTGCTTTAGATCCAGCGGCCCACGTTGGTCGATCCACGCGAACCGTTTTCGGCCAATCAAAACATTCCACGTGGCCCAGAGTTGGTTTTAAAAACTGAATTTGATCTATTAGTTGTTCAATCTTGTAAAATCTATAACTTTCAAACCACACGTCCAAAAATTACAAATTTTATATCAATGGATTCAGTGGAACAAGCCCTAGCCAACCATGCCCTTGTTTTAGCAAAAATCTTCTGGAAAAATGGTTGTTTTTGCAAAAACATTTGTATGCTTGTTAAGGTTGTGAAAATTGTTTAAAGATGAATTTGGGGATAAAATCTTTGGCAAAAGATGTATTTTGAACCTACTAACCCTAGGAAACACTTTGTGGATTCAAAAATGTATTTGGTGAAGCAAAATAATGATTCTTTGATTTAAAACCATTTCTAGTCAAATAGAAATGTGGTTTATTTATTAAAAATGGTTTTGGAAGAAAACCTTTGGAAAATGTTTTGTTTTAAACTCACTGACCCTAAACACCAAGTTTTATGGTTGGAAAACATATTGGGTGAACCCTATAGGTTAATGCCTTAGTAAAAATATTTCTACACCACATAAAATGATACTTTGTTTTGAAAATGGCTTATGAAAAGAAACCTCTTTGCAAATGACTTTGCCACTTTACAAAATGACCAAATAGGTGTTTTCAAATGTTTATTACCCATTAGGAACCACTTCTTCAAACAAAACAAAGCTTGGCATGCTTGCATGCATTACTTTGACTTTGTCATTTTATGTGTTGTTTTGCTTGTTTGGTAGATTGAGTTTGTGCCTTGCTTGATTGATTTGTAGTGACTTGAAGAGTGTGATTATTGCAAGGACAAGGAGTGAACCTATATTCTACCAAAAAGGCAAGTGATGCTTCATACTTTGTGCCATTACTTTCACTATGCATTAGTGAATTTTCTCTAAGTAAAACTTGCATGGAAATTTTGCTAAGTATAAACCTTGCTATAGGAAAACCTAGTAGATGAATCCTTAGTAGGATTTTTCCTAAGTTAAGACTCCTACTACTATCCAGCTTAGCCTAGCTAATAGAAAACATGGGTGGAATATATATGTTCACACTATGGAAAAATTTCTAAGTCTGAGGACTTGTGTTTTGTTTAATAAAACAACTAAGTTAATGAATCACCTGGGTGGAATGGGACTTGCTTGGTGGTTTTTGGTTGAGTGGTTACACAAGGCCAGGGGACTGGTGAACCTTGTGTATCACACTTGTGGAATGCCACCCAGGAACAAAGAGATGTGAGATGTCAAATGTTGAGAAGCTTCAAGTGCAACCACTTGGCAATATGGGCTCTGCCATGATCATATAGGTTGCAAGAACTTAGCCATATGGACAGTGGGTGGTAGTGTTTGATAGGTTGGAGCGCGTCCATTTTGGTCTAAGGGAAGGCTTCTGAAAGATCTTGTCTTGGGAAACCAAGTCTTGTGGGGAAAGTGCACCACCTCTGCAGAGTGTAAAATCTAAGTACTTAGCCATGTCCCTGGTAAAGGACAATTTGAGCATCAAGACATGGAAGCAGTCAAGAATCTCATCATTCAAATTTCTAAGTTAAAATCTTGTGGTTTGAACAAGGGTTGTTTGAAATCTTCAATCTTTGATTGAGAGATGCCTTGTTTAAAGGATCTTCAATCTTTGATTGAGAAAAATGATTTTATCAAAGCAAAAACTTAGTATTTTCAAATGTTAAGGAAAAATCTATTTTGAGCAATGCAAGCCTCAACTCCACTTAGCCAAATGCATATAGATGATAGACTCCACTATACTATTATAGTATCACTTGCCAATACAATTCAAATGTATTGACCCTTTGTGGCTGTAACTTGTATGTTGTAGGTTTGATTGTTTTTAGTGAAGATTGATTGATTAGGATTACAAAGTCTACAACCAACATCTGCCTGTGGCACTTTGAAGATGAAGGACCCATACTTATAGTTATTCCGCTGCAATGTAAGGTAATAGCCAAATGAGCTATGTTTGATGTAATAAAATTGTGTTATTCCTGGTTATAAAGTTATATTATGACCTTTGTTTCTTGATATTACATCTAAACTGTGGATGCTAGCTATTGATCCAGGGACTAGCATTGTAAACACAGGAGGAATCAACCTTATTAGGTTGAGACCTCTACAGGTGGTATCAGAGCATTGTGTTGCCTGTAGGATTTGTAAACCTAGGATTGGACAAAAACCCTTAGAAAAATAGGAGTTGTACTTGTTCCAAAAACTTATTTACAAAAACACTTGTAAACTCTTTCCTCAACCACTTTGGTTTCAACTCTACATCTCATCTAATTTCAACTTGATGGAAAATCCTACCCCATGGCCAAAGACTACACCATGAGCAAAGGACTTCATCAACTCTAATGACTTCAACTTCTTCAACTCTAATGACTTCAACATCTTCAGCATGATCACCAAGGACCTCCAACTTGGATGACACTAAGGACTACAAGTCAGACAAGAAGGATGGAAAGATCTCAAGTGAACCCTATAGATGGACTACCATATTATAGTTAAGTCTAACACACCAACTTATGTGGTGTAACAAAATTATTTTTGTTGCCTAAGTATGTGCTTGAACTTTGTTGTTTGAGTGGAATGTTTTGATTGTGATTGCTTGCACATTGCTTGAGTGCATTGTGATGTGTGTGATTAGAATCATTCCCTTAGAAATATTTTGCCTATTCTAATCCCAAACCAATCCAAACAGATGACTTCTCCAAGAAACTCCAACATCAAGGTTGATGACAACAACAACAACCAAGAGGATAACATGAGAGAACTTATAGCAACCCAAAACCAGTTGAGCCAAGAGACAACTCAGCTTTTAGCCAACAACAATGGACTAGACCCAGCCATACAAAGGATTTTGAAACTTCAATCCCAAATGTTGCAAGGATTGGTTACTCAAATGATCAACATAAGAGAAAACTTTTTCCAAGGAGCTAATGACAACAAGGATGACAAGGATATTATTCTAGAGAGAACCCAAGCTTGCATTATCTATGAAGTCAAGGATCATGTACCCAAGGAACATGAAGATCAATGCCCCAAGAAGAGAGAAAGATCTCCCACTCATGAAGAACATGAACTAGAAGAACTCCTAGCTTTGGAGAGACCCAAAAAGAAGAAGAAGAAATGCCCCAACACTAGCAAGAAGGGTATTACTCAAGTGCAATGTTACAATTGCAAAGATATGGGACACTATGCCAATGAATGCCCAGAAGAGAAGAAGAATCAAAGAAACAAACAAGAGGCAATGATACCAAAGGAAAAGAAAGATATCAGCCAAGTGATGTGTTTCAAGTGCAAGGAACTAGGCCACTATGTGAAAAATTGTCCAGAAAAGCTGATGAACAAGTTGAACAAGCCAATGGAGAAACTCAACCTTGGCCCATGAGTCAAGCATGAAAACTAAGGATACAAATGCAACTGTTTGCTTAGAGAAAGTTTTCCCAGGATCCCAAGAAGGACAATATGTAATTTTTGTTAGAAATTTTTTAAGGGTGGTAGTACCCTAGTTGTTTTGAGCCAACTTGTAACCCTAGCCTCCCCAAATCTCGGGACGAGATTTATTATAAGGGTGGTAGCCTGTCACATACCAAGATTTTCCAAATCTTGTAATGTGAAAAACAAATGAATAAAATAAAACTTTATTGATTTTTAGGGCCAGAAGAAACTTTTGAATCCAATTGGAAACCTTCAAACCACTTTGGATCAAATAAATCCTAAAGGAATGAAAAAAATAAGTATTTAATAAAAGGAAAATAAAAATATTTTATTACTACTTTGAAATCTTTTAAGAAAAGGTTTTAGCTTTCAAATTGAAAAGGAAGGTTTATAAATAAAGATTATTTTATAGACCAAATTAAACCTTATCCAAGCTTTTGAAAATAAAACATTTTGTTTTGATAAAAATAATAAAGGTTTATTTAAATAAAGTAATAAGGATTTAATATCCAAGTTTTTATTAATAAAGGTTTTATTATTTCTAAACCATAAAAACTTGTTTAGTTCTTTGAAATAAGATTTCCAAGTATTTTGTATTCTCAAATAAAACCTACTGAAAGGTTTTGGCACTATATTAGTTTTCAAAATAAAGCTTCTAATAAAACAAATCCTATTTGATTTAATAACTAGGGCCCACTTTTTAATTATTAATGGACCCTAAAGTAATATATTATTTGGTTTTAAACAAGTTTTCCAAGTATTCCTTATTTTCAAATAAAACCTACTGTTTTGGTTTTGCAAGTGTTTTGGATTTCAAATGAAGATTTTATTAAAAAAATCAAACCCTATTTGATTAAATAACTAAGGTCTATTTTATTTAATTATTAAATAGATCCTAAAATGAATAAAAATATTATTTTATTTTGGGATTTGGTTATAAACAGAACCAAGTTCAAAGTTGTGAAGTGTGGTGTTTGTTTGAATTGATTTGGTTGATTGAATCATTTGTTTGAATTTCAAATCAGTAAATTGAAAATAGAAAAGGAAAAAGTTTCAGACAAAAAAAAAATTGAGCATCCCACCATCTGGCCCAGCTCCAGCCCAACAGCCCACCTAGCCCACCTGTTCCCACGCCCCCGAAACATTTTCTTTACCGCAGAAGCCACCCGCTAAGTCACTGATAGGTGGACTTTGTTTCCTCTTTCTTCTCTCGCTGCCAAAGGACCCCACCGCCACGTCCCCTTCTTCCCCACCCGCGGACTACGCCTTTCCCCCCTTGCCGTTCAGGTGCTTTGATTTCGCGGCTTGAATTCGCCTTAACGCGGCCATCTTTACTCGCAGTGATCATGCCCCTTTAAACGCCAGTGACCCTCCTCCATTTCCCCTCTGTCTCCTCCCCCAAGCACGCCCCCAGGCCGCTCCAATTTCTCCCCGAGCAGCTCTGTCTCCGACGACTTCCCCGGCCGATTCCGGCAGCCCCTCACCGCCCCTTGCCTCCTCGACCATACTCACGTGATCCCCACCTCCTGGCGATCATCCCCGTAGCGCCAGCTCGCCCCCGAGCGCCCCAGAACGTCGGCAACGTCTCCACCTGTACGCCACCGACGACCCCGCATCTCCGGTGAACTCTAGCACTCGACTCCCTGCGCGCCTTGATCAGTGAATCATGCCATTGATTAGTTTGCGTCTTCTGCATCTCCAGGTGCTCGCCAATCACTTGCGCGTGGCCTGCAACCTCGCCCGCATCGACGCACTCGACGAGCAATTCTCATCGACCCGCGTGCGCCTTGGCCAACAAAGACCACGTTGAGCATCAGCGGTGTGCTGCGAACTCGTGAGCTTCCTCCCTCTTTCTCGCATCTGCATCATCGGCAACCTCTCGCCAAGAGGCCGCCACGCCTGACCACCGTCAGCGCCGCTCATTCTAGGTCAAACACGCAGCAACCGTTAGATGCAGATCCATTGGCTAGGATAGAGTCACTTATCGAAGGGGTATGAGAGCATATGAGCCGTAAGATTTGCTTTAGATCCAGTGGCCCACGTTGGTCGATCCACGCGAACCGTTTTCGGCCAATCAAAACATTCCACGTGGCCCAGAGTTGGTTTTAAAAACTGAATTTAATCTATTAGTTGTTCAATCTTGTAAAATCTATAACTTTCAAACCACACGTCCAAAAATTACAAATTTTATATCAATGGATTCAGTGGAACAAGCCCTAGCCAACCATGCCCTTGGTTTAGCAAAAAGCTTCTGGAAAAATGGTTGTTTTTGGAGAAACATTTGTATGCTTGTTAAGGTTGTGAAAATTGTTTAAAGATGAATTTGGGGATAAAATCTTTGGCAAAAGATGTATTCTGAACCTACTAACCCTAGGAAACACTTTGTGGATTCAAAAATGTATTTGGTGAAGCAAAATAATGATTCTTTGATTTAAAACCATTTCTAGTCAAATAGAAATGTGGTTTATTTATTAAAAATGGTTTTGGAAGAAAACCTTTGGAAAATGTTTTGTTTTAAACTCACTGACCCTAAACACCAAGTTTTATGATTGGAAAACATATTGGGTGAACCCTATAGGTTAATGCCTTAGTAAAAATATTTCTACACCACATAAAATGATACTTTGTTTTGAAAATGGCTTATGAAAAGAAATCTCTTTGCAAATGACTTTGCCACTTTACAAAATGACCAAATAGGTGTTTTCAAATGTTTATTACCCATTAGGAACCACTTCTTCAAACAAAACAAAGCTTGGCATGCTTGCATGCATTACTTTGACTTTGTCATTTTATGTGTTGTTTTGCTTGTTTGGTAGATTGAGTTTGTGCCTTGCTTGATTGATTTGTAGTGACTTGAAGAGTGTGATTATTGCAAGGACAAGGAGTGAACGTATATTCTACCAAAAAGGCAAGTGATGCTTCATACTTTGTCCCATTACTTTCACTATGCATTAGTGAATTTTCTCTAAGTAAAACTTGCATGGAAATTTTGCTAAGTATAAACCTTGCTATAGGAAAACCTAGTAGATGAATCCTGGTAAAGGACAATTTGAGCATCAAGACATGGAAGCAGTCAAGAATCTCATCATTCAAATTTCTAAGTTAAAATCTTGTGGTTTGAACAAGGGTTGTTTGAAATCTTCATTCTTTGATTGAGAGATGCCTTGGTTAAAGGATCTTCAAATTGATTGAGAAAAATGATTTTATCAAAGCAAAAACTTAGTATTTTCAAATGTTAAGGAAAAATCTATTTTGAGCAATGCAAGCCTCAACTCCAGTTAGCCAAATGCATATAGATGATAGACTCCACTATACTATTATAGTATCACTTGCCAATACAATTCAAATGTATTGACCCTTTGTGGCTGTAACTTGTATGTTGCAGGTTTGATTATTTTTAGTGAAGATTGATTGATTAGGATTACAAAGTCTACAACCAACATCTGCCTGTGGCACTTTGAAGATGAAGGACCCATACTTATAGTTATTCCGCTGCAATGTAATGCAATAGCCAAATGAGCTATGTTTGATGTAATAAAATTGTGTTATTCCTGGTTATAAAGTTATATTATGACCTTTGTTTCTTGATATTACATCTAAACTGTGGATGCTAGCTATTGATCCAGGGACTAGCATTATAAACACAGGAGGAATCAACCTTATTAGGTTGAGACCTCTACAGGTGGTATCAGAGCATTGTGTTGCCTGTAGGATTTGTAAACCTAGGATTGGACAAAAACCCTTAGAAAAATAGGAGTTGTACTTGTTCCAAAAACTTATTTACAAAAACACTTGTAAACTCTTTCCTCAACCACTTTGGTTTCAACTCTACATCTCATCTAATTTCAACTTGATGGAAAAACCTACCCCATGGCCAAAGACTACACCATGAGCAAAGGACTTCATCAACTCTAATGACTTCAACTTCTTCAACTCTAATGACTTCAACATCTTCAGCATGATCACAAGGACCTCCAACTTGGATGACACTAAGGACTACAAGTGAGACAAGAAGGATGGAAAGATCTCAAGTGAACCCTATAGATGGACTACCATATTATAGTTAAGTCTAACACACCAACTTATGTGGTGTAACAAAATTATTTTTGTTGCCTAAGTATGTGCTTGAACTTTGTTGTTTGAGTGGAATGTTTTGATTGTGATTGCTTGCACATTGCTTGAGTGCATTGTGATGTGCGTGATTAGAATCATTCCCTTAGAAATATTTTGCCTATTCTAATCCCAAACCAATCCAAACAGATGACTTCTCCAAGAAACTCCAACATCAAGGTTGATGACAACAACAACAACCAAGAGGACAACATGAGAGAACTTATAGCAACCCAAAACCAGTTGAGCCAAGAGACAACTCAGCTTTTAGCCAACAACAATGGACTAGACCCAGCCATACAAATGATTTTGAAACTTCAATCCCAAATGTTGCAAGGATTGGTTACTCAAATGATCAACATAAGAGAAAACTTTTCCCAAGGAGCTAATGACAGCAAGGATGACAAGGATATTATTCTAGAGAGAACCCAAGCTTGCATTATCTATGAAGTCAAGGATCATGTACCCAAGGAACATGAAGATCAATGCCCCAAGAAGAGAGAAAGATCTCCCACTCATGAAGAACATGAACTAGAAGAACTCCTTGCTTTGGAGAGACTCAAAAAGAAGAAGAAGAAATGCCCCAACACTAGCAAGAAGGGTATTACTCAAGTGCAATGTTACAATTGCAAAGAGATGGGACACTATGCCAATGAATGCCCAGAAGAGAAGAAGAATCAAAGAACCAAACAAGAGGCAATGATACCAAAGGAAAAGAAAGATATCAGCCAAGTGATGTGTTTCAAGTGCAAGGAACTAGGCCACTATGTGAAAAATTGTCCAGAAAAGCTGATGAACAAGTTGAACAAGCCAATGGAGAAACTCAACCTTGGCCCATGAGTCAAGCATGAAAACTAAGGATACAAATGCAACTGTTTGCTTAGGGAAAGTTTTCCCAGGATCCCAAGAAGGACAATATGTAATTTTTGTTAGAAAATTTTTAAGGGTGGTAGTACCCTAGTTGTTTTGAGCCAACTTGTAACCCTAGCCTCCCCAAATCTCGGGACGAGATTTATTTTAAGGGTGGTAGCCTGTCACATCCCAAGATTTTCCAAATCTTGTAATGTGAAAAACAAATGAATAAAATAAAACTTTATTGATTTTTAGGGCCAGAAGAAACTTTTGAATCCAATTGGAAACCTTCAAACCACTTTGGATCAAATAAATCCTAAAGGAATGAAAATATAAGTATTTAATAAAAGGAAAATAAAAATATTTTATTACTACTTTGAAATCTTTTAAGAAAAGGTTTTAGCTTTCAAATTGAAAAGGAAGGTTTATAAATAAAGATTATTTTATAGACCAAATTAAACCTTAGCCAAGCTTTTGAAAATAAAACATTTTGTTTTGATAAAAATAATAAAGGTTTATTTAAATAAAGTAATAAGGATTTAATATCCAAGTTTTTATTAATAAAGGTTTTATTATTTCTAAACCATAAAAACTTGTTTAGTTGTTTGAAATAAGATTTCCAAGTATTTAGTTTTCTCAAATAAAACCTACTGAATGGTTTTGGCACTATATTAGTTTTCAAAATAAAGCTTCTAATAAAACAAATCCTATTTGATTTAATAACTAGGGCCCACTTTTTAATTATTAATGGACCCTAAAGTAATATATTATTTGGTTTTAAACAAGTTTTCCAAGTATTCCTTATTTTCAAATAAAACCTACTGTTTTGGTTTTGCAAGTGTTTTGGATTTCAAATGAAGATTTTATTAAATAAATCAAACCCTATTTGATTAAATAACTAAGGTCTATTTTATTTAATTATTAAATAGATCCTAAAATGAATAAAAATATTATTTTATTTTGGGATTTGGCTATAAACAGAACCAAGTTCAAAGTTGTGAAGTGTGGTGTTTGTTTGAATTGATTTGGTTGATTGAATCATTTGTTTGAATTTCAAATCAGTAAATTGAAAATAGAAAAGGAAAAAGTTTCAGACAAAAAAAAAATAGAGCAGCCCACCATCTGGCCCAGCTCCAGCCAATGTGACCCACCTAGCCCACCTGTTCCCACGCCCTCAAAGCGTTTCTTTCTTGCGAAGCCACCCGCTAAGTCACTGACAGGTGGACCTTGTTTCCTCTTCCTTCTCTTGCTGCCAGAGGACCCCACCGCCACGTCCCCTTCTTCCCCACCCGCGGACTACGCCTTTCCCCCCTCGCCAGCCGTTGCAGGCTTTGATTTCGCGGCTTGAATTCGCCTTAACGCGGCCATCTTTACTCGCAGTGATCATGCCCCTTTAAACGCCAGTGACCCTCCTCCATTTCCCCTCTGTCTCCTTCCCCAAGCACGCTCCCAGGCCGCTCCAATTTCTCCCCGAGCAGCTCTGTCTCCGACGACTTCCCCGGCCGATTCCGGCAGCCCCTCATCGCCCCTTGCCCCCTCGACCATACTCACGTGATCCCCACCTCTTGGCGATCATCCCGTGCGCCACCGCCGCCCGAGTGCCCAGAACGCTTAACGTCTCCACTGACGCCACCGACGACCGCATCTCCGGTGAACTCTAGCACTCGACTCCTCGCGCCTTGATCGATGAATCATGCCATTGATTAGTTTGCGTCTTACGCATCTCCAGTGCTCGCCAATCACTTCTGCGTGGCTCAACCTCGCCCGTCGACGACCGCACCGACGCGGCTCAACTCCGACGAGCAATTCTCATCGACCCCGTGCGCCCCTTGGCCAACAAAGACCACGTTGAGCATCAGCAGTGTGCTGCGAACTCGGTGAGCTTCCCCTCCCTCTTTCTCGCATCCTGCATCATCGGCAACCTTGCCGCCAGAGCGCCGCACAGACATACGCCCACCTGCTCATTCTAGGTCAAACACGCGACAACCATTAGATGATGATCCATTGGCTAGGATAGAGTCACTATCGAAGGGTATGAGCATATGTATGAGATTGCATATGCCGTTGCTTTAGATCCAGCGAACGTTTTGACAATCAAAACATTCCACGTGGCCCAGAGTTGGTTTTAAAAACTGAATTTGATCTATTAGTTGTTCAATCTTGTAAAATCTATAACTTTCAAACCACAGGTCCAAAAATTACAAATTTTATATCAATGGATTCAGTGGAACAAGCCCTAGCCAACCATGCCCTTGGTTTAGCAAAAAGCTTCTAGAAAAATGGTTGTTTTTGCAGAAACATTTGTATGCTTGTTAAGGTTGTGAAAATTGTTTAAAGATGAATTTGGGGATAAAATCTTTGGCAAAAGATGTATTTTGAACATACTAACCCTAGGAAACACTTTGTGGATTCAAAAATGTATTTGGTGAAGCAAAATATTGATTCTTTGATTTAAAACCATTTCTAGTCAAATAGAAATGTGGTTTATTTATTAAAAATGGTTTTGGAAGAAAACCTTTGGAAAATGTTTTGTTTTAAACTCACTGACCCTAAACACCAAGTTTTATGGTTGGAAAACATATTGGGTGAACCCTATAGGTTAATGCCTTAGTAAAAATATTTCTACACCACATAAAATGATACTTTGTTTTGAAAATGGCTTATGAAAAGAAACCTCTTTGCAAATGACTTTGCCACTTTACAAAATGACCAAATAGGTGTTTTCAAATGTTTATTACCCATTAGGAACCACTTCTTCAAACAAAACAAAGCTTGGCATGCTTGCATGCATTACTTTGACTTTGTCATTTTATGTGTTGTTTTGCTTGTTTGGTAGATTGAGTTTGTGCCTTGCTTGATTGATTTGTAGTGACTTGAAGAGTGTGATTATTGCAAGGACAAGGAGTGAACCTATATTCTACCAAAAAGGCAAGTGATGCTTCATACTTTGTCCCATTACTTTCACTATGCATTAGTGAATTTTCTCTAAGTAAAACTTGCATGGAAATTTTGCTAAGTATAAACCTTGCTATAGGAAAACCTAGTAGATGAATCCTTAGTAGGATTTTTCCTAAGTTAAGACTCCTACTACTATCCAGCTTAGCCTAGCTAATAGAAAACATGGGTGGAATATATATATTCACACTATGGAAAAATTTCTAAGACTGAGGACTTGTGTTTTGTTTAATAAAACAACTAAGTTAATGAATCACCTGGGTGGAATGGGACTTGCTTGGTGGTTTTTGGTTGAGTGGTTACACAAGGCCAGGGGACTGGTGAACCTTGTGTATCACACTTGTGGAATGCCACCCAGGAACAAAGAGATTTGAGATGTCAAATGTTGAGAAGCTTCAAGTGCAACCACTTGGCAATATGGGCTCTGCCATGATCATATATGTTGCAAGAACTTAGCCATATGGATAGTGGGTGGTAGTGTTTGATAGGTTGGAGCGCGTCCATTTTGGTCTAAGGGAAGGCATCTGAAAGATCTTGTCTTGGGAAACCAAGTCTTGTGGGGAAAGTGCACCACCTCTGCAGAGTGTAAAATCTAAGTACTTAGCCATGTCCCTGGTAAAGAAC
Organism: Avena insularis; assembly: GCA_023614405.1. Taxonomy (NCBI): domain Eukaryota; kingdom Viridiplantae; phylum Streptophyta; class Magnoliopsida; order Poales; family Poaceae; genus Avena; species Avena insularis. The sequence continues at coordinate 353,018 of JAJUPC010000268.1, forward strand.
AATTTGAGCATCAAGACATGGAAGCATTCAAGAATCTCATCATTCAAATTTCTAAGTTAAAATCTTGTGGTTTGAACAAGGGTTGTTTGAAATCTTCAATCTTTGATTGAGAGATGCCTTGGTTAAAGGATCTTCAATCTTTGATTGAGTAAAATGATTTTATCAAAGCAAAAACTTAGTATTTTCAAATGTTAAGGAAAAATCTATTTTGAGCAATGCAAGCCTCAACTCCACTTAGCCAAATGCATATAGATGATAGACTCCACTATACTATTATAGTATCACTTGCCAATACAATTCAAATGTATTGACCCTTTGTGGCTGTAACTTGTATGTTGTAGGTTTGATTGTTTTTAGTGAAGATTGATTGATTAGGATTACAAAGTCTACAACCAACATCTGCCTGTGGCACTTTGAAGATGAAGGACCCATACTTATAGTTATTCCGCTGCAATGTAATGTAATAGCCAAATGAGCTATGTTTGATGTAATAAAATTGTGTTATTCCTGGTTATAAAGTTATATTATGACCTTTGTTTCTTGATATTACATCTAAACTGTGGATGCTAGCTATTGATCCAGGGACTAGCATTGTAAACACAGGAGGAATCAACCTTATTAGGTTGAGACCTCTACAGGTGGTATCAGAGCATTGTGTTGCCTGTAGGATTTGTAAACCTAGGATTGGACAAAAACCCTTAGAAAAATAGGAGTTGTACTTGTTCCAAAAACTTATTTACAAAAACACTTGTAAACTCTTTCCTCAACCACTTTGGTTTCAACTCTACATCTCATCTAATTTCAACTTGATGGAAAAACCTACCCCATGGCCAAAGACTACACCATGAGCAAAGGACTTCATCAACTCTAATGACTTCAACTTCTTCAACTTTAATGACTTCAACATCTTCAGCATGATCACCAAGGACCTCCAACTTGGATGACACTAAGGACTACAAGTGAGACAAGAAGGATGGAAAGATCTCAAGTGAACCCTATAGATGGACTACCATATTATAGTTAAGTCTAACACACCAACTTATGTGGTGTAACAAAATTATTTTTGTTGCCTAAGTATGTGCTTGAACTTTGTTGTTTGAGTGGAATGTTTTGATTGTGATTGCTTGCACATTGCTTGAGTGCATTGTGATGTGTGTGATTAGAATCATTCCCTTAGAAATATTTTGCCTATTCTAATCCCAAACCAATCCAAACAGATGACTTCTCCAAGAAACTCCAACATCAAGGTTGATGACAACAACAACAACCAAGAGGACAACATGAGAGAACTTATAGAAACCCAAAAACAGTTTTGCCAAGAGACAACTCAACTTTTAGCCAACAACAATGGACTAGACCCAGCCATACAAAGGATTTTGAAACTTCAATCCCAAATGTTGCAAGGATTGGTTACTCAAATGATCAACATAAGAGAAAACTTTTCCCAAGGAGCTAATGACAACAAGGATGACAAGGATATTATTCTAGAGAGAACCCAAGCTTGCATTATCTATGAAGTCAAGGATCATGTACCCAAGGAACATGAAGATCAATGCCCCAAGAAGAGAGAAAGATCTCCCACTCATGAAGAACATGAACTAGAAGAACTCCTAGCTTTGGAGAGACCCAAAAAGAAGAAGAAGAAATGCCCCAACACTAGCAAGAAGGGTATTACTCAAGTACAATGTTACAATTGCAAAGAGATGGGACACTATGCCAATGAATGCCCAGAAGAGAAGAAGAATCAAAGAAACAAACAAGAGGCAATGATACCAAAGGAAAAGAAAGATATCTGCCAAGTGATGTGTTTCAAGTGCAAGGAACTAGGCCACTATGTGAAAAATTGTCCAGAAAAGCTGATGAACAAGTTGAACAAGCCAATGGAGAAACTCAACCTTGGCCCATGAGTCAAGCATGAAAACTAAGGATACAAATGCAACTGTTTGCTTAGAGAAAGTTTTCCCAGGATCCCAAGAAGGACAATATGTAATTTTTGTTAGAAAATTTTTAAGGGTGGTAGTACCCTAGTTGTTTTGAGCCAACTTGTAACCTAGCCTCCCCAAATCTCGGAATGATTTATTTTAAGGGTGGTAGCCTGTCACATCCCAATATTTTCCAAATCTTGTAATGTGAAAAACAAATGAATAAAATAAAACTTTATTGATTTTTAGGGCCAGAAGAAACTTTTGAATCCAATTGGAAACCTTGAAACCACTTTGGATCAAATAAATCCTAAAGGAATGAAAAAAATAAGTATTTAATAAAAGTAAAATAAAAATATTTTATTACTACTTTGAAATCTTTTAAGAAAAGGTTTTAGCTTTCAAATTGAAAAGGAAGGTTTATAAATAAAGATTATTTTATAGACCAAATTAAACCTTAGCCAAGCTTTTGAAAATAAAACATTTTGTTTTGATAAAAATAATAAAGGTTTATTTAAATAAAGTAATAAGGATTTAATATCCAAGTTTTTATTAATAAAGGTTTTATTATTTATAAACCATAAAAACTTGTTTAGTTGTTTGAAATAAGATTTCCAAGTATTTAGTATTCTCAAATAAAACCTACTGAATGGTTTTGGCACTATATTAGTTTTCAAAATAAAGCTTCTAATAAAACAAATCCTATTTGATTTAATAACTAGGGCCCACTTTTTAATTATTAATGGACCCTAAAGTAATATATTATTTGGTTTTAAACAAGTTTTCCAAGTATTCCTTATTTTCAAATAAAACCTACTGTTTTGGTTTTGCAAGTGTTTTGGATTTCAAATGAAGATTTTATTAAATAAATCAAACCCTATTTGATTAAATAACTAAGGTCTATTTTATTTAATTATTAAATAGATCCTAAAATGAATAAAAATATTATTTTATTTTGGGATTTGGTTATAATGTAACCAAGTTCAAAGTTGTGAAGTGTGGTGTTTGTTTGAATTGATTTGGTTGATTGAATCATTTGTTTGAATTTCAAATCAGTAAATTGAAAATAGAAAAGGAAAAAGTTTCAGACAAAAAAAAATAGAGCATCCCACCATCTGGCCCAGCTCCAGCCCAACAGCCCACCTAGCCCACCTGTTCCCACGCCCCCGAAACGTTTTCTTTACCGCAGAAGCCACCCGCTAAGTCACTGACAGGTGGACCTTGTTTCCTCTTCCTTCTCTTGCTGCCAGAGGACCCCACCGCCACGTCCCCTTCTTCCCCACCCGCGGACTACGCCTTTCCCCCCTCGCCAGCCGTTGCAGGCTTTGATTTCGCGGCTTGAATTCGCCTTAACGCGGCCATCTTTACTCGCAGTGATCATGCCCCTTTAAACGCCAGTGACCCTCCTCCATTTCCCCTCTGTCTCCTCCCCAAGCACGCCCCCAGGCCGCTCCAATTTCTCCCCGAGCAGCTCTGTCTCCGACGACTTCCCCGGCCGATTCCGGCAGCCCCTCACCGCCCCTTGCCTCCTCGACCATACTCACGTAATCCCCACCTCCTGGCGATCATCCCGTGCGCCCGGCTTCGCGCCCAGCGTCGGCAACGTCTCCACCTGTACGCCACCGACGACCCCGCATCTCCGGTGAACTCTAGCACTCGACTCCCTGCGCGCCTTGATCAGTGAATCATGCCATTGATTAGTTTGCGTCTTCTCCATCTCCAGGTGCTCGCCAATCACTTGCGCGTGGCCTGCAACCTCGCCCCCGTCGACGACTGACCGCACCCGAGGCACGGCTCAACTCCGACGAGCAATTCTCATCGACCCCGTGCGCCCCTTGGCCAACAAAGACCACGTTGACTATCAGCAGTGTGCTGCGAACTCGGTGAGCTTCCCCTCCCTCTTTCTCGCATCCTGCATCATCGGCAACCTCGCCGCCAGAGCGCCGCCGTTGCACAGCCACCGTCAGCGCCGCTCATTCTAGGTCAAACACGCAGCAACCGTTAGATGCAGATCCATTGGCTAGGATAGAGTCACTTATCGAAGGGGTATGAGAGCATATGCGCCGTAAGATTTGCTTTAGATCCAGCGGCCCACGTTGGTCGATCCACGCGAACCGTTTTCGGCCAATCAAAACATTCCATGTGGCCCAGAGTTGGTTTTAAAAACTGAATTTGATCTATTAGTTGTTCAATCTTGTAAAATCTATAACTTTCAAACCACACGTCCAAAAATTACAAATTTTATATCAATGGATTCAGTGGAACAAGCCTTAGCCAACCATGCCCTTGGTTTAGCAAAAAGCTTCTGGAAAAATGGTTGTTTTTGCAGAAACATTTGTATGCTTGTTAAGGTTGTGAAAATTGTTTAAATATGAATTTGGGGATAAAATCTTTGGCAAAAGATGTATTTTGAACCTACTAACCCTAGGAATAACTTTGTGGATTCAAAAATGTATTTGGTGAAGCAAAATAATGATTCTTTGATTTAAAACCATTTCTAGTCAAATAGAAATGTGGTTTATTTATTAAAAATGGTTTTGGAAGAAAACCTTTGGAAAATGTTTTGTTTTAAACTCACTGACCCTAAACACCAAGTTTTATGGTTGCAAAACATATTGGGTGAACCCTATAGGTTAATGCCTTAGTAAAAATATTTCTACACCACATAAAATGATACTTTGTTTTGAAAATGGCTTATGAAAAGAAACCTCTTTGCAAATGACTTTGCCACTTTACAAAATGACCAAATAGGTGTTTTAAAATGCTTATGACCCATTAGGAACCACTTCTTCAAACAAAACAAAGCTTGGCATGCTTGCATGCATTACTTTGACTTTGTCATTTTATGTGTTGTTTTGCTTGTTTGGTAGATTGAGTTTGTGCCTTGCTTGATTGATTTGTAGTGACTTGAAGAGTGTGATTATTGCAAGGACAAGGAGTGAACCTATATTCTACCAAAAAGGCAAGTGATGCTTCATACTTTGTCCCATTACTTTCACTATGCATTAGTGAATTTTCTCTAAGTAAAACTTGCATGGAAATTTTGCTAAGTATAAACCTTGCTATAGGAAAACCTAGTAGATGAATCCTTAGTAGGATTTTTCCTAAGTTAAGACTCCTACTACTATCCAGCTTAGCCTAGCTAATAGAAAACATGGGTGGAATATATATATTCACACTATGGAAAAATTTCTAAGTCTGAGGACTTGTGTTTTGTTTAATAAAACAACTAAGTTAATGAATCACCTGGGTGGAATGGGACTTGCTTGGTGGTTTTTGGTTGAGTGGTTACACAAGGCCAGGGGACTGGTGAACCTTGTGTATCACACTTGTGGAATGCCACCCAGGAACAAAGAGATTTGAGATGTCAAATGTTGAGAAGCTTCAAGTGCAACCACTTGGCAATATGGGCTCTGCCATGATCATATAGGTTGCAAGAACTTAGCCATATGGATAGTGGGTGGTAGTGTTTGATAGGTTGGAGAGCGTCCATTTTGGTCTAAGGGAAGGCTTCTGAAAGATCTTGTATTGGGAAACCAAGTCTTGTGGGGAAAGTGCACCACCTCTGCAGAGTGTAAAATCTAAGTACTTAGCCATGTCCCTGGTAAAGGACAATTTGAGCATCAAGACATGGAAGCAGTCAAGAATCTCATCATTCAAATTTCTAAGTTAAAATCTTGTGGTTTGAACAAGGGTTGTTTGAAATCTTCAATCTTTGATTGAGATATGCCTTGGTTAAAGGATCTTCAATCTTTGATTGAGAAAAATGATTTTATCAAAGCAAAAACTTAGTATTTTCAAATGTTAAGGAAAAATCTATTTTGAGCAATGCAAGCCTCAACTCCACTTTGCCAAATGCATATAGATGATAGACTCCACTTTACTATTATAGTATCACTTGCCAATACAATTCAAATGTATTGACCCTTTGTGGCTGTAACTTGTATGTTGCAGGTTTGATTGTTTTTAGTGAAGATTGATTGATTAGGATTACAAAGTCTACAACCAACATCTGCCTGTGGCACTTTGAAGATGAAGGACCCATACTTATAGTTATTCCGCTGCAATGTAATGTAATAGCCAAATGAGCTATGTTTGATGTAATAAAATTGTGTTATTCCTAGTTATAAAGTTATATTATGACCTTTGTTTCTTGATATTACATCTAAACTGTGGATGCTAGCTATTGATCTAGGGACTAGCATTGTAAACACAGGAGGAATCAACCTTATTAGGTTGAGACCTCTACAGGTGGTATCAGGGCATTGTGTTGCCTGTAGGATTTGTAAACCTAGGATTGGACAAAAACCCTTAGAAAGATAGGAGTTGTACTTGTTCCAAAAACTTATTTACAAAAACACTTGTAAACTCTTTCCTCAACCACTTTGGTTTCAACTCTACATCTCATCTAATTTCAACTTGATGGAAAAACCTACCCCATGGCCAAAGACTACACCATGAGCAAAGGACTTCATCAACTCTAATTACTTCAACTTCTTCAACTTTAATGACTTCAACATCTTCAGCATGATCACCAAGGACCTCCAACTTGGATGACACTAAGGACTACAAGTGAGACAAGAAGGATGGAAAGATCTCAAGTGAACCCTATAGATGGACTACCATATTATAGTTAAGTCTAACACACCAACTTATGTGGTGTAACAAAATTATTTTTGTTGCCTAAGTATGTGCTTGAACTTTGTTGTTTGAGTGGAATGTTTTGATTGTGATTGCTTGCACATTGCTTGAGTGCATTGTGATGTGTGTGATTAGAATCATTCCCTTAGAAATATTTTGCCTATTCTAATCCCAAACCAATCCAAACAGATGACTTCTCCAAGAAACTCCAACATCAAGGTTGATGACAACAACAACAACCAAGAGGACAACATGAGAGAACTTATAGCAACCCAAAACCAGTTGAGCCAAGAGACAACTCAACTTTTAGCCAACAACAATGGACTAGACCCAGCCATACAAAGGATTTTGAAACTTCAATCCCAAATGTTGCAAGGATTGGTTACTCAAATGATCAACATAAGAGAAAACTTTTCCCAAGGAGCTAATGACAACAAGGATGACAAGGATATTATTCTAGAGAGAACCCAAGCTTGCATTATCTATGAAGTCAAGGATCATGTACCTAAGGAACATGAAGATCAATGCCCCAAGAAGAGAGAAAGATCTCCCACTCATGAAGAACATGAACTAGAAGAACTCCTAGCTTTGGAGAGACCCAAAAAGAAGAAGAAGAAATGCCCCAACACTATCAAGAAGGGTATTACTCAAGTGCAATGTTACAATTGCAAAGAGATGGGACACTATGCCAATGAATGCCCAGAAGAGAAGAAGAATCAAAGAAACAAACAAGAGGCAATGATACCAAAGGAAAAGAAAGATATCAGCCAAGTGATGTGTTTCAAGTGCAAGGAACTAGGCCACTATGTGAAAAATTGTCCAGAAAAGCTGTTGAACAAGCCAATGGAGAAACTCAACCTTGGCCCATGAGTCAAGCATGAAAACTAAGGATACAAATGCAACTGTTTGCTTAGAGAAAGTTTTCCCAGGATCCCAAGAAGGACAATATGTAATTTTTGTTAGAAAATTTTTAAGGGTGGTAGTACCCTAGTTGTTTTGAGCCAACTTGTAACCCTAGCCTCCCCAAATCTCGGGACGAGATTTATTTTAAGGGTGGTAGCCTGTCACATCCCAAGATTTTCCAAATCTTGTAATGTGAAAAACAAATGAATAAAATAAAACTTTATTGATTTTTAGGGCCAGAAGAAACTTTTGAATCCAATTGGAAACCTTGAAACCACTTTGGATCAAATAAATCCTAAAGGAATGAAAAAAATAAGTATTTAATAAAAGGAAAATAAAAATATTTTATTACTACTTTGAAATCTTTTAAGAAAAGGTTTTAGCTTTCAAATTGAAAAGGAAGGTTTATAAATAAAGATTATTTTATAGACCAAATTAAACCTTAGCCAAGCTTTTGAAAATAAAACATTTTGTTTTGATAAAAATAATAAAGGTTTATTTAAATAAAGTAATAAGGATTTAATATCCAAGTTTTTATTAATAAAGGTTTTATTATTTCTAAACCATAAAAAATTGTTTAGTTGTTTGAAATAAGATTTCCAAGTATTTAGTATTCTCAAATAAAACCTACTGAATGGTTTTGGCACTATATTAGTTTTCAAAATAAAGCTTCTAATAAAACAAATCCTATTTGATTTAATAACTAGGCCCACTTTTAATTATTAATGGACCCTAAAGTAATATATTATTTGGTTTTAAACAAGTTTTCCAAGTATTCCTTATTTTCAAATAAAACCTACTGTTTTGGTTTTGCAAGTGTTTTGGATTTCAAATGAAGATTTTATTAAATAAATCAAACCCTATTTGATTAAATAACTAAGGTCTATTTTATTTAATTATTAAATAGATCCTAAAATGAATAAAAATATTATTTTATTTTGGGATTTGGTTATAAACAGAACCAAGTTCAAAGTTGTGAAGTGTGGTGTTTGTTTGAATTGATTTGGTTGATTGAATCATTTGTTTGAATTTCAAATCAGTAAATTGAAAATAGAAAAGGAAAAAGTTTCAGACAAAAAAAAATAGAGCATCCCACCATCTGGCCCAGCTCCAGCCCAACAGCCCACCTAGCCCACCTGTTCCCACGCCCCCGAAACGTTTTCTTTACCGCAGAAGCCACCCGCTAAGTCACTTACAAGTGGACCTTGTTTCCTCTTCTTCTTGCTGCCAGGACCCCACCGCCACGCCCCTTCTTCCCCACCCGGACTACGCTTTTCTCGCCACCACAGGTGCTTTGATTTCGTGGCTTGAATTCGCCTTAACGCGGCCATCTTTACTCGCAGTGATCATGCCCCTTTAAACGCCAGTGACCCTCCTCCATTTCCCCTTTGCCTCCTCCCCAAGCACGCCCCCAGGCCGCTCCAATTTCTCCCCGAGCAGCTCTGTCTCCGACGACTTCCCCGGCCGATTCCGGCAGCCCCTCACCGCCCCTTGCCTCCTCGACCATACTCACGTAATCCCCACCTCCTGGCTATCATCCCGTGGCGAGCCACCGCCGAAGCGCCCAGAACGTCGGCAACGCGTCCACAGACGCCACCGACGACCCCGCATCTCCGGTGAACTCTAGCACTCGTCTCCCTGAGCGCCTTGATCAGTGAATCATGCCATTGATTAGTTTGCGTCTTCTCCATCTCCAGGTGCTCGCCAATCACTTGCGCTGCGCGCAACCTCGCCTGTCGACGGTCGACCGCACCCGAGGCACGGCTCAACTCCGACGAGCAATTCTCATCGACCCCGTGCACCCCTTGGCCAACAAAGAGCACGTTGAGCATCAGCAGTGTGCTGCGAACTCGGTGAGCTTCCTCCTCTTTCTGATCCTGCATCATCGGCAACCTCGCCGCCAGAGCGCCGCCGTTGCACAGCCACCGTCAGTGCCGCTCATTCTAGGTCAAACACGCAGCAACCGTTAGATGCAGATCCATTGGCTAGGATAGAGTCACTTATCGAAGGGGTATGAGAGCATATGCGCCGTAAGATTTGCTTTAGATCCAGCGGCCCACGTTGGTCGATCCACGCGAACCGTTTTCGGCCAATCAAAACATTCCATGTGGCCCAGAGTTGGTTTTAAAAACTGAATTTGATCTATTAGTTGTTCAATCTTGTAAAATCTATAACTTTCAAACCACACGTCCAAAAATTACAAATTTTATATCAATGGATTCAGTGGAACAAGCCCTAGCCAACCATGCCCTTGGTTTAGCAAAAAGCTTCTGGAAAAATGGTTGTTTTTGCAGAAACATTTGTATGCTTGTTAAGGTTGTGAAAATTGTTTAAATATGAATTTGGGGATAAAATCTTTGGCAAAAGATGTATTTTGAACCTACTAACCCTAGGAATAACTTTGTGGATTCAAAAATGTATTTGGTGAAGCAAAATAATGATTCTTTGATTTAAAACCATTTCTAGTCAAATAGAAATGTGGTTTATTTATTAAAAATGGTTTTGGAAGAAAACCTTTGGAAAATGTTTTGTTTTAAACTCACTGACCCTAAACACCAAGTTTTATGGTTGCAAAACATATTGGGTGAACCCTATAGGTTAATGCCTTAGTAAAAATATTTCTACACCACATAAAATGATACTTTGTTTTGAAAATGGCTTATGAAAAGAAACCTCTTTGCAAATGACTTTGCCACTTTACAAAATGACCAAATAGGTGTTTTAAAATGTTTATGACCCATTAGGAACCACTTCTTCAAACAAAACAAAGCTTGGCATGCTTGCATGCATTACTTTGACTTTGTCATTTTATGTGTTGTTTTGCTTGTTTGGTAGATTGAGTTTGTGCCTTGCTTGATTGATTTGTAGTGACTTGAAGAGTGTGATTATTGCAAGGACAAGGAGTGAACCTATATTCTACCAAAAAGGCAAGTGATGCTTCATACTTTGTCCCATTACTTTCACTATGCATTAGTGAATTTTCTCTAAGTAAAACTTGCATGGAAATTTTGCTAAGTATAAACCTTGCTCTAGGAAAACCTAGTAGATGAATCCTTAGTAGGATTTTTCCTAAGTTAAGACTCCTACTACTATCCAGCTTAGCCTAGCTAATATAAAACATGGGTGGAATATATATATTCACACTATGGAAAAATTTCTAAGTCTGAGGACTTGTGTTTTGTTTAATAAAACAACTAAGTTAATGAATCACCTGGGTGGAATGGGACTTGCTTGGTGGTTTTTGGTTGAGTGGTTACACAAGGCCAGGGGACTGGTGAACCTTGTGTATCACACTTGTGGAATGCCACCCAGGAACAAAGAGATTTGAGATGTCAAATGTTGAGAAGCTTCAAGTGCAACCACTTGGCAATATGGGCTCTGCCATGATCATATAGGTTGCAAGAACTTAGCCATATGGACAGTGGGTGGTAGTGTTTGATAGGTTGGAGAGCGTCCATTTTGGTCTAAGGGAAGGCTTCTGAAAGATCTTGTCTTGGGAAACCAAGTCTTGTGGGGAAAGTGCACCACCTCTGCAGAGTGTAAAATCTAAGTACTTAGTCATGTCCCTGGTAAAGGACAATTTGAGCATCAAGACATGGAAGCAGTCAAGAATCTCATCATTCAAATTTCTAAGTTAAAATCTTGTGGTTTGAACAAGGGTTGTTTGAAATCTTCAATCTTTGATTGAGAGATGCCTTGGTTAAAGGATCTTCAATCTTTGATTGAGAAAAATGATTTTATCAAAGCAAAAACTTAGTATTTTCAAATGTTAAGGAAAAATCTATTTTGAGCAATGCAAGCCTCAACTCCACTTAAGGGTGGTAGCCTGTCACATCCAAAGATTTTCCAAATCTTGTAATGTGAAAAACAAATGAATAAAATAAAACTTTATTGATTTTTAGGGCCAGAAGAAACTTTTGAATCCAATTGGAAACCTTGAAACCACTTTGGATCAAATAAATCCTAAAGGAATGAAAAAAATAAGTATTTAATAAAAGGAAAATAAAAATATTTTATTACGACTTTGAAATCTTTTAAGAAAAGGTTTTAGCTTTCAAATTGAAAAGGAAGGTTTATAAATAAAGATTATTTTATAGACCAAATTAAACCTTAGCCAAGCTTTTGAAAATAAAACATTTTGTTTTGATAAAAATAATAAAGGTTTATTTAAATAAAGTAATAAGGATTTAATATCCAAGTTTTTATTAATAAAGGTTTTATTATTTCTAAACCATAAAAAATTGTTTAGTTGTTTGAAATAAGATTTCCAAGTATTTAGTATTCTCAAATAAAACCTACTGAATGGTTTTGGCACTATATTAGTTTTCAAAATAAAGCTTCTAATAAAACAAATCCTATTTGATTTAATAACTAGGGCCCACTTTTTAATTATTAATGGACCCTAAAGTAATATATTATTTGGTTTTAAACAAGTTTTCCTTATTTTCAAATAAAACCTATTGTTTTGGTTTTGCAAGTGTTTTGAATTTCAAATGAAGATTTTATTAAATAAATCAAACCATATTTGATTAAATAACTAAGGTCTATTTTATTTAATTATTAAATAGATCCTAAAATGAATAAAAGAACACACATGCAATGACACTGGTGGATCCATAGGTGGATTGTGAAAAGAGCACACATGCAATGACACTGGTGGATCCATATGTGCTATGTGAAAAGAACACACATGCAATGACACTGGTGGATCTATAGGTGGATTGTGAAAAGAGCACACATGCAATGACACTGGCGGATCCATATGTGCTATGTGAAAAGAGCACACATGCAATGACACTGGTGGATGCATATGTGGTATGTGAAAAGAACACACATGCAATGACTATGGTTGTTGTTACTAAAAAGAACACACATGCAATGACACTAGTGGATCCATAGGTGGTATGTGAAAAGAACACACATTTCAATGACTCTAGTTGTTGTTACTAAAAAGAACACACATGCAATGACACTGGTGGATCCATAGGTGGTATGTGAAAAGAACACACATTTCAATGAAACTGGTGGATCCATATGTGGTATCTGAAAAGAACACACATGCAATGACTCGAGTTGTTGTTAGAGAAAATAACATACATGCAATGACACTGGTGGATCCATGTGTGGTCTCTGAAAAGAACACACATGCAATCACACTGCTGGATCCATAGGTTGTATGTGAAAAGAACACACATTTCAATGACTCTGGTTGTTGTTACTAAAAAGAACACACATGCAATGACACTGGTGGATCCATAGGTGGTATGTGAAAAGAACACACATTTCAATGACTCTGGTTGTTGTTAGTAAAAATAACACACATGCAATGAAACTGGTGGATCCATAGGTGGATTGTGAAAAGAGCACACATGGAATGACACTGGTGGATCCATATGTGGTATGTGAAAAGAACACACATGCAATGACACTAGTGGATCCATAGGTGGATTGTGAAAAGATCACACATGCAATGACACTGGTGGATCCATATGTGGTATGTTAAAAGAACACACATGCAATGACTCTAGTTGTTGTTAGTGAAAAGAACATACATGCAATGACACTGGTGGATCCATGTGTGGTCTCTAAAGAGAACACACATTTCAATGACACTGGTGGACCCATATGTGGTATGTGAAAAGAACACACATGCAATGACTCTGGTTATTGTTACTAAAAAGAACACACATGCAATGACTCTCGTTGTTGTTACTAAAAAGAACACACATGCAATGACACTAGTGGATCCATAGGTTGTATGTGAAAAGAACACACATTTCAATGACTCTGGTTGTTGTTACTAAAAAGAACACACATGCAATGACACTGGTGGATCCATAGGTGGATTGTGAAAAGAGCACACATGCAATGAAACTGGTGGATCCATATGTGGTATGTGAAAAGAACACACATGCAATGACTCTAGTTGTTGTTAGTGAAAAGAACATACATGCAATGACACTGGTGGATCCATGTGTGGTCTCTGAAGAGAACACACATTTCAATGACACTGGTGGATCCATATGTGGTATGTGAAAAGAACACACATGCAATGACTCTGGTTGTTGTTACTAAAAAGAACACACATGCAATGACTCTGGTTGTTGTTACTAAAAAGAACACACATGCAATGACTCTGGTTGTTGTTAGTAAAAAGAACACACATGCAATGACACTAGTGGATCCATAGGTGGTATGTGAAAAGAACACACATTTCAATGACTCTGGTTGTTGTTACTAAAAAGAACACATGCAATGACACTGGTGGATCCATAGGTGGATTGTGAAAAGAGCACACATGCAATGAAACTGGTGGATCCATATGTGGTATGTGAAAAGAACACTCATGCAATGACTCGAGTTGTTGTTAGTGAAAAGAACATACATGCAATGACACTGGTGGATCCTTGTGTGGTCTCTGGAAAGAACACACAAGCAATGACACTGGTGGATCCATAGGTGGTATGGGAATAGAACACACATTTCAATGACTCTGGTTGTTGTTACTAGAAAGAACACACATGCAATGACACTGGTGGATCCATAGGTGGTATGTGAAAAGAACACACATTTCAATGACTCTGGTTGTTGTTACTAAAAAGAACACACATGCAATGAAACTGGTGGATCCATAGGTGGATTGTGAAAAGAGCACACATGCAATGACACTGGTGGTTCCATATGTGGTATGTGAAAAGAACACACATGCAATGACACTGGTGGATCCATAGGTGGTATGTGAAAAGAACACACATTTCAATGAAACTGGTGGATCCATATGTGGTATCTGAAAAGAACACACATGCAATGACTCGAGTTGTTGTTAGAGAAAATAACATACATGCAATGACACTGGTGGATCCATGTGTGGTCTCTGAAAAGAACACACATGCAATCGCACTGCTGGATCCATAGGTTGTATGTGAAAAGAACACACATTTCAATGACTCTGGTTGTTGTTACTAAAAAGAACACACATGCAATGACACTGGTGGATCCATAGGTGGTATGTGAAATGAACACACATTTCAATGACTCTGGTTGTTGTTAGTAAAAATAACACACATGCAATGAAACTGGTGGATCCATAGGTGGATTGTGAAAAGAGCACACATGGAATGACACTGGTGGATCCATATGTGGTATGTGAAAAGAACACACATGCAATGACACTAGTGGATCCATAGGTGGATTGTGAAAAGATCACACATGCAATGACACTGGTGGATCCATATGTGGTATGTTAAAAGAACACACATGCAATGACTCTAGTTGTTGTTAGTGAAAAGAACATACATGCAATGACATCAGGATCCATGTGTGGTCTCTAAAGAGAACACACATTTCAATGACACTGGTGGACCCATATGTGGTATGTGAAAAGAACACACATGCAATGACTCTGGTTATTGTTACTAAAAAGAACACACATGCAATGACTCTCGTTGTTGTTACTAAAAAGAACACACATGCAATGACACTAGTGGATCCATAGGTTGTATGTGAAAAGAACACACATTTCAATGACGCTGGGGGTTGTTACTATAAATAACACACTTGCACTGACACTGTGGATACATAGGTGGATTGTGAAAATATCACACATGCAATGAAACTGGTGGATCCATATGTGGTATGTGAAAAGAACACACATGCAATGACTCTAGTTGTTGTTAGTGAAAAGAACATACATGCAATGACACTGGTGGATCCATGTGTGGTCTCAAGAGAACACACATTTCAATGACACTGGTGGATCCATATGTGGTATGTGAAAAGAACACACATGCAATGACTCTGGTTGTTGTTACTAAAAAGAACACACATGCAATGACTCTGGTTGTTGTTACTAAAAAGAACACACATGCAATGACTCTGGTTGTTGTTAGTAAAAAGAACACACATGCAATGACACTAGTGGATCCATAGGTGGTATGTGAAAAGAACACACATTTCAATGACTCTGGTTGTTGTTACTAAAAAGAACACACATGCAATGACACTGGTGGATCCATAGGTGGATTGTGAAAAGAGCACACATGCAATGAAACTGGTGGATCCATATGTGGTATGTGAAAAGAACACTCATGCAATGACTCGAGTTGTTGTTAGTGAAAAGAACATACATGCAATGACACTGGTGGATCCTTGTGTGGTCTCTGGAAAGAACACACAAGCAATGACACTGGTGGATCCATAGGTGGTATGTGAATAGAACACACATTTCAATGACTCTGGTTGTTGTTACTAGAAAGAACACACATGCAATGACACTGGTGGATCCATAGGTGGTATGTGAAAAGAACACACATTTCAATGACTCTGGTTGTTGTTACTAAAAAGAACACACATGCAATGAAACTGGTGGGTCCATAGGTGGATTGTGAAAAGAGCACACATGCAATGACACTGGTGGTTCCATATGTGGTATGTGAAAAGAACACACATGCAATGACACTGGTGGATTCATAGGTGGATTGTGAAAAGATCACACATGCAATGACACTGGTGGATCCATATGTGTATGTTAAAAGATAACACATGCAATGACTCCAGTTGTTGTTAGTGAAAAGAACATACATGCAATGGCACTGGTGGATCCATGTGTGGTCTCTAAAGAAAACACACATTTCAATGACACTGGTGGATCCATATGTGGTATGTGAAAAGAACACACATGCAATGACTCTGGTTGTTGTTACTAAAAAGAACACACATGCAATGACACTGGTGGATCCATAGGTGGTATGTGAAAAGAACACACATTTCAATGACTCTGGTTGTTATTACTAAAAAGAACACACATGCAATGGCACTGGTGGATCCATAGGTGGATTGTTAAAAGAGCACACATGCAATGACACTGGTGGATCCATATGTGGTATATGAAAAGAACACACATGCAATGACACCAGTAGTTGTTTGTGAAAAGAACATACATGCAATGACACTAGTGGATCCATGTTTGGTCTCTGAAAAGAACACACATGCAATGACACTGATGGATCCATAGGTGGTATGTGAAAAGAACACACCTTTCAATGACTCTAGTTGTTGTTACTGAAAAGAACACACATGCAATGACAATGGTGGATCCTTAGGTGGTATGTGAAAAGAACACACATTTCAATGACTCTGGTTGTTGTTACTAAAAAGAACACACATGCAATGACACTAGTGGATCCATAGGTGGATTGTGAAAAGAGCACACATGCAATGCCACTGGTGGATCCATATTTGGTTTGTGGAAATAACACACATGCAATGACTCTGGTTGTTGTTAGTGAAAAGAACACACATGCAATAACACTTGTGGATCCATGTGTGGTCTCTGAAGAGAACACACATTTCAATGACACTGGTGGATCGATATGTGGTATGTGAAAAGAACACACATGCAATGACTCTGGTTGTTACTAAAAATAACACACATGCAATGACACTAGTGGATCCATAGGTGGTATGTGAAAAGAACACACATTTCAATGACTCTGGTTGTTGTTACTAAAAAGAACACATATGCAATGACACTGGTGGATCCATAGGTGGAATGTGAAAAGAGCACACATGCAATGACACTGGTGGATCCATATGTGGTATGTGAAAAGTACACACATGCAATGACTCTGGTTGTTATTACTAAAAAGAACACACATGCAATGACACTTGTGGATCCATAGGTGGTATGTGAAAAGAACACACATTTCAATGACTCTGGTTGTCATTACTAAAAAGAACACACATGCAATGATACTGGTGGACCGATAGGTGGTATGTGAAAAGAACAAACATTTCAATGACTCTGAGTGTTGTTACTAAAAAGAATACACATGCAATGCCACTGGTGGATTCATAGGTGGTATGTGAAAATAACACACATTACAATGACTCTGGTTGTTGTACTAAAAAGAACACACATGCAATGACACTGGTGGATCCATAGGTGGATTGTGAAAAGAGCACACATGCAATAACACTGGTGGATCCATATGTGCTATGTGAAAAGAACACACATGCAATGACACTGGTGGATCCATAGGTGGATTGTGAAAAGAGCACACATCCAGTGACACTGGCGGATCCATATGTGCTATGTGAAAAGAGCACACATGCAATGACACTGGTGGATGCATATGTGGTATGTGAAAAGAACACACATGCAATGACTCTGGTTGTTGTTACTAAAAAGAACACACATGCAATGACACTAGTGGATCCATAGGTGGTATGTGAAAAGAACACACATTTCAATGACTCTGGTTGTTGTTACTAAAAAGAACACACATGCAATGACACTGGTGGATCTATAGCTGGAATGTGAAAAGAGCACACATGCAATGAAACTGGTGGATCCATATGTGGTATGTGAAAAGAACACACATGCAATGACTCGAGTTGTTGTTAGTGAAAATAACATACATGCAATGACACTGGTGGATCCATGTGTGGTCTCTGAAAAGAACACACATGCAATCACACTCCTGGATCCATAGGTTGTATGTGAAAAGAACACACATTTCAATGACTCTGGTTGTTGTTACTAAAAAGAACACACATGCAATGACACTGGTGGATCCATAGGTGGTATGTGAAAAGAACACACATTTCAATGAATCTGGTTGTTGTTAGTAAAAATAACACTCATGCAATGAAACTAGTGGATCCATAGGTGGATTGTGAAAAGAGCACACATGCAATGACACTGGTGGATCCATATGTGGTATGTGAAAAGAACACACATGCAATGACACTAGTGGATCCATAGGTGGATTGTGAAAAGATCACACATGCAATGACACTGGTGGATCCATATGTGGTATGTTAAAAGAACAAACATGCAATGACTCTAGTTGTTGTTAGTGAAAAGAACATACATGCAATGACACTGGTGGATCCATGTGTGGTCTCTGAAGAGAACACACATTTCAATGACACTGGTGGATCCATATGTGGTATGTGAAAAGAACACACATGCAATGACTCTGGTTGTTGTTACTAAAAAGAACACACATGCAATGACTCTGGTTGTTGTTACTAAAAAGAACACACATGCAATGACACTAGTGGATCCATAGGTGGTATGTGAAAAGAACACACATTTCAATGACTCTGGTTATTGTTACTAAAAAGAACACACATGCAATGACACTGGTGGATCCATAGGTGGATTGTGAAAAGAGCACACATGCAATGAAACTGGTGGATCCATATGTGGTATGTGAAAAGAACACACATGCAATGACTCTAGTTGTTGTTAGTGAAAAGAACATACATGCAATGACACTGGTGGATCCATGTGTGGTCTCTGAAGAGAACACACATTTAAATGACACTGGTGGATCCATATGTGGTATGTGAAAAGAACACACATGCAATAACTCTGGTTGTTGTTACTAAAAAGAACACACATGCAATGACTCTGGTTGTTGTTACTAAAAAGAGCACACATGCAATGACTCTGGTTGTTGTTACTAAAAAGAACACACATGCAATGACACTAGTGGATCCATAGGTGGTATGTGAAAAGAACACACATTTCAATGACTCTGGTTGTTGTTACTAAAAAGAACACACATGCAATGACACTGGTGGATCCATAGGTGGATTGTGAAAAGAGCACACATGCAATGAAACTGGTGGATCCATATGTGGTATGTGAAAAGAACACACATGCAATGACTCGAGTTGTTGTTAGTGAAAAGAACATACATGCAATGACACTGGTGGATCCTTGTGTGGTCCCTGGAAAGAACACACAAGCAATGACACTGGTGGATCCATAGGTGGTATGGGAATAGAACACACATTTCAATGACTCTGGTTGTTGTTACTAGAAAGAACACACATGCAATGACACTGGTGGATCCATAGGTGGTATGTGAAAAGAACACACATTTCAATGACTCTGGTTGTTGTTACTAAAAAGAACACACATGCAATGACTCTGGTTGTTGTTACTAAAAAGAACACACATGCACTGACACTAGTGGATCCATAGGTGGTATGTGAAAAGAACACACATTTCAATGACTCTGGTTATTGTTACTAAAAAGAACACACATGCAATGACACTGGTGGATCCATAGGTGGATTGTTAAAAGAGCACACATGCAATGAAACTGGTGGATCCATATGTGGTATGTGAAAAGAACACACATGCAATGACTCTAGTTGTTGTTAGTGAAAAGAACATACATGCAATGACACTGGTGGATCCATGTGTGGTCTCTGAAGAGAACACACATTTAAATGACACTGGTGGATCCATATGTGGTATGTGAAAAGAACACACATGCAATGACTCTGGTTGTTGTTACTAAAAAGAACACACATGAAATGACTCTGGTTGTTGTTACTAAAAAGAGCACACATGCAATGACTCTGGTTGTTGTTACTAAAAAGAACACACATGCAATGACACTAGTGGATCCATAGGTGGTATGTGAAAAGAACACACATTTCAATGACTCTGGTTGTTGTTACTAAAAAGAACAAACATGCAATGACACTGGTGGATCCATAGGTGGATTGTGAAAAGAGCACACATGCAATGAAACTGGTGGATCCATATGTGGTATGTGAAAAGAACACACATGCAATGACTCGAGTTGTTGTTAGTGAAAAGAACATACATGCAATGACACTGGTGGATCCTTGTGTGGTCCCTGGAAAGAACACACAAGCAATGACACTGGTGGATCCATAGGTGGTATGGGAATAGAACACACATTTCAATGACTCTGGTTGTTGTTACTAGAAAGAACACACATGCAATGACACTGGTGGATCCATAGGTGGTATGTGAAAAGAACACACATTTCAATGACTCTGGTTGTTGTTACTAAAAAGAACACACATGCAATGAAACTGGTGGGTCCATAGGTGGATTGTGAAAAGAGCACACATGCAATGACACTGGTGGTTCCATATGTGGTATGTGAAAAGAACACACATGCAATGACACTGGTGTATCCATAGGTGGATTGTGAAAAGATCACACATGCAATGACACTGGTGGATCCATATGTGTATGTGAAAAGAACACACATGCAATGACTCCAGTTGTTGTTAGTGAAAAGAAGATACATGCAATGGCACTGGTGGATCCATGTGTGGTCTCTAAAGAGAACACACATTTCAATGACACTTGTGGATCCATATGTGGTATGTGAAAAGAACACACATGCAATGACTCTAGTTGTTGTTACTAAAAAGAACACACATGCAATGACACTGGTGGATCCATAGGTGGTATGTGAAAAGAACACACATTTCAATGACTCTGGTTGTTATTACTAAAAAGAACACACATGCAATGACACTGGTGGATCCATAGGTGGATTGTGAAAAGAGCACACATGCAATGACACTGGTGGATCCATATGTGGTATGTGAAAAGAACACACATGCAATGACACCAGTTGTTGTTTGTGAAAAGAACATACATGCAATGACACTGGTGGATCCATTTTTGGTCTCTGAAAAGAACACACATGCAATGACACTGGTGGATCCATAGGTGGTATGTGAAAATAACACACCTTTCAATGACTCTAGTTGTTGTTACTGAAAAGAACACACATGCAATGACAATGGTGGATCCATAGGTGGTATGTGAAAAGAACACACATTTCAATGACTCTGGTTGTTGTACTAAAAAGAACACACATGCAATGACACTGGTGGATCCATAGGTGGATTGTGAAAAGAGCACACATGCAATAACACTGGTGGATCCATATGTGCTATGTGAAAAGAACACACATGCAATGACACTGGTGGATCCATAGGTGGATTGTGAAAAGAGCACACATCCAGTGACACTGGCGGATCCATATGTGCTATGTGAAAAGAGCACACATGCAATGACACTGGTGGATGCATATGTGGTATGTGAAAAGAACACACATGCAATGACTCTGGTTGTTGTTACTAAAAAGAACACACATGCAATGACACTAGTGGATCCATAGGTGGTATGTGAAAAGAACACACATTTCAATGACTCTGGTTGTTGTTACTAAAAAGAACGCACATGCAATGACACTGGTGGATCTATAGCTGGAATGTGAAAAGAGCACACATGCAATGAAACTGGTGGATCCATATGTGGTATGTGAAAAGAACACACATGCAATGACTCGAGTTGTTGTTAGTGAAAATAACATACATGCAATGACATCAGGATCCATGTGTGGTCTCTGAAAAGAACACACATCCAAGCACACTCTGGATCCATAGGTGGTATGTGAGAAGAACACACATTTCAATGACTCGTTGTTGTTACTAAAAAGAACACACATGCAATGACACTGGTGGATCCATAGGTGGTATGTGAAAAGAACACACATTTCAATGAATCTGGTTGTTGTTAGTAAAAATAACACTCATGCAATGAAACTGGTGGATCCAAAGGTGGATTGTGAAAAGAGCACACATGCAATGACACTGGTGGATCCATATGTGGTATGTGAAAAGAACACACATGCAATGACACTAGTGGATCCATAGGTGGATTGTGAAAAGATCACACATGCAATGACACTGGTGGATCCATATGTGGTATGTTAAAAGAACAAACATGCAATGACTCTAGTTGTTGTTAGTGAAAAGAACATACATGCAATGACACTGGTGGATCCATGTGTGGTCTCTGAAGAGAACACACATTTCAATGACACTGGTGGATCCATATGTGGTATGTGAAAAGAACACACATGCAATGACTCTGGTTGTTGTTACTAAAAAGAACACACATGCAATGACTCTGGTTGTTGTTACTAAAAAGAACACACATGCAATGACACTAGTGGATCCATAGGTGGTATGTGAAAAGAACACACATTTCAATGACTCTGGTTATTGTTACTAAAAAGAACACACATGCAATGACACTGGTGGATCCATAGGTGGATTGTGAAAAGAGCACACATGCAATGAAACTGGTGGATCCATATGTGGTATGTGAAAAGAACACACATGCAATGACTCTGGTTGTTGTTACTAAAAAGAACACACATGCAATGACTATGGTTGTTGTTACTAAAAAGAGCACACATGCAATGACTCTGGTTGTTGTTACTAAAAAGAACACACATCCAATGACACTAGTGGATCCATAGGTGGTATGTGAAAAGAACACACATTTCAATGACTCTGGTTGTTGTTACTAAAAAGAACACACATGCAATGACACTGGTGGATCCATAGGTGGATTGTGAAAAGAGCACACATGCAATGAAACTGGTGGATCCATATGTGGTATGTGAAAAGAACACACATGCAATGAATCGAGTTGTTGTTAGTGAAAAGAACATACATGCAATGACACTGGTGGATCCTTGTGTGGTCCCTGGAAAGAACACACAAGCAATGACACTGGTGGATCCATAGGTGGTATGGGAATAGAACACACATTTCAATGACTCTGGTTGTTGTTACTAGAAAGAACACACATGCAATGACACTGGTGGATCCACAGGTGGTATGTGAAAAGAACACACATTTCAATGACTCTGGTTGTTGTTACTAAAAAGAACACACATGCAATGAAACTGGTGGGTCCATAGGTGGATTGTGAAAAGAGCACACATGCAATGACACTGGTGGTTCCATATGTGGTATGTGAAAAGAACACACATGCAATGACACTGGTGGATCCATAGGTGGATTGTGAAAAGATCACACATGCAATGACACTGGTGGATCCATATGTGTATGTGAAAAGAACACACATGCAATGACTCCAGTTGTTGTTAGTGAAAAGAAGATACATGCAATGGCACTGGTGGATCCATGTGTGGTCTCTAAAGAGAACACACATTTCAATGACACTTGTGGATCCATATGTGGTATGTGAAAAGAACACACATGCAATGACTCTGGTTGTTGTTACTAAAAAGAACACACATGCAATGACACTGGTGGATCCATATGTGGTATGTGAACAGAACACACATATCAATGACTCTGGTTGTTATTACTAAAAAGAACACACATGCAATCACACTGGTGGATCTATATGTGGATTGTGAAAAGAGCACACATGCAATGACACTGGTGGATCCATATGTGGTATGTGAAAAGAACACACATGCAATGACACCAGTTGTTGTTTGTGAAAAGAACATACATGCAATGACACTGGTGGATCCATTTTTGGTCTCTGAAAAGAACACACATGCAATGACACTGGTGGATCCATAGGTGGTATGTGAAAATAACACACCTTTCAATGACTCTAGTTGTTGTTACTGAAAAGAACACACATGCAATGACAATGGTGGATCCATAGGTGGTATGTGAAAAGAACACACATTTCAATGACTCTGGTTGTTGTTACTAAAAAGAACACACATGCAATGACACTGGTGGATCCATAGGTGGATTGTGAAAAGAGCACACATGCAATGCCACTGGTGGATCCATATTTGGTTTGTGGAAATAACACACATGCAATGACTCTGGTTGTTGTTAGTGAAAAGAACACACATGCAATAACACTGGTGGATCCATGTGTGGTCTCTGAAGAGAACACACATTTCAATGACACTGGTGGATCGATATGTGGTATGTGAAAAGAACACACATGCAATGACTCTGGTTGTTACTAAAAATAACACACATGCAATGACACTAGTGGATCCATAGGTGGTATGTGAAAAGAACACACATTTCAATGACTCTGGTTGTTGTTACTAAAAAGAACACATATGCAATGACACTGGTGGATCCATAGGTGGAATGTGAAAAGAGCACACATGCAATGACACTGGTGGATCCATATGTGGTATGTGAAAAGTACACACATGCAATGACTCTGGTTGTTATTACTAAAAAGAACACACATGCAATGACACTGGTGGATCCATAGGTGGTATGTGAAAAGAACACACATTTCAATGACTCTGGATGTCATTACTAAAAAGAACACACATGCAATGATACTGGTGGATCGATAGGTGGTATGTGAAAAGAACACACATTTCAATGACTCTGAGTGTTGTTACTAAAAAGAATAGACATGCAATGCCACTGGTGGATCCATAGGTGGTATGTGAAAAGAACACACATTTCAATGACTCTGGTTGTTGTACTAAAAAGAACACACATGCAATGACACTGGTGGATCCATAGGTGGATTGTGAAAAGAGCACACATGCAATAACACTGGTGGATCCATATGTGCTATGTGAAAAGAACACACATGCAATGACACTGGTGGATCCATAGGTGGATTGTGAAAAGAGCACACATCCAGTGACACTGGGGGATCCATATGTGCTATGTGAAAAGAGCACACATGCAATGACACTGGTGGATGCATATGTGGTATGTGAAAAGAACACACATGCAATGACTCTGGTTGTTGTTACTAAAAAGAACACACATGCAATGACACTAGTGGATCCATAGGTGGTATGTGAAAAGAACACACATTTCAATGACTCTGGTTGTTGTTACTAAAAAGAACACACATCCAATGACACTGGTGGATCTATAGCTGGAATGTGAAAAGAGCACACATGCAATGAAACTGGTGGATCCATATGTGGTATGTGAAAAGAACACACATGCAATGACCCGAGTTGTTGTTAGTGAAAATAACATACATGCAATGACACTGGTGGATCCATGTGTGGTCTCTGAAAAGAACACACATGCAATCACACTCCTGGATCCATAGGTTGTATGTGAAAAGAACACACATTTCAATGACTCTGGTTGTTGTTACTAAAAAGAACACACATGCAATGACACTGGTGGATCCATAGGTGGTATGTGAAAAGAACACACATTTCAATGAATCTGGTTGTTGTTAGTAAAAATAACACACATGCAATGAAACTGGTGGATCCATAGGTGGATTGTGAAAAGAGCACACATGCAATGACACTGGTGGATCCATATGTGGTATGTGAAAAGAACACACATGCAATGACACTAGTGGATCCATAGGTGGATTGTGAAAAGATCACACATGCAATGACACTGGTGGATCCATATGTGGTATGTTAAAAGAACAAACATGCAATGACTCTAGTTGTTGTTAGTGAAAAGAACATACATGCAGTGACACTGGTGGATCCATGTGTGGTCTCTGAAGAGAACACACATTTCAATGACACTGGTGGATCCATATGTGGTATGTGAAAAGAACACACATGCAATGACTCTGGTTGTTGTTACTAAAAAGAACACACATGCAATGACACTAGTGGATCCATAGGTGGTATGTGAAAAGAACACACATTTCAATGACTTTGGTTATTGTTACTAAAAAGAACACACATGCAATGACACTGGTGGATCCATAGGTGGATTGTGAAACGAGCACACATGCAATGAAACTGGTGGATCCATATGTGGTATGTGAAAAGAACACACATGCAATGACTCTAGTTGTTGTTAGTGAAAAGAACATACATGCAATGACACTAGTGGATCCATGTGTGGTCTCTGAAGAGAACACACATTTAAATGACACTGGTGGATCCATATGTGGTATGTGAAAAGAACACACATGCAATGACTCTGGTTGTTGTTAGTAAAAACACATGCAATGACTGGTTGTTGTTACTAAAAAGATCACACATGCAATGACTCTGGTTGTTGTTACTAAAAAGAACACACATGCAATGACACTAGTGGATCCATAGGTGGATTGTGAAAAGAACACACATAACACACATTCAATGACTCTAGTTGTTGTTACTAAAAAGAACACACATGCAATGACACTGTGGATCCATAGGTGGATTGTGAAGAACACACATTTCAATGACACTGGTGGATCCATATGTGGTATGTGAAAAGAACACACATGCAATGAAAAGAACACACATGCAATGACACTAGTGGATCCATAGGTGGTATGTGAAAAGAACACACATTACAATGACGTTGTTGTTAGTTAAAAGAACATACATGCAATGACACTGGTGGATCCATAGGTGGTCTGTGAAAAGAACACACATGCAATGACCATGGTGGATCCATAGGTGGTGTGGGAATAGAACACACATTTCAATGACTCTGGTTGTTTTTACTAAAAAGAACACACATGTAATGACACTGGTGGATCCATAGGTGGTATGTGAAAATAACACACATTTCAATGACTCTGGTTGTTGTTACTAAAAACAACACACATGCAATGAAACTGGTAGATCCATATGTGGTATGTGAAAAGAACACACATGCAATGACACTGGTGGATCCATAGGTGGTATGTGAAAAGAACACACATGCAATGACACTGGTGATCCATGTGGTATGTGAAAAGATCACATGCAATGACACTGGTGGATCCATATGTGGATTGTGACAAGAACATACATGCAATGACACTGGTGGATCCATATGTGTATAGTGAACAGTAGATACATGCAATGACACTGGTGGATCCATGTGTGGTCTCTGAAGAGAACACACATTTCAATGACACTGGTGGATCCATATGTGGTATGTGAAAAGAACACACATGCAATGACTCTGGTTGTTGTTACTAAAAAGAACACACATGCAATGACACTGGTGGATCCATAGGTGGTATGTGAAAAGAACACACATTTCAATGACTCTGGTTGTTATTACTAAAAAGAACACACATGCAATGACACTGGTGGATCCATAGGTGGATTGTGAAAAGAGCACACATGCAATGACACTGGTGGATCCATATGTGGTATGTGAAAAGAACACACATGCAATGACACCAGTTGTTGTTTGTGAAAAGAACATACATGCAATGACACTGGTGGATCCATGTGTGGTCTCTGAAAGAACACACATGCAATGACACTGGTGGATCCATAGGTGGTATGTGAAAAGAACACACCTTTCAATGACTCTAGTTGTTGTTACTGAAAAGAACACACATGCAATGACAATGGTGGATCCATAGGTGGTTTGTGAAAAGAACACACATTTCAATGACTCTGGTTGTTGTTACTAAAAAGAACACACATGCAATGACACTGGTGGATCCATAGGTGGATTGTGAAAAGAGCACACATGCAATGCCACTGGTGGATCCATATTTGGTTTGTGGAAATAACACACATGCAATGACTCTGGTTGTTGTTAGTGAAAAGAACACACATGCAATAACACTGGTGGATCCATGTGTGGTCTCTGAAGAGAACACACATTTCAATGACACTGGTGGATCGATATGTGGTATGTGAAAAGAACACACATGCAATGACTCTGGTTGTTACTAAAAATAACACACATGCAATGACACTAGTGGATCCATAGGTGGTATGTGAAAAGAACACACATTTCAATGACTGGTTGTTACTAAAAAGAACACATATGCAATGACACTTTGGTGGATCCATAGGTGAATAAAAGAGCACACATGCAATGACACTGTGGATCCATATGTGGTCTGTGAAAAGTACACACATGCAATGACTCTGGTTGTTATTACTAAAAAGAACACACATGCAATGACACTGGTGGATCCATAGGTGGTATGTGAAAAGAACACACATTTCAATGACTCTGGTTGTCATTACTAAAAAGAACACACATGCAATGATACAGGTGGATCGATAGGTGGTATGTGAAAAGAACACACATTTCAATGACTCTAGTGTTGTTACTAAAAGAATACACATGCAATGCCACTGGTGGATCCATAGGTGGTATGTGAAAAGAACACACATTTCAATGACTCTGGTTGTTGTACTAAAAAGAACACACATGCAATGACACTGGTGGATCCATAGGTGGATTGTGAAAAGAGCACATGCAATGACACTGTGGATCCATATGTGGTATGTGAAAAACACACATGCAATGACTCTAGTTGTTGTTAGTGGAAAGAACATACATGCAATGACTGGTGGATCCATGTGGTCTCTGAAGAACACACATTGCAATGACACTGTGGATCCATATGTGATATGTGAAAAGAACACACATGCAATGACTCTGGTTGTTTTTACTAAAAAGAAAACACATGCAATGACACTAGTGGATCCATAGGTGGTATGTGAAAAGAACACACATTTCAATGACTCGTTGTTGTTACTAAAAGAACACACATGCAATGACACTGTGGATCTATAGGTGGATTGTGAAAAGAGCACACATGCAATGACACTGGTGGATCCATATGTGGTATGTGAAAAGAACACACATGCAATGACTCGAGTTGTTGTTAGTGAAAAGAACACACATGCAATGACACTGGTGGATCCATAGGTGGTATGTGAAAAGAACACACATTTCAATGACTCTGGTTGTTGTTACTAAAAAAACACACATGCAAGGACTCGTGTGGAACCTTAGGTGTTATGAGAAAACAACACACATTTCAATGACTCTGGTTGTTGTTACTAAAAAGAACACACATGCAATGAAACTGTGGGTCCATAGGTGGATTGTGAAAAGAGAACACATGCAATGACACTGGTGGATCCATATGTGGTATGTGAAAAGAACACACATGCAATGACACTGGTGGATCCATAGGTGTATTGTGAAAAGAACACACATGCAATGACCTTTGGTGGATCCATATGTTAGTGAAAAGAACACACATGCAATGACACTGGTGGATCCATGTGTGGTCTCTAAAGAGAACACACATTTCAATGACACTGGTGGATCCATATGTGGTATGTGAAAAGAACACACATGCAATGACTCTGGTTGTTGTTACTAAAAAGAACACACATGCAATGACACTGGTGGATCCATAGGTGGTATGTGAAAAGAACACACATTTCAATGACTCTGGTTGTTATTACTAAAAAGAACACACATGCAATGACACTGGTGGATCCATAGGTGGATTGTGAAAAGAGCACACATGCAATGACACTGGTGGATCCATATGTGGTATGTGAAAAGAACACACATGCAATGACACCAGTTGTTGTTTGTGAAAAGAACATACATGCAATGACACTGGTGGATCCATGTGTGGTCTCTGAAAGAACACACATGCAATGACACTGGTGGATCCATAGGTGGTATGTGAAAAGAACACACCTTTCAATGACTCTAGTTGTTGTTACTGAAAAGAACACACATGCAATGACAATGGTGGATCCATAGGTGGTATGTGAAAAGAACACACATTTCAATGACTCTGGTTGTTGTTACTAAAAAGAACACACATGCAATGACACTGGTGGTTCCATAGGTGGATTGTGAAAAGAGCACAGATGCAATGCCACTGGTGGATCCATATTTGGTTTGTGGAAATAACACACATGCAATGACTCTGGTTGTTGTTAGTGAAAAGAACACACATGCAATAACACTGGTGGATCCATGTGTGGTCTCTGAAGAGAACACACATTTCAATGACACTGGTGGATCGATATGTGGTATGTGAAAAGAACACACATGCAATGACTCTGGTTGTTACTAAAAATAACACACATGCAATGACACTAGTGGATCCATAGGTGGTATGTGAAAAGAACACACATTTCAATGACTGGTTGTTGTTACTAAAAAGAACACATATGCAATGACACTGGTGGATCCATAGGTGGAATGTGAAAAGAGCACACATGCAATGACACTGGTGGATCCATATGTGGTATGTGAAAAGTACACACATGCAATGACTCTGGTTGTTATTACTAAAAAGAACACACATGCAATGACACTGGTGGATCCATAGGTGGTATGTGAAAAGAACACACATTTCAATGACTCTGGTTGTCATTACTAAAAAGAACACACATGCAATGATACTGGTGGATCGATAGGTGGTATGTGAAAAGAACACACATTTCAATGACTCTGGTGTTGTTACTAAAAGAATACACATGCAATGCCACTGGTGGATCCATAGGTGGTATGTGAAAAGAACACACATTTCAATGACTCTGGTTGTTGTACTAAAAAGAACACACATGCAATGACACGGGTGGATCCAAAGGTGGATTGTGAAGAGAGCACACAAGCAATGACACTGGTGGATACATAGGTGGATTGTGAAAAGATCACACATGCAATGACATCGGATCCATATGTGCTATGTGAAAAGAGCACACATGCAATGACACTGGTGGATCCATATGTGGTATGTGAAAAGAGCACACATGCAATGACTCTGGTTGTTGTTACTAAAAGAAGACACATGCAATGACACTAGTGGATCCATAGGTGGTATGTGAAAAGAACACACATTTCAATGACTCGTTGTTGTTACTAAAAGAACACACATGCAATGACACTGGTGGATCTATAGGTGGATTGTGAAAAGAGCACACATGCAATGAAACTGGTGGATCCATATGTGGTATGTGAAAAGAACACACATGCAATGACTCGAGTTGTTGTTAGTGAAAATAACATACATGCAATGACACTGGTGGATCAATGTGTGGTCTCAAAAGAACACACATGCAATCACACTGCTGGATCCATAGGTTGTATGTGAAAAGAACACACATTTCAATGACTCTGGTTGTTGTTACTAAAAAGAACACACATGCAATGACACTGGTGGATCGATAGGTGGTATGTGAAAAGAACACACATTTCAATGACTCTAGTTGTTGTTAGTAGAAATAACACACATGCAATGAAACTGGTGGATCCATAGGTGGATTTTGAAAAGAGCACACATGCAATGACACTGGTGGATCCATATGTGGTATGTGAAAAGAGCACACATGCAATGCCACTGGTGGATCCATATTTGGTTTGTGGAAATAACACACATGCAATGACTCTGGTTGTTGTTAGTGAAAAGAACACACATGCAATAACACTGGTGGATCCATGTGTGGTCTCTGAAGAGAACACACATTTCAATGACACTGGTGGATCGATATGTGGTATGTGAAAAGAACACACATGCAATGACTCTGGTTGTTACTAAAAATAACACACATGCAATGACACTAGTGGATCCATAGGTGGTATGTGAAAAGAACAAACATTTCAATGACTGGTTGTTGTTACTAAAAAGAACACATATGCAATGACACTGGTGGATCCATAGGTGGAATGTGAAAAGAGCACACATGCAATGACACTGGTGGATCCATATGTGGTATGTGAAAAGTACACACATGCAATGACTCTGGTTGTTATTACTAAAAAGAACACACATGCAATGACACTGGTGGATCCATAGGTGGTATGTGAAAAGAACACACATTTCAATGACTCTGGTTGTCATTACTAAAAAGAACACACATGCAATGATACTGGTGGATCGATAGGTGGTATGTGAAAAGAACACACATTTCAATGACTCTGAGTGTTGTTACTAAAAAGAATACACATGCAATGCCACTGGTGGATCCATAGGTGGTATGTGAAAAGAACACACATTTCAATGACTCTGGTTGTTGTACTAAAAAGAACACACATGCAATGACACTGGTGGATCCATAGGTGGATTGTGAAAAGAGCACACATGCAATGACACTGGTGGATCCATAGGTGGATTGTGAAAAGAGCACACATGCAATGACACTGGCGGATCCATATGTGCTATGTGAAAAGAGCACACATGCAATGACACTGGTGGATGCATATGTGGTATGTGAAAAGAACACACATGCAATGACTCTGGTTGTTGTTACTAAAAAGAACACACATGCAATGACACTAGTGGATCCATAGGTGGTATGTGAAAAGAACACACATTTCAATGACTCTGGTTGTTGTTACTAAAAAGAACACACATGCAATGACACTGGTGGATCTATAGGTGGATTGTGAAAAGAGCACACATGCAATGAAACTGGTGGATCCATATGTGGTATGTGAAAAGAACACACATGCAATGACTCGAGTTGTTGTTAGTGAAAATAACATACATGCAATGACACTGGTGGATCCATGTGTGGTCTCTGAAAAGAACACACATGCAATCACACTGCTGGATCCATAGGTTGTATGTGAAAAGAACACACATTTCAATGACTCTGGTTGTTGTTACTAAAAAGAACACACATGCAATGACACTGGTGGATCGATAGGTGGTATGTGAAAAGAACACACATTTCAATGACTCTAGTTGTTGTTAGTAGAAATAACACACATGCAATGAAACTGGTGGATCCATAGGTGGATTTTGAAAAGAGCACACATGCAATGACACTGGTGGATCCATATGTGGTATGTGAAAATAGCACACATGCAATGCCACTGGTGGATCCATATTTGGTTTGTGGAAATAACACACATGCAATGACTCTGGTTGTTGTTAGTGAAAAGAACACACATGCAATAACACTGGTGGATCCATGTGTGGTCTCTGAAGAGAACACACATTTCAATGACACTGGTGGATCGATATGTGGTATGTGAAAAGAACACACATGCAATGACTCTGGTTGTTACTAAAAATAACACACATGCAATGACACTAGTGGATCCATAGGTGGTATGTGAAAAGAACACACATTTCAATGACTGGTTGTTGTTACTAAAAAGAACACATATGCAATGACACTGGTGGATCCATAGGTGGAATGTGAAAAGAGCACACATGCAATGACACTGGTGGATCCATATGTGGTATGTGAAAAGTACACACATGCAATGACTCTGGTTGTTATTACTAAAAAGAACACACATGCAATGACACTGGTGGATCCATAGGTGGTATGTGAAAAGAACACACATTTCAATGACTCTGGTTGTCATTACTAAAAAGAACACACATGCAATGATACTGGTGGATCGATAGGTGGTATGTGAAAAGAACACACATTTCAATGACTCTGAGTGTTGTTACTAAAAAGAATACACATGCAATGCCACTGGTGGATCCATAGGTGGTATGTGAAAAGAACACACATTTCAATGACTCTGGTTGTTGTACTAAAAAGAACACACATGCAATGACACTGGTGGATCCATAGGTGGATTGTGAAAAGAGCACACATGCAATGAAACTGGTGGATCCATATGTGGTATGTGAAAAGAACACACATGCAATGACTCTAGTTGTTGTTAGTGAAAAGAACATACATGCAATGACACTGGTGGATCCATGTATGGTCTCTGAAGAGAACACACATTTCAATGACACTGGTGGATCCATATGTGGTATGTGAAAAGAACACACATGCAATGACTCTGGTTGTTGTTACTAAAAAGAACACACATGCAATGACTCTTGTTGTTGTTACTAAAAAGAACACACATGCAATGACTCTGGTTGTTGTTACTAAAAAGAAAACACATGCAATGACACTAGTGGATCCATAGGTGGTATGTGAAAAGAACACACATTTCAATGACTCTGGTTGTTGTTACTAAAAAGAACACACATGCAATGACACTGGTGGATCCATAGGTGGATTGTGAAAAGAGCACACATGCAATGAAACTGGTGGATCCATATGTGGTATGTGAAAAGAACACACATGCAATGACTCGAGTTATTGTTAGTGAAAAGAACATACATGCAATGACACTGGTGGATCCTTGTGTGGTCTCTAGAAAGAACACACAAGCAATGACACTGGTGGATCCATAGGTGGTATGGGAATAGAACACACATTTCAATGACTCTGGTTGTTGTTACTAGAAAGAACACACATGCAATGACACTGGTGGATCCATAGGTGGTATGTGAAAAGAACACACATTTCAATGACTCTGGTTGTTGTTACTAAAAAGAACACACATGCAATGAAACTGGTGGGTCCATAGGTGGATTGTGAAAAGAGCACACATGCAATGACACTGGTGGATCCATATGTGGTTTGTGAAAAGAACACACATGCAATGACACTGGTGGATCCATAGGTGGATTGTGAAAAGATCACACATGCAATGACACTGGTGGATCCATATGTGTATGTTAAAAGAACACACATGCAATGACTCCAGTTGTTGCTAGTGAAAAGAACATACATGCAATGGCACTGGTGGATCCATGTGTGGTCTCTAAAGAGAACACACATTTCAATGACACTGGTGGATCCATATGTGGTATGTGAAAAGAACACACATGCAGTGAGTCTGGTTGTTGTTACTAAAAAGAACAAACATGCAATGACACTGGTGGATCCATAGGTGGTATGTGAAAAGAACACACATTTCAATGACTCTGGTTGTTATTACTAAAAAGAACACACATGCAATGACACTGGTGGATCCATAGGTGGATTGTGAAAAGAGCACACATGCAATGACACTGGTGGATCCATATGTGGTATGTGAAAAGAACACACATGCAATGACACCAGTTGTTGTTTGTGAAAAGAACATACATGCAATGACACTGGTGGATCCATGTGTGGTCTCTGAAAAGAACACACATGCAATGACACTGGTGGATCCATAGGTGGTATGTGAAAAGAACACACCTTTCAATGACTCTAGTTGTTGTTACTGAAAAGAACACACATGCAATGACAATGGTGGATCCATAGGTGGTATGTGAAAAGAACACACATTTCAATGACTCTGGTTGTTGTTACTAAAAAGAACACACATGCAATGACACTGGTGGTTCCATAGGTGGATTGTGAAAAGAGCACACATGCAATGCCACTGGTGGATCCATATTTGGTTTGTGGAAATAACACACATGCAATGACTCTGGTTGTTGTTAGTGAAAAGAACACACATGCAATAACACTGGTGGATCCATGTGTGGTCTCTGAAGAGAACACACATTTCAATGACACTGGTGGATCGATATGTGGTATGTGAAAAGAACACACATGTAATGACTCTGGTTGTTACTAAAAATAACACACATGCAATGACACTAGTGGATCCAGAGGTGGTATGTGAAAAGAACACACATTTCAATGACTGGTTGTTGTTACTAAAAAGAACACATATGCAATGACACTGGTGGATCCATAGGTGGAATGTGAAAAGAGCACACATGCAATGACACTGGTGGATCCATA
Source organism: Avena insularis (assembly GCA_023614405.1). NCBI lineage: Eukaryota > Viridiplantae > Streptophyta > Magnoliopsida > Poales > Poaceae > Avena > Avena insularis. The sequence goes on from JAJUPC010000268.1 coordinate 388,353, forward strand.
TGTGGTATGTGAAAAGTACACACATGCAATGACTCTGGTTGTTATTACTAAAAAGAACACACATGCAATGACACTGGTGGATCCATAGGTGGTATGTGAAAAGAACACACATTTCAATGACTCTGGTTGTCATTACTAAAAAGAACACACATGCAATGATACTGGTGGATCGATAGGTGGTATGTGAAAAGAACACACATTTCAATGACTCTGAGTGTTGTTACTAAAAAGAATACACATGCAATGCCACTGGTGGATCCATAGGTGGTATGTGAAAAGAACACACATTTCAATGACTCTGGTTGTTGTACTAAAAAGAACACACATGCAATGACACTGGTGGATCCATAGGTGGATTGTGAAAAGAGCACACATGCAATGACACTGGTGGATCCATAGGTGGATTGTGAAAAGAGCACACATGCAATGACACTGGCGGATCCATATGTGCTATGTGAAAAGAGCACACATGCAATGACACTGGTGGATGCATATGTGGTATGTGAAAAGAACACACATGCAATGACTCTGGTTGTTGTTACTAAAAAGAACACACATGCAATGACACTAGTGGATCCATAGGTGGTATGTGAAAAGAACACACATTTCAATGACTCTGGTTGTTGTTACTAAAAAGAACACACATGCAATGACAATGGTGGATCTATAGGTGGATTGTGAAAAGAGCACACATGCAATGAAACTGGTGGATCCATATGTGGTATGTGAAAAGAACACACATGTAATGATTCGAGTTGTTGTTAGTGAAAATAACATACATGCAATGACACTGGTGGATCCATGTGTGGTCTCTGAAAAGAACACACATGCAATCACACTGCTGGATCCATAGGTTGTATGTGAAAAGAACACACATTTCAATGACTCTGGTTGTTGTTACTAAAAAGAACACACATGCAATGACACCTGGTGGATCGATGGGTGGTATGTGAAAAGAACACACATTTCAATGATTCTGGTTGTTGTTAGTAGAAATAACACACATGCAATGAAACTGGTGGATCCATAGGTGGATTTTGAAAAGAGGACACATGCAATGACACTGGTGGATACATATGTGGTATGTGAAAAGAGGACACATGCAATGCCACTGGTGGATCCATATTTGGTTTGTGGAAATAACACACATGCAATGACTCTGGTTGTTGTTAGTGAAAAGAACACACATGCAATAACATGGTGGATCCATGTGGTCACTGAAGAGAACACACATTTCAATGACACTGGTGGATCGATATGTGGTATGTGAAAAGAACACACATGCAATGACTCTGGTTGTTACTAAAAATAACACACATGCAATGACACTAGTGGATCCATAGGTGGTATGTGAAAAGAACACACATTTCAATGACTCTGGTTGTTCTTACAAAAAAGAACACATATGCAATGACACTGGTGGATCCATAGGTGGAATGTGAAAAGAGCACACATGCAATAACACTGGTGGATCCATATGTGGTATGTGAAAAGTACAGACATGCAAGGACTCTGGTTGTTATTACTAAAAATAACACACATGCAATGACACTGGTGGATCCATAGGTGGTATGTGAAAAGAACACACATTTCAATGACTCTGGTTTTCATTACTAAAAAGAACACACATGCAATGATACTGGTGGATCGATCGGTGGTATGTGAAAAGAACACACATTTCAATGACTCTGACTGTTGTTACTAAAAAGAATACACATGCAATGCCACTGGTGGATCCATAGGTGGTATGTGAAAAGAACACACATTTCAATGACTCTGGTTATTGTACTAAAAAGAACACACATGCAATGACACTGGTGGATCCATAGGTGGATTGTGAAAAGAGCACACATGCAATGAAACTGGTGGATCGATACGTGGTATGTGAAAAGAACACACATGCAATGACTCTAGTTGTTGTTAGTGAAAAGAACATACATGCAATGACACTGGTGGATCCATGTATGGTCTCTGAAGAGAACACACATTTCAATGACACTGGTGGATCCATATGTGGTATGTGAAAAGAACACACATGCAATGACTCTGGTTGTTGTTACTAAAAAGAACACACATGCAATGACTCTGGTTGTTGTTACTAAAAAGAACACACATGCAATAACACTAGTGGATCCATAGGTGGTATGTGAAAAGAACACACATTTCAATGACTCTGGTTATTGTTACTAAAAAGAACACACATGCAATGACACTGGTGGATCCATAGGTGGATTGTGAAAAGAGCACACATGCAATGAAACTGGTGGATCCATATGTGGTATGTGAAAAGAACACACATGCAATGACTCGAGTTGTTGTTAGTGAAAAGAACATACATGCAATGACACTGGTGGATCCTTGTGTGGTCTCTGGAAAGAACACACAAGCAATGACACTAGTGGATCCATAGGTGGTATGGGAATACAACACACATTTCAATGACTCTGGTTGTTGTTACTAGAAAGAACACACATGCAATGACACTGGTGGATCCATAGGTGGTATGTGAAAAGAACACACATTTCAATGACTCTGGTTGTTGTTACTAAAAAGAACACACATGCAATGAAACTGGTGGGTCCATAGGTGGATTGTGAAAAGAGCACACATGCAATGACACTGGTGGATCCATATGTGGTATGTGAAAAGAACACACATGCAATGACACTGGTGGATCCATAGGTGGATTGTGAAAAGATCACACATGCAATGACACTGGTGGATCCATATGTGTATGTTAAAAGAACACACATGCAATGACTCCAGTTGTTGTTAGTGAAAAGAACATACATGCAATGGCACTGGTGGATCCATGTGTGGTCTCTAAAGAGAACACACATTTCAATGACACTGGTGGATGCATATGTGGTATGTGAAAAGAACACAGATGCAGTGAGTCTGGTTGTTGTTACTAAAAAGAACACACATGCAATGACACTGGTGGATCCATAGGTGGTATGTGAAAGACACACATTTCAATGACTCTAGTTGTTATTACTAAAAGAACACACATGCAATGACACTGGTGGATCCTTAGGTGGATTGTGAAAGAGCACACATGCAATGACACTGGTGGATCCATATGTGGTATGTGAAAAGAACACACATGCAATGACACCAGTTGTTGTTTGTGAAAACAACATACATGCAATGACACTGGTGGATCCATGTGTGGTCTCTGAAAAGAACACACATGCAATGACACTGGTGGATCCATAGGTGGTATGTGAAAAGAACACACCTTTCAATGACTCTAGTTGTTGTTACTGAAAAGAACACACATGCAATGACAATGGTGGATCCATAGGTGGTATGTGAAAAGAACACACATTTCAATGACTCTGGTTGTTGTTACTAAAAAGAACACACATGCAATGACACTGGTGGTTCCATAGGTGGATTGTGAAAAGAGCACACATGCAATGCCACTGGTGGATCCATATTTGGTTTGTGGAAATAACACACATGCAATGACTCTGGTTGTTGTTAGTGAAAAGAACACACATGCAATAACACTGGTGGATCCATGTGTGGTCTCTGAAGAGAACACACATTTCAATGACACTGTGGATCGATATGTGGTATGTGAAAAGAACACACATGTAATGACTCTGGTTGTTACTAAAAAATACACACATGCAATGACACTAGTTGATACAGTTGTGGTATGTGAAAAGAACACACATTTAAATGACTGGTTGTTGTTACTAAAAAGAACACATATGCAATGACACTGGTGGATCCATAGGTGGAATGTGAAAAGAGCACACATGCAATGACACTGGTGGATCCATATGTGGTATGTGAAAAGTACACACATGCAATGACTCTGGTTGTTATTACTAAAAAGAACACACATGCAATGACACTGGTGGATCCATAGGTGGTATGTGAAAAGAACACACATTTCAATGACTCTGGTTGTCATTACTAAAAAGAACACACATGCAATGATACTGGTGGATCGATAGGTGGTATGTGAAAAGAACACACATTTCAATGACTCTGAGTGTTGTTACTAAAAGAATACACATGCAATGCCACTGGTGGATCCATAGGTGGTATGTGAAAAGAACACACATTTCAATGACTGGTTGTTGTACTAAAAGACCACACATGCAATGACACTGGTGGATCCATAGGTGGATTGTGAAAAGAGCACACATGCAATGACACTGGTGGATCCATAGGTGGATTGTGAAAAGAGCACACATGCAATGACATCAATGGATCCATATGTGCTATGTGAAAAGAGCACACATGCAATGACACTGGTGGATGCATATGTGGTATGTGAAAAGAACACACATGCAATGACTCTGGTTGTTGTTACTAAAAAGAACACACATGCAATGACACTAGTGGATCCATAGGTGGTATGTGAAAAGAACACACATTTCAATGACTCTGGTTGTTGTTACTAAAAAGAACACACATGCAATGACAATGGTGGATCTATAGGTGGATTGTGAAAAGAGCACACATGCAATGAAACTGGTGGATCCATATGTGGTATGTGAAAAGAACACACATGTAATGATTCGAGTTGTTGTTAGTGAAAATAACATACATGCAATGACACTGGTGGATCCATGTGTGGTCTCTGAAAAGAACACACATGCAATCACACTGCTGGATCCATAGGTTGTATGTGAAAAGAACACACATTTCAATGACTCTGGTTGTTGTTACTAAAAAGAACACACATGCAATGACACTGGTGGATCGATAGGTGGTATGTGAAAAGAACACACATTTCAATGATTCTGGTTGTTGTTAGTAGAAATAACACACATGCAATGAAACTGGTGGATCCATAGGTGGATTTTGAAAAGACACATGCAATGACACTGGTGGATACATATGTGGTATGTGAAAAGAGGACACATGCAATGCCACTGGTGGATCCATATTTGGTTTGTGGAAATAACACACATGCAATGACTCTGGTTGTTGTTAGTGAAAAGAACACACATGCAATAACACTGGTGGATCCATGTGTGGTCTCTGAAGAGAACACACATTTCAATGACACTGGTGGATCGATATGTGGTATGTGAAAAGAACACACATGCAATGACTCTGGTTGTTACTAAAAATAACACACATGCAATGACACTAGTGGATCCATAGGTGGTATGTGAAAAGAACACACATTTCAATGACTCTGGTTGTTCTTACAAAAAAGAACACATATGCAATGACACTGGTGGATCCATAGGTGGAATGTGAAAAGAGCACACATGCAATAACACTGGTGGATCCATATGTGGTATGTGAAAAGTACAGACATGCAAGGACTCTGGTTGTTATTACTAAAAATAACACACATGCAATGACACTGGTGGATCCATAGGTGGTATGTGAAAAGAACACACATTTCAATGACTCTGGTTTTCATTACTAAAAAGAACACACATGCAATGATACTGGTGGATCGATCGGTGGTATGTGAAAAGAACACACATTTCAATGACTCTGACTGTTGTTACTAAAAAGAATACACATGCAATGCCACTGGTGGATCCATAGGTGGTATGTGAAAAGAACACACATTTCAATGACTCTGGTTATTGTACTAAAAAGAACACACATGCAATGACACTGGTGGATCCATAGGTGGATTGTGAAAAGAGCACACATGCAATGAAACTGGTGGATCGATACGTGGTATGTGAAAAGAACACACATGCAATGACTCTAGTTGTTGTTAGTGAAAAGAACATACATGCAATGACACTGGTGGATCCATGTATGGTCTCTGACAAGAACACACAATTAATGGACAGTGGTGGAGCCATATGTGGTATGTGAAAAGAACACACATGCAATGACTCTGGTTGTTGTTACTAAAAAGAACACACATGCAATGACTCTGGTTGTTGTTACTAAAAAGAACACACATGCAATAACACTAGTGGATCCATATGTGGTATGTGAAAGAACACACATTTCAATGACTCCAGTTGTTGTTACTAAAAAGAACACACATGCAATGACACTGGTGGATCCATAGGTGGATTGTGAAAAGAGCACACATGCAATGAAACTGGTGGATCCATATGTGGTATGTGAAAAGAACACACATGCAATGACTCGAGTTGTTGTTAGTGAAAAGAACATACATGCAATGACACTGGTGGATCCTTGTGTGGTCTCTGGAAAGAACACACAAGCAATGACACTAGTGGATCCATAGGTGGTATGGGAATACAACACACATTTCAATGACTCTGGTTGTTGTTACTAGAAAGAACACACATGCAATGACACTGTGGATCCATAGGTGGTATGAGAAAAGAACACACATTTCAAACAATCTGGTTGTAGTTACTAAAAGAACACACATGCAATGAAACTGGTGGGTCCATAGGTGGATTGTGAAAAGAGCACACATGCAATGACACTGGTGGATCCATATGTGGTATGTGAAAAGAACACACATGCAATGACACTGGTGGATCCATAGGTGGATTGTGAAAAGATCACACATGCAATGACACTGGTGGATCCATATGTATGTTAAAAGAACACACATGCAATGACTCAGTTGTTGTTAGTGAAAAGAACATACATGCAATGGCACTGGTGGATCCATGTGTGGTCTCTAAAGAGAACACACATTTCAATGACACTGGTGGATGCATATGTGGTATGTGAAAAGAACACAGATGCAGTGAGTCTGGTTGTTGTTACTAAAAAGAACACACATGCAATGACACTGGTGGATCCATAGGTGGTATGTGAAAAGAACACACATTTCAATGACTCTAGTTGTTATTACTAAAAAGAACACACATGCAATGACACTGGTGGATCCATAGGTGGATTGTGAAAAGAGCACACATGCAATGACACTGGTGGATCCATATGTGGTATGTGAAAAGAACACACATGCAATGACACCAGTTGTTGTTTGTGAAAACAACATACATGCAATGACACTGGTGGATCCATGTGTGGTCTGAAAGAACACACATGCAATGACACTGTGGATCCATAGGTGGTATGTGAAAAGAACACACCTTTCAATGACTCTAGTTGTTGTTACTGAAAAGAACACACATGCAATGACAATGGTGGATCCATAGGTGGTATGTGAAAAGAACACACATTTCAATGACTCTGGTTGTTGTTACTAAAAAGAACACACATGCAATGACACTGGTGGTTCCATAGGTGGATTGTGAAAAGAGCACATGCAATGCCACTGTGGATCCATATTTGGTTTGTGGAAATAACACACATGCAATGACTCGTTGTTGTTAGTGAAAAGAACACACATGCAATAACATGGTGGATCCATGTGTGGTCTCAAGAGAACACACATTTCAATGACACTGGTGGATCGATATGTGGTATGTGAAAAGAACACACATGTAATGACTCTGGTTGTTACTAAAAATAACACACATGCAATGACACTAGTGGATCCAGAGGTGGTATGTGAAAAGAACACACATTTCAATGACTGGTTGTTGTTACTAAAAAGAACACATATGCAATGACACTGGTGGATCCATAGGTGGAATGTGAAAAGAGCACACATGCAATGACACTGGTGGATCCATATGTGGTATGTGAAAAGTACACATGCAATGACTCTGGTTGTTATTACTAAAAAGAACACACATGCAATGACACTGGTGGATCCATAGGTGGTATGTGAAAAGAACACACATTTCAATGACTCTGGTTGTCATTACTAAAAAGAACACACATGCAATGATACTGGTGGATCGATAGGTGGTATGTGAAAAGAACACACATTTCAATGACTCTGAGTGTTGTTACTAAAAAGAATACACATGCAATGCCACTGGTGGATCCATAGGTGGTATGTGAAAAGAACACACATTTCAATGACTCTGGTTGTTGTACTAAAAAGAACACACATGCAATGACACTGGTGGATCCATAGGTGGATTGTGAAAAGAGCACACATGCAATGACACTGGTGGATCCATAGGTGGATTGTGAAAAGAGCACACATGCAATGACACTGGCGGATCCATATGTGCTATGTGAAAAGAGCACACATGCAATGACACTGGTGGATGCATATGTGGTATGTGAAAAGAACACACATGCAATGACTCTGGTTGTTGTTACTAAAAAGAACACACATGCAATGACACTAGTGGATCCATAGGTGGTATGTGAAAAGAACACACATTTCAATGACTCTGGTTGTTGTTACTAAAAAGAACACACATGCAATGACAATGGTGGATCTATAGGTGGATTGTGAAAAGAGCACACATGCAATGAAACTGGTGGATCCATATGTGGTATGTGAAAAGAACACACATGTAATGATTCGAGTTGTTGTTAGTGAAAATAACATACATGCAATGACACTGGTGGATCCATGTGTGGTCTCTGAAAAGAACACACATGCAATCACACTGCTGGATCCATAGGTTGTATGTGAAAAGAACACACATTTCAATGACTCTGGTTGTTGTTACTAAAAAGAACACACATGCAATGACACTGGTGGATCGATAGGTGGTATGTGAAAAGAACACACATTTCAATGATTCTGGTTGTTGTTAGTAGAAATAACACACATGCAATGAAACTGGTGGATCCATAGGTGGATTTTGAAAAGAGGACACATGCAATGACACTGGTGGATACATATGTGGTATGTGAAAAGAGGACACATGCAATGCCACTGGTGGATCCATATTTGGTTTGTGGAAATAACACACATGCAATGACTCTGGTTGTTGTTAGTGAAAAGAACACACATGCAATAACACTGGTGGATCCATGTGTGGTCTCTGAAGAGAACACACATTTCAATGACACTGGTGGATCGATATGTGGTATGTGAAAAGAACACACATGCAATGACTCTGGTTGTTACTAAAAATAACACACATGCAATGACACTAGTGGATCCATAGGTGGTATGTGAAAAGAACACACATTTCAATGACTCTGGTTGTTCTTACAAAAAAGAACACATATGCAATGACACTGGTGGATCCATAGGTGGAATGTGAAAAGAGCACACATGCAATAACACTGGTGGATCCATATGTGGTATGTGAAAAGCAGACATGCAAGGACTCTGGTTGTTATTACTAAAAATAACACACATGCAATGACACTGGTGGATCCATAGGTGGTATGTGAAAAGAACACACATTTCAATGACTCTGGTTTTCATTACTAAAAAGAACACACATGCAATGATACTGGTGGATCGATCGGTGGTATGTGAAAAGAACACACATTTCAATGACTCTGACTGTTGTTACTAAAAAGAATACACATGCAATGCCACTGGTGGATCCATAGGTGGTATGTGAAAAGAACACACATTTCAATGACTCTGGTTATTGTACTAAAAAGAACACACATGCAATGACACTGGTGGATCCATAGGTGGATTGTGAAAAGAGCACACATGCAATGAAACTGGTGGATCGATACGTGGTATGTGAAAAGAACACACATGCAATGACTCTAGTTGTTGTTAGTGAAAAGAACATACATGCAATGACACTGGTGGATCCATGTATGGTCTCTGAAGAGAACACACATTTCAATGACACTGGTGGATCCATATGTGGTATGTGAAAAGAACACATGCAATGACTCTGGTTGTTGTTACTAAAAAGAACACACATGCAATGACTCTGGTTGTTGTTACTAAAAAGAACACACATGCAATAACACTAGTGGATCCATAGGTGGTATGTGAAAAGAACACACATTTCAATGACTCTGGTTATTGTTACTAAAAAGAACACACATGCAATGACACTGGTGGATCCATAGGTGGATTGTGAAAAGAGCACACATGCAATGAAACTGGTGGATCCATATGTGGTATGTGAAAAGAACACACATGCAATGACTCGAGTTGTTGTTAGTGAAAAGAACATACATGCAATGACACTGGTGGATCCATAGGTGGTATGTGAAAAGAACACACAAGCAATGACACTAGTGGATCCATAGGTGGTATGTGAATACAACACACATTTCAATGACTCTGGTTGTTGTTACTAAAAAGAACACACATGCAATGAAACTGGTGGGTCCATAGGTGGATTGTGAAAAGAGCACACATGCAATGACACTGGTGGATCCATATGTGGTATGTGAAAAGAACACACATGCAATGACACTGGTGGATCCATAGGTGGATTGTGAAAAGATCACACATGCAATGACACTGGTGGATCCATATGTGTATGTTAAAAGAACACACATGCAATGACTCCAGTTGTTGTTAGTGAAAAGAACATACATGCAATGGCACTGGTGGATCCATGTGTGGTCTCTAAAGAGAACACACATTTCAATGACACTGGTGGATGCATATGTGGTATGTGAAAAGAACACAGATGCAGTGAGTCTGGTTGTTGTTACTAAAAAGAACACACATGCAATGACACTGGTGGATCCATAGGTGGTATGTGAAAAGAACACACATTTCAATGACTCTAGTTGTTATTACTAAAAAGAACACACATGCAATGACACTGGTGGATCCATAGGTGGATTGTGAAAAGAGCACACATGCAATGACACTGGTGGATCCATATGTGGTATGTGAAAAGAACACACATGCAATGACACCAGTTGTTGTTTGTGAAAACAACATACATGCAATGACACTGGTGGATCCATGTGTGGTCTCTGAAAAGAACACACATGCAATGACACTGGTGGATCCATAGGTGGTATGTGAAAAGAACACACCTTTCAATGACTCTAGTTGTTGTTACTGAAAAGAACACACATGCAATGACAATGGTGGATCCATAGGTGGTATGTGAAAAGAACACACATTTCAATGACTCTGGTTGTTGTTACTAAAAAGAACACACATGCAATGACACTGGTGGATCCATAGGTGGATTGTGAAAAGAGCACACATGCAATGCCACTGGTGGATCCATATTTGGTTTGTGGAAATAACACACATGCAATGACTCTTGTTGTTGTTAGTGAAAAGAACACACATGCAATAACACTGGTGGATCCATGTGTGGTCTCTGAAGAGAACACACATTTCAATGACACTGGTGGATCGATATGTGGTATGTGAAAAGAACACACATGCAATGACTCTGGTTGTTACTAAAAATAACACACATGCAATGACACTAGTGGATCCATAGGTGGTATGTGAAAAGAACACACATTTCAATGACTCTGGTTGTTGTTACTAAAAAGAACACATATGCAATGACACTGGTGGATCCATAGGTGGAATGTGAAAAGAGCACACATGCAATGACACTGGTGGATCCATATGTGGTATGTGAAAAGTACACACATGCAATGACTCTGGTTGCTATTACTAAAAAGAACACACATGCAATGACACTGGTGGATCCATAGGTGGTATGTGAAAAGAACACACATTTCAATGACTCTGGTTATCCTTACTAAAAAGAACACACATGCAATGATATTGGTGGATCGATAGGTGGTATGTGAAAAGAACACACATTTCAATGACTCTGAGTGTTGTTACTAAAAATAATACACATGCAATGCCACTGGTGGATCCATAGGTGGTATGTGAAAAGAACACACATTTCAATGACTCTGGTTGTTGTTACTAAAAAGAACACACATGCAATGACACTGGTGGATCTATAGGTGGATTGTGAAAAGAGCACACATTCAATGAAACTGGTTGATCCATATGTGGTATGTGAAAAGAACACACATGCAATGACTCGAGTTGTTGTTAGTGAAAATAACATACATGCAATGACACTGGTGGATCCATGTGTGGTCTCTGAAAAGAACACATGCAATCATCACACTGGATCCATAGGTTGTATGTGAAAAGAACACACATTTCAATGACTCTGGTTGTTGTTACTAAAAAGAACACACATGCAATGACACTGGTGGATCGATAGGTGGTATGTGAAAAGAACACACATTTCAATGACTCTGGTTGTTGTTAGTAAAAATAACACACATGCAATGAAACTGGTGGATCCATAGGTGGATTGTGAAAAGAGCACACATGCAATGACACTGGTGGATCCATATGTGGTATGTGAAAAGAACACACATGCAATGACACTAGTGGATCCATAGGTGGATTGTGAAAAGATCACACATGCAATGACACTGGTGGATCCATATGTGGTATGTTAAAAGAACACACATGCAATGACTCTAGTTGTTGTTAGTGAAAAGAACATACATGCAATGACACTGGTGGATCCATGTGTGGTCTCTGAAGAGAACACACATTTCAATGACACTGGTGGATCCATATGTGGTATGTGAAAAGAACACACATGCAATGACTCTGGTTGTTGTTACTAAAAAGAACACACATGCAATGACTCTGGTTGTTGTTACTAAAAAGAACACACATGCAATGACACTAGTGGATCCATAGGTGGTATGTGAAAAGAACACACATTTCAATGACTCTGGTTGTTGTTACTAAAAAGAACACACATGCAATGACACTGGTGGATCCATAGGTGGATTGTGAAAAGAGCACACATGCAATGAAACTGGTGGATCCATATGTGGTATGTGAAAAGAACACACATGCAATGACTCGAGTTGTTGTTAGTGAAAAGAACATACATGCAATGACACTGGTGGATCCTTGTGTGGTCTCTGGAAAGAACACACAAGCAATGACACTGGTGGATCCATAGGTGGTATGGGAATAGAACACACATTTCAATGACTCTGGTTGTTGTTACTAGAAAGAACACACATGCAATGACACTGGTGGATCCATAGGTGGTATGTGAAAAGAACACACATTTCAATGACTCTGGTTGTTGTTACTAAAAAGAACACACATGCAATGAAACTGGTGGGTCCATAGGTGGATTGTGAAAAGAGCACACATGCAATGACACTGGTGGTTCCATATGTGGTATGTGAAAAGAAAACACATGCAATGACACTGGTGGATCCATAGGTGGATTGTGAAAAGATCACACATGCAATGACACTGGTGGATCCATATGTGTATGTTAAAAGAACACACATGCAATGACTCCAGTTGTTATTAGTGAAAAGATATTACATGCAATGGCACTGGTGGATCCATGTGTGGTCTCTAAAGAGAACACACATTTCAATGACACTGGTGGATCCATATGTGGTATGTGAAAAGAACACACATGCAATAACTCTGGTTGTTGTTACTAAAAAGAACACACATGCAATGACACTGGTGTATCTATAGGTGGTATGTGAAAAGAACACACATTTCAATGACTCTGTATGTTATTACTAAAAAGAACACACATGCAATGACACTGGTGGATCCATAGGTGGATTGTGAAAAGAGCACACATGCAATGACACTGGTGGATCCATATGTGGTATGTGAAAAGAACACACATGCAATGACACCAGTTGTTGTTTGTGAAAAGAACATACATGCAATGACACTGGTGGATCCATGTGTGGTCTCTGAAAAGAACACACATGCAATGACACTGGTGGATCCATAGGTGGTATGTGAAAAGAACACACCTTTCAATGACTCTAGTTGTTGTTACTGAAAAGAACACACATGCAATGACAATGGTGGATCCATAGGAGGTATGTGAAAAGAACACACATTTCAATGACTCTGGTTGTTGTTACTAAAAAGAACACACATGCAATGACACTGGTGGATCCATAGGTGGATTGTGAAAAGAGCACACATGCAATGCCACTGGTGGATCCATATTTGGTTTGTGGAAATAACACACATGCAATGACTCTGGTTGTTGTTAGTGAAAAGAACACACATGCAATGACACTGGTGGATCCATGTGTGGTCTCTAAAGAGAGCACACATTTCAATGACACTGGTGGATCCATATGTGGTATGTGAAAAGAACACACATGCAATGACTCTGGTTGTTACTAAAAATAACACACATGCAATGACACTAGTGGATCCATAGGTGGTATGTGAAAAGAACACACATTTCAATGACTCTGGTTGTTGTTACTAAAAAGAACACATATGCAATGACACTGGTGGATCCATAGGTGGAATGTGAAAAGAGCACACATGCAATGGCACTGGTGGATCCACATGTGGTATGTGAAAAGTACACACATGCAATGACTCTGGTTGTTATTACTAAAAAGAACACACATGCAATGACACTGGTGGATCCATAGGTGGTATGTGAAAAGAACACACATTTCAATGACTCTGGTTGACATTACTAAAAAGAACACACATGCAATGATACTGGTGGATCGATAGGTGGTATGTGAAAAGAACACACATTTCAATGACTCTGAGTGTTGTTACGAAAAAGAATACACATGCAATGCCACTGGTGGATCCATAGGTGGTATGTGAAAAGAACACACATTTCAATGACTCTGGTTGTTGAACTAAAAAGAACACACATGCAATGACACTGGTGGATCCATAGGTGGATTGTGAAAAGAGCACACATGCAATGACACTGGTGGATCCATATGTGCTATGTGAAAAGAACACACATGCAATGACACTGGTGGATCCATAGGTGGATCGTGAAAAGAGCACACATGCAATGACACTGGCGGATCCATATGTGCTATGTGAAAAGTGCACACATGCAATGACACTGGTGGATGCATATGTGGTATGTGAAAAGAACACACATGCACTGACTCTAGTTGTTGTTAGTGAAAAGAACATACATGCAATGACACTGGTGGATCCATGTGTCGTCTCTAAAGAGAACACACATTTCAATGACACTGGTGGATCCATATGTGGTATGTGAAAAGAACACACATGCAATGACTCTGGTTGTTGTTACTAAAAAGAACACACATGCAATGACACTGGTGGATCCATAGGTGGTATGTTAAAAGAACACACCTTTCAATGACTCCTGTTGTTGTTACTAAAAAGAACACACATGCAATGACACTGGTGGATGCATAGGTGGTATGTGAAAAGAACACACATTTCATTGACTCTGGTTGTTGTTCTAAAAAGAACACACATGCAATTACACTGGTGGATCCATAGGTGGTATGTGAAAAGAACACACATTTCAATGACTCTGGTTGTTGTTACTAAAAAGAACACACATGCAATGACACTGGTGGATCCATAGGTGGATTGTGAAAAGAGCACACATGCAATGCCACTGGTGGATCCATATTTGGTTTGTGGAAATAACAGACATGCAATGACTCTGGTTGTTGTTAGTGAAAAGAACACACATGCAATGACACTGGTGGATCCATCTGTGGCCTCTGAATAGAACACACATTTCAATGACACTGGTGGATCCATATGTGGTATGGGAATGAACAAACATGCAATGACTTTGGTTGTTGTTACTAAAAATAACACACATGCAATGACACTAGTGGATCCATAGGTGGTATGTGAAAAGAACACACATTTCAATGACTCTGGTTGTTGTTACTAAAGAACACATATGCAATGACACTGGTGGATCCATAGGTGGTATGTGAAAAGTACACACATGCAATGACTCTGGTTGTTATTACTAAAAAGAACACACATGCAATGACACTGGTGGATCCATAGGTGGTATGTGAAAAGAACACACATTTCAATGACTCTGGTTGTTGTTCCTAAAAAGAACACACATGTGTAACTACCTCGGTGAATTACGCTCCTAGTTACAAGCCTGGATGAGCGGAAATGGTTAAAATAGTACGGTGGGGCCCAAATGCCACTCACAGGTAGACCTTTCGGCCGTCCTAACGATTTCCAAACATCGGGACAAGAACGGGCGGCGTAATCGGCAGGCGAAGGGATCAACTACATACACAAATGAGTATGTATGCAAGCCACCATACAACAGTCCTCAGAGCCATTCCATCTAAAAGAAATAGAAATATTGCAACGCCATACGGCAAGATCCAAATAACCTAGATAGATATAATAGTTTAGGATATCTCCTCATACATCAAACATCAGAGTATCAGGCGGAAGCCGCAAACAAGATCCGAGTACGGACAAGAAGCAAATCGGCATAAGATGCCCCATAAATAAACACATCCCGCCCACAGATCTCACGGATCCCCGTTCCCGGAATCTCTACACCGAATGATCGTTGCCCACATCGTCCGTCTCCTCCAACCAGTATCCATCTTGCGAGTTTACCTGTTCATCTGAATCAATAATTTATCGTGTGAGACCCTAGAATTTTCAGCAAGTCTTTATGCCTCTAAAGGGGACACAACCTGGGGTGACGCAATTGCAGCAAAAGATAATACCTAACAATTCTATAGATACTCGCTAACCATCTGCCTAACCAAAGATAGACAGATGTCCGTAAATTAATAACAACAGTTATAACGGTAATATTAACAGATCCATCCTCCTCCTCGCTTACCAACAAGAAAGCGGACGAACATCCCCCATCCGTTGGCAGTTTTATTATCCATTCCATGAGAATTGCGGTACTTTAGTTATACTTGTCTATGATCGAGAAACTGTGCTCCAAGTCGTCCATAACCGCGGACACGGCTTTCAGAAAGTTTTACCCTGCAGGGGTGCACAAATAGCAACACACACTCGATCAACCTCGGAAAAACCAAATCAAAACCCAACGAGGCAGTCACGACAAAGCAATCACAGGATTCAGAAATATTTCAGGGGGCCACCCCATTAAGCTACCCGCGACAAAGTTGGCCGACTCCGAGACGGACTCAAGGTTTGTGTGGACGGTATGTAACGGGAACCCGAAAATGTGGATCGGGCTTGTCGACACAATAAAAACGTGTCACGGACCTAAAATAAAGACAGTATCCTCGCACAATCTTAAATTAAGCAGTAAAACATGGCATAAGTACAGGATAGTAATAAAGCCCCAAACTAATTGTGGCCCCAAGAAATAAGAATGAATCAAGCTCTGGCTCAGGGGGGTCCATAGGCCTCCCGGATGTGGATAGCGCGAATATTCAAGGAACAGGAATCAAGTACTGGGTCCTCTGGGACACAAGTGAGCATGAAAAACCAAATAGCAGATATTGCTCACCGATGCCACTTTCATTAGTTATCCCATTACTACTCAGGTTAAGTTGTATAGGTACCTCGTTATCCATCAGACACTCACATACCCTACACATGCTGTTCTACAACTCGCATGGCTCAAACAACTCCTGTAGTAATGTCTCATGGGATGGAGGAACAAGCTTCGGTGGGGTTTAAAAGTAAAGGCTATGCAGTACTTGGGATTCAGTTTAATGCAATCGCGACTCAATGATGCAAGAATAAGATAGAGGCAATAGGTACTATATGTATGCAAGCATGTGGTAGTGCTTGCCTGGCAGCTCAGTTGAAGCGAGAGAAGGATCTGGGTAGTGCTCCTGGTTCTCTTGATATATCCCACCATTGCCTATTCAAGAAGAACCAAACAAACAAGGGCCAACATAAATAAAGTGCACAAGCATATGAATGAAATGCGACAAGCAAACAATCATGCCATGATGAATGATGCACAATTTGGATGGCAATAAAGTAGCATGGCATGGGTGAGGTGTGGAATACAAGAAATAAACATATTATGGGGTTTTAATCATTTTTTTATCCTCAAATAAGTTGCTGTATCCTTTATATTTATATGACGCATGCTGCAATTCAGAACATGGAATGCATAAACAGAAAGGTCTCGTCGAGCTAATCATTTTAGACATATCATTTGTCAAAATTGGAGTTATAAAACAAAAGTTATTAATTAATTAAGAAAAAGGGCATTTTATTGTAATTTTAATCAACTTGAAAATTAAAGTGTCCAAAATATATTTTTAAGGGCATATTTGAATTCCTCAAATTTTTCTGATTCAATAACATATATTACATGTTTAATTTGCAAAAGTATTTTAAAAGATATTTGAAAAACAGATTTAAATTTGAATTTAAAACCAATTTGAAACGTTTGAATTAAAACAGAAATACAGAAATTCTTTTCTCACTCACTCGGATCTAGCCACGCATTACGCACGGTGGGTCCGTTGTTGACTGGGTGAAAACGGCGCGCAAAAGCTTTTCTCACCGCGCGGAAGGCTAGCCGCAATAACAATGTGCGCAGCCGGACGAAGAGCGGCCCACGCGCCGGGCAAGGTGTTGCCACGCCGCGAGGATGGGGAGCGGTTAAGGTTCGAAACCGGGTGCTTATCGCAAAACTTCCGCGGAGGCAGACAGGTGGGACCGAGAGGAGCGCGGGTTGCAGGAGTCAAAAAGGTGGGGGGGTAAGCGCAAAGTGTCATCGCGTGCACTGTTTCTCTTCTCTGAAACTACTGTCGACCGGTCCGTGCGCGACAGCGGACAGAGCGCCGGGGTGGGGCTCGAACCCAGGACCTGGCGTGCGCGCGCGGAGGCGGCAGCCACTGCGGTAGATGGGGAACGTTGCTAAGAGGGGGATGGGCGGCTAGATCTATCTCTGCGACGCCACGGTGTGGAAACCAACCGCGGACGCCATCGCGCAGAGGGCGTTCGATGGAAAGATCGCCACGACCAGGACACGACGGTGGATCGCAAGGATGTCTGGGAGACTCGGAAGCTCACCGCGAGGTTATTGACGGTGGTGGTTCGGGCAGCGGAGCGATCGATCGTCAGCGAGCGCATTTAACGACGGAACTAGGGTTTGCGTCGGGGCAGCGATGGTCCAGGCGATCCGGGCGCTCCTCCTTCACGTCTGCGGGTACCGGGCGAAGCAGGGGGGTCCCCTTGGTCCTCCAGGCCACCTCCTCGACGCGCTCGCCGGCCAGAGCGACGAGGAGCAGAGGTAGACGGCGCGACCGGCGGCAGGTGCTAGCGACGGTGGAGAAGAAAGGGAGGAGAGGAGGGCAGGCTCGGGCGGATCTGGAGAGGCCAGAGGAGGCGTGTGAAGGGAGGAAAAGAGGGAGAGGGGGAGGAGGCAGCTGGGACACGGCAGAGATAAAGGTGGCCTCGGTGCCACCTTTTCTCTCCTTCCTCACGTGGTGGCTCGGGCTGGGGTAGCTAGGGCTGGTCCAGGGCAAGGCAGAGAGGGTGCAGGTGGGTCCAGTGCTTGGTGTGGGGTAGGCCCAGGAGAGAGCTAGAGAGAGAGGAGAGAGGAGATAGGCTCGGGTTAGGGTTTGGTTAGGGATGGGGTAGGGTAGCTGGGGTGGTTAGGGTTAGAGAGGGGTGGATCATGGGGTGGTGGCTCGGGTTAGAGAGAGGAGAGATGAGAGCTTAGGGTGGAGGGATTAGAGAGAGGGTGTGGTATGGTTTAGAGATAGAAAAAGAGAGAGAGCTAGGGAGAGAGGGTTTTGGGCATGAACAAAAATAAAGGCAAGCAAAAGGGGATTTGGGTGATGGGAAAAAGGTGAGGTTGCAAGGTCAAAACAAAAGAATAGGGCCAACATGAGCAAACTCTCAAAGATCCATGTCTCACTTGCAAAAATACATGAAAAACCCAAAGGAGGGAAAGATGGTGAGATTGCATGGCCCATGCATGGGTATTAAAGGCCATGTTTATTATTGTGAAACCAATTGTAAATGACAATGGGCATTTATTAACACATGCATTTCCAAACAGGGAATTAAGGCCAAGCCAAAAGAGTGGTGTTGGGGTCCCATGTGGAGTGGAGGAAAAATGCTCATATTTGAATATAATTGGACATTCTAGTGTGTGTATTCCACTAGGTGTTTATTATCCACAACAATATTCCAACATGAGCTGCTATTCCAAAACAATTCCATATGGAAGCTAGAATAAGAGTTTCCTTCACTAAACAGGCAAGGTGGTCCCACATATCAATAATGTGAAAACAACATGATGCTAAGATGAGAGCATGTGGGAAAAAGAATTGGATCCATCCCAACCCACATGAGCTAGAGGTAAAACCCAATCAAGTGCAAAGCTCATATTTAGTTGGATGGTGGAATTATAAGGTGGTGACAGAGAAAGGTGATGGAGTTGAATAAAAGATATGCCCCCAACTCAACTTGGGCATTAAACAATATATCAATAACCAAAAACAATATCAAGAGGCAAATACAATTAATAATGCATATGAGAGAAGAACCAAAGGAAGAGGTTTTATATGATGCTCAAATGCAAGGTGGCATGATGACATGAGCATGATATCAATATGATGCAGCAATTATATATAGGAAGTAGCATTTATATAGACTAGGCTAGTAGCATTGCAATTGTTAGACAATTGGGATGCTACAACTCTCCCCCACTAAACAAGAATCTCGCCCCGAGATTCCTAGGAAAAAGAAAACAACACAAGGAGAGGCGGTTGTTCGGAACGAAGGGGACCCTCTTGTTCCCAAGTTGATGAACAACGGAAATGGTGCGACCACTACACCTTGCAAAACTTGCTAGACTTGTTGCGAGTCTTGCGTTTTGCTTGAGAAACAACGGTTTAGAAGAGTTGAAGGATTGTCGTGAGACAAGAAAGATAGGATGAACATAACTCCGGTTTTCTCAAGAAACATGATAAAATAATATAACCACTTGTGAAAGAAAAGACAAGATGATGTATCATGAATAAAGAAAGACACACCGTTAAGATTAAAGATTTACTGATACGAGAGAGGATGAATCTTTATCTCGCCGGAAGAAAGAGCTAGATTGGAGAGGTTTTGAACCACTATGACAATAGCATCGTATCTTCTCTCGGATTTAGAGAAATGAAGTTCGGAAACAATATTGCCTTCAAACAATAGAGTCCCTTGATATCAACAGATAGATTTAGTTAGACATCGTCGGATTAGATTCTTGTTGCGCCGGTAAGAACCAAAGGATCACGCAATTGAGGTGCGCGGATATAACTTCCAGAGACGGATGTGACGCCAGATCATGGTGGAATCCCGAGAAGCAAAGAATATGGAGGATCTGGAGTATATTGTAGAGATACTTATTGCTTTCTTTAGCCTTGAGGCTAACGCAATAGATTTGCGGCTGATGGCATCAACCATAATTGGCTTTACCACAGAAAAAAAAATTGATGAAACAAAGAGAGAGATAGTTCCCTTTCATCTTGTTCGTGGATGTCGAGCATCGGTAGAATGACGAGGGGAGAAAGAGTTTGCGTTTGTTTCCACCAGATAATTGTAGATTTTGCTTCATCTAGAATAGACAGACCACCAACAAGATATTATTGATTACTTTCTTCGAGAGAGCACTCCGGAAAAACAAGGACGGAAGTAAAAGTATCGAGGGATAAAGGCCACTTCTAACTTCCGTGGAATGAGTGAAATCACATTAATTCACCAATTCAATGTACAAGAGCGAATGATAAGAGTAGTGGTATGGTAGCTACTCCATCCCGCACTCAAAGCATTACTCCGCACATGAATAAGAAATCCATGCAACCCAACTACCAAAGCATCAAGGTATTGACAAAAACTCATGGAACTTCGTTAGAAAACACGGATAGATGCAAACGATTCGCCGGATTCATAGATAGATAAAGATGATGATGTTGTCGTCTTGTCTGAAGTACCAAGCCACCAGAAAGATATGAAGGAAGATTATGGAGAACAACTGCAAGATTCAACAGCTACAGAAAAGATAGCACCAACTTGAACGGAATGAAACAAGATCTGGAAGGTCTCCATGGCCTCCGGTGGATTGAGCATAGACGACAGAGCGAGAGGGTTTCAAGAGATCACTTGACGAGACTGAGGTGAAAGAACTCCATGTTCTTCTTGAAAAGATTGAGAGAGATTTAGCAGTCTTGAGGAAAATCTTTAGCGGAACAACGATGATAACTTGCCAACAAGGAAAACTCTGGGTTTGATTGAAGGTGGAAGATGGAATTAACAATGGACTTGCTGATTCCAGAATTGAAGCGATCTATTTAGCAGAAGGACGTGGCCGAGATAGGTGACTTCAAAAAGTCAGAACTCTCACTTTGAGACTTTGCACACAGGCAGTGCTCACGAATCTTGAGAGAAAGGGACACAGATGATCTTCCATGTCCTTCCATTGATATCGAATAGGCAAGCATATTATCAACATACACCCCCATGGATTAACAGGATATTACCAGAATATCAAGCTCAAAAGGCGGGAGAAACGAACAAATGCTCGAAACACTTTCTGAGCTCAACGCCCTTTGAAAGATCAACGTTACGAGTAGGGATTCATGTTGGAAAGATGCACTGGTAGAATAGATTATCTGGTCCTTCGGAAGAGAACAGGAAATGCCACCTGGTTCACATTGTCGATTGGATCACCGGTTACAAAGATAAAGAGATCTTGGATAAAGAAAGGATGATAGATCATACCTCAAGCAAAGCTACCAGAGACGAAAAGATGCAATTCCCTCGTCTCAAAGAGAATTTTGCAGATATGAAGTTCAAAAAGATGTGCAACATGATGGACAGATGATAGACCGCCGTAGTGCCTTGAGAACTCCGAATTGCCAAAGATACTTGAATATGCATAGATATGATCACGGTGTACTCAAAATCACAGGAGATAACCGTCACCATTTGGAGGATAGTGTTGATAGCATTTTCCATATTCCACTCATGATAAGTGTCATATAGCTATGCTGAGAACCAAATTACAATCAGCAGCATCGGATCGACACATGTTATGTAATTAGCCCAAGAGAATTGGAGATGAAATAAAACTCGTGATTAAGCGCGGTGACAAAGAATGAGTTAGCATGGACATGCTGATAAAAGGGAGATAGATAATGTTTCACACACGACTGGAAAGGAGTGTGGAAACACAGATGTATCAAAGAAAAATTTTCCACATTTTTCGGCATTAAAATACCAATAGATGCGCAAAATCACTTATCAGGTAGCGATTAGCAACTGATGGTTTCACAGAATGTGGAGTTGCTAGAAGGAAGGACACCCTTATTAAGATGGCACCGGTTAACAAGGAGTCAGATAGATCGCGCCGGTTTTCAAAAGCCTGTCGGTATGGAATATACCAACAGTTGATAACCAAAGGCAGATTGTGATAACAAAGTTGGATGCAACAGGTAGACAAGGAATTACACACACACACACTCACACTTTCTATGGTACTACGGAAACCCAGAACACGTGAATCCTAGTTTGAATTTTAAGAAGAGGATTGAAAACGTTACACTTCGTTACCGTAAAGGGTGGGTGGTTGGAAGAAGAAAAGTGGAAGCAATCCTACTCTCGCTTTGTTTTCCCTAGTATACATAGCTACCAAAAATATTTGCTAGATGACAACGACCATTTGGCTGAGACCACGAAGGTCGGGATGGCTCGATACCAATTGTAACTACCTCGGTGAATTACGCCCTAGTTACAAGCCCGGATGAGCGGAAATGGTTGAAATAATGTGGGGCCCAAATGCCACTCACAGTAGACCTTTCGCCGCCCCAACCATTTCCAAACATCGACAAGAACGGCGAATCGGTGAAGGGATCAACTACATACACAAATGAGTATGTATGCAAGCCACCATACAACAATGCCTCCTGAGCCATTCCATCTAAAAGAAATAGAAATATTGCAACGCCATACGGCAAGATCCAAATAACCTAGATAGATATAATAGTTTAGGATATCTCATCATACATCAAACATCAGAGTATCAGGCGGAAGCGGCAAACAAGATCCGAGTACGGTCAAGAAGCAAATCGGCATAAGATGCCCCATAAATAAACACATCCCGCCTACGTATCTCATGGATCCTCGCTCCTAATCTCTACACCGAATGATCGCTCACATCGCTCGCCTCCTCTAACCAAGATCCATCTTATGAGTTTACTGCTCATCTGAATCAATAATTTATCGTGGTGAGACCCTAGGGGTACTCAAGCAAGTCTTTATGCCTCTAAAGGGGACACAACCGGGGTGACGAATTGCAGCAAAAGATAATACCTAACAATTTATAGATACCAACCATCCGCCTAACCAAAGATAGACGGATGTCCGTAAATTAATAACAACAAAGTTATAACGGTAATATTAACAGATCCATCCTCCTCCTCGCTACTAACGAGAAAGCGATTTAACATCCCCATCCGCTGGCGTTTTATTATCCATTCCATGAGAATTGCACTATTTACTAGTCGTACTTAGTCGTTAAAAGCGGTACTTTAGTTATACTTGTCTATGATCGAGAAATCAGTGCTCCAAGTCGCCCATAATCATGACACGGCTTTAGAAAGTTTTATACCGCAGGGTGCACAAATAGCAACACACACTCGATCAACCTCGAAAACCAAATCAAAACCCAATGAGGCGCCACGACAAAGCAATCACAAGATTCAGAATATTTCTGGGGGCCACCCCATTAAGCTACTCATGACGAAGTTGGCCGACTCGAGACGGACTCAAGGTTTGTGGACGGTCAGAACGATCGGGAACCCGAAAATGTGACTGGCTTGTCGACAATAAAACGTGTCACGGACCTAACAAGTACAGCATCCTCGCACAATCTTAAATTAAGCAAAGAAACATGGCATAAGCAGATAGTAATAAAGCCCCAAACTAATTGTGGCCCCAAGAAATAAGAATGAATCAAGCTCTAGCTCTGGGGGTCCATAGGCCTCCGGATGTGGATAGCGAATATTCAAGGAACAGGAATCAAGTACTCGAGGTCCTACGGGACACAAGTGAGCATGAAAAACCAAATAGCAGATATTGCTCACCGATGCCACTTTCATTAGTTATCCCATTACTACTCAGGTTAAGTTGTATAGGTACCTCGTTATCCATCAGACACTCACATACCCTACACATGCTGTTCTACGACTCGCATGGCTCAAACAACTCCTGTAGTAATGGCTCATGGGATGGAGGAACAAGCTTCGGTGGGGTTTAAAAGTAAAGGCTATGCAGTACTTGGGATTCAGTTTAATGCAATCGCGACTCAATTATGCAAGAATAAGATAGAGGCAATAGGTACTATATGTATGCAAGCATGTGGTAGTGCTTGCCTGGCAGCTCAGTTGAAGCGAGAGAAGGATCTGGGTAGTGCTCCTGGTTCTCTTGATATATCCCCTGCTCAACGTCTATTCGAAGAAGAACCAAACAAACAAGGGCCAACATAAATAAAGTGCACAAGCATATGAATAAAGGCGACAAGCAAACAATCATGCCATTATGAATGATGCACAATTTGCATGGCATTAAAGTAGCATGGCATGGGTGAGGTGGGAGATACAAGATTAAATCATTTTATTGAGTTTTGGTCCCATTTTATTCTCATTTTAGTTGCTGTATACAATATATTTATAAGATGCATGCTTCAAATCAAACCATGGAATGCATAAACAGAAAGGTCTCGTCGAGCTAATCATTTTAGACATATCATTTGTTAAATTTGGATTTATAAATCAAAAATTATTAATTATTTAAGAAAAAGGGGCATTTATTGTAATTTAAATAAACTTGGAGTTTTAAATGTTCAAAATATATTTTGAAGGCCATATTTGAATTCCTCATATTTTTCTGAATTCAAAACATATATTATTTGTATTAATTGGATTCATATTTTAAAAGTTAATTAAAAACATAATTATATTTGAATTTGAATTAATTTGAAAAGATTTGATTTGAAAACAGATTTCAGAAAATACTTTTGTTACCCAGCTCCTAGCTAGCCACACCACTTGGTAGGGCTGACTCGACCAAGATGAGTCAAGGCCGAGGGGTGGGGTTTCTTTCAAGACTTTACTCACCCGGAGGTCTACTAGCCAAAGAGGATGATGTGGGGGTCCTGTGGCTGCTGGGGCCACACAACGCGCGTCGTATGGACCACGTATGCGATCCAGTGCTGGGGACTGATCCGTGATGGTCTGGACCTTCTAGGGGTTTCCTTGCAAAAACGCTTCCGCGGCTGACAGGTGGGGCACTAGGGAGCTCGGGTTGAGGCGGGAAAAACTACAGGGGGCTAAGCGCGAAACGCCAGCTGGCCGTCATTGACGCCGGACGCGATCTGCCGGGCGTAGAGACCGCGTTCGCGACGATGGCGACGCTGCACGCTGGTTGAAACATGACGCCCAAAACGAAAAATAAAGAGGGTACTGGATCTACAACTTTCCATTAGGGTTTTCGCAGAGGTGGACCAGGTCGGCCGGACCTTGAGAGGAACAGAGGAGCGGAGGCGTCACGCTGGCCGCTGCTGTTGTCACGCCAGAAGCAAGGCTGGGCGGTGCACGGAGGGTGCCTGCCGGGCGCGGGCGGCTACGCGAGAGGAGGTCAGGCCATGTCTGGAGGTAGCTGGCTCACCAGGCCTCGCCGTGGTGGTTCGTCGGAGGTGGAGGAGATCCGGGCTGCCTGTGGACGGCCTCACCGACTCTCTCGGCATGGTGGCGACGGGCGCGCCGTCGAGGTCCAGGCCCAGCATCGTTCGAGACGAAGAAGGGACGCAGGGAGCTCGCGGTGCTCTGGGGCCTTGGAGAGAAACTGGTCGCTACAGACGAGAACAAGGCCGAAGCTAGGGTTTGAGAGGCCATGGCGGCTTGGGGAGGAAGAAGGAGAAGGTGAGGGCTTGGGCGCCTGGATGCCTCCGAGGTGAGGGTGGATGAGGGAGCAGGGAGAGCACATGGGTTTGGTGGTGGTAGCTAGGGAAAAGGTGAGGAGAGGGGCTCGGGCTAGATCTTTCCTTCTTGCCTCCTTCTTGTCCTGTAGCTTAGGAGGAGGGCAGAGAGGGACCAAGGAGGAGGGGAGCCTGGGGTAGGAGGGCAGGCTCGGGTTGGGGTTTCTTTGTGTGGTGGAGGGTAGCTAGGTGGGTCCAGTGGGGCCGCTAGGTCAGTCATGGTGGGGTTTAGGAGAGAGGGGTTATGGTGATGATGATGGAGTAGGTTAGATGACTAGGGTTAGGGTTTAGGGTTAGAGTTAGATGAGGGCAAGGTAGATTAGGGTTTTCTATGGACAAGGTCAAGCCAAGATCAACCAAGATCAAACCAAAACAAAACAAGAAAAGAGGGGGAGGTGGTTTAAGCATGATCAAATAAGATCAAGCCAAAAGAAAAGATAGAGGTAGAGATGATCCACCCAAGAACAAATAAAATCCAAATGACAAGCAAAGGTGGTGCTTGCATGGCCCATGCAATTATTTAATGCCATGATAATTCTTGTGAAAACAATATTCTTTCATGGCATTATTATTATGCAACCCAAAGTTGGAGTAAGGCCCAAGCAAAGGAATTTAGAAAGAATTCCAAGTGGAGTATATGGAGATGATCACATTGGATTATATTTGGGACTTGCTAGTGTGTATATGCCACTAGGTATTTAATAAGCCCACAAAATATCCCAACATGATGATAACCCCAAAACCACACATATGGAAGCTAGGAAAAGGTCCCACTCACAAGGCATGCAAAGGTGGCCATGTGGCTCATGTTTCAATATTGTGAAAACAACATGATGCTAAGATGAGAGCATGTGGAATAGAATTGGATCCATTCCAACCCACATGAGCTAGAGGTAAAACCAATAAGTGCCAAGCTCATGTTTAGTTGGATGGTGGAATTATAAGGTGGTGAAAGAAAAAGGTGGTGGAGTTAATAAGAGATATGCCCCCAACTCAACTTGGGCATTAAACAATATATCAAGAACCAAATACAATATCAAGAGGCAAATACAATTAACAATGCATATGAGAGAAGAACCAAATCAAAAGGGTTTTATATGATGCTCAAATGCAAGGAGGCATGATGACATGAGCATGATATAATGATGACGCAACAATTATATGTTTGAAGGTAGCATCTATATAGACTAGGCTAGTAGCATTGCAATTGTTAGACAATTGGGATGCTACAACTCTCCCCCACTAAACAAGAATCTCCGAGATTCCTAGGAAAAAGAAAACAACACAAGGATAGGCGGGTGTCCGAACGAAGGTGACCCTCACGTTCCCAAGGTGATGAAGAACTGAATGGTGCGACCACTACACCTTGTGAAACTTGCTAGACTTGTTACAGTCTTATGCTTTGCTAGAGAAACAACGGTTAGAAGAGTTGAAGGATTGTCGTGAGACAAGAAGGATAGG
This sequence comes from Avena insularis, assembly GCA_023614405.1. Taxonomy (NCBI): domain Eukaryota; kingdom Viridiplantae; phylum Streptophyta; class Magnoliopsida; order Poales; family Poaceae; genus Avena; species Avena insularis. The sequence goes on from JAJUPC010000268.1 coordinate 416,291, forward strand.
ATGGACATAGCTCCAGATTCTCAAGAAACATGATAAGAGAAAAGGACCACTTGAGAAAGAAAGGACAGATGATGTAGCATGGATAAAGAAAGGCACACCGATAAGATTAAAGATTTACCGATACTAGAGAGGATGAATCTTGTGTCATGGAAGAAAAGAGCTAGATTGGAGAGGTTTTGAACCACTATGACAATAGCATCGTATCCTCTCTCGGATTAGAGAAATGAAGTTCGGAAACAATATTTCCTTCAAACAATAGAGTCCCTTGATATCGATAGAAAGATTTAGTTAGACATCGCCGGATTAGATTCTTGTTGCGCCGGTAAGAACCAAAGGATCACGCAATTGAGGTGCGCGGATATAACTTCCAGAGACGGATGACGCTAGATCATGGTGGAATCCCGAGAAGCAAGGAATATGGAGGATCTGTAGTTTATTGAAGAGATACTTATTGCTTTCTTTAGCCTTGAGGCTAACGCAATAGATTAGCGACTGATGGCATCAACCATAATTGGCTTTACCACAGAAAAGAATTGATGAAACAAAGAGAGAGATAGTTTCCTTCCATCTTGTTTGGGGATGTAGAGCACCGGTAGAAAGACGAGGATCAAAAGGAGTTTGCGTTTGTTTCCACCAGATAATTGAAGATTTTGTTCGTAGAAAGAACGAGATCACCAACAAGAGATTATTGATCACTTTCTTCGAGAGAGCACTCCGGAAAAACAAGGACGGAAGTAAAAGTATCGAGGGATAAAGGCCACTTCTAACTTCCGTGGAATGAGTGAAATCACATTAATTCACCAATTCAATGTACAAGAGCGAATGATAAGAGTAGTGGTATGGTAGCTACTCCATCCCACACTCAAAGCATTACTCCGCACATGAATAAGAAAACAATGCAACCCAACTACCGAAACAGACTGAAGGTATTGATAAGAAGAGCTCATGGAACTCCTTTAGAAAACAAGGATAGATGCAAACGATTCACCGGATCCAAGATAGATAAGGGTGATGATGTTGTCGTCATATCATAAGTAACCAGCCACCGGAAAGATATGAAGGAAGATCACGGAGATCAACTGCAAGATTCCACAGATAAAGAAAAAGATAACACCAACTTGAGCAGAAGGAATACAAGATCTGGAAGGTCTTCATGGCCTCCGGTGGATTTAGCATAGACGATAGAGCGAGAGGGTTTCAAGAGATCACTTCACGAGACTGAGGTGAGAGAACTCCATGTTGTTCTTGAAATGATGGGAAGAGATTTAGCAGTTTTGCGGAAAAGCTTCAGCGGAACGACGATGATAACTTGCCAACAGGGAACAACTCCGGATTGATTGAAGATGGAGGATGGGATTAACAATGGACTTGCTAATTCCAGAATTGAAGCGATCTATTTAGCAGAAGGACGTGGCCGAGATAGGTGACTTGGAAGAGTCAGAGTTCTCACTTTGAGACTTTGCACACAGGCAATGTTCTCAAAGCTTGAGAGAAAAGACATAGATGATCTTCCATGTCCTTCCATTGATATAGAATAGGCAAGCATATTATCAACATATACCACCAAGGATTAACAAGATATTCCCAGAATATCAAGTTCGTAAAAGCGAGAAAGCGAACAAATGCTCGAATACTCGAGCTCAACGCTCTTAGAAAGATTAATATTAAGAGCACGGGTTCGTGTTGAAGAAGATGCACCGAAGAATAGATTATCTGGTTCTTCGGAAGAAAAGAGATGTCACCTGGTTCACGTTGTCGATTGGATCGCCGGTTTCAAAGATAAGGAGAACTTGGATAAGACCCGATGATATAGCTTTGCTTATGGTATGAGCTATCAGAGACGAACAAGATGTGCAGATATGGAGTTAAAAAAAGATGTGCAGCATGATAAACAGATGATAGACCGCCGTAGTGCCTTGAGAACCTCCGGATTTCCAAGGATGCTTGAATAAGCATGGATAGGATCACGGTGTACCCAAAATCACAGGAGTTGACCGTATCCTCCAGATGGTGATGGTTTATAGCATTTTCCATATTCCAATCGTCACTATCATGAGTGGAATATAGCTATGCCGAGAACCAAATTACAATCACCAGCATCGGATCGACACATGTTATGTAATTAGCCCAAGAGAAAAGGAGATGAAAAGAAATTCCAAGATTAAGCGCCGGTGACAAAAGAACGAGTTAGCATGGACATGCTAATAAAAGGAGATAGATAATGTTTCACACAAGACTGAAAACGAGTGAGGAAACACACATGGATCAAAGAAAAATTTCGCATTTTCGGCATTAAAATACCGATAGATGCATAAAATCGATAACGAAACCAGATTAGCGACTCTACCTCTCTACCTGATAAGTGATTTTGCACGGAAGGTGGAGTTGCTAGAAGGAAGAACGCTCTTAAGAAGATGGTACCGGTTGACAAGGAGTCAGATAGATCGCGTCGGTTTTCCAAAAGCCTGTCAGTATGGAATGTACCAACAGTTGATAACCAAAGGCAGGTTGCGATAACAAGAAGGATGCAACAGATAGACAAGGAATTACACACTCACACACACACACACAATCTTTCTATGGTACTACGGAAACCCAGAACACGTGAATCCTAGTTTGAATTTCAAGAAGAGGATTGAAAACGTTACACTTCCTTACCAGAAAAAGGGTGGTGGGTGGGTAAGAAGAAAAATGGAAGCAGTCCTACTCTCGCGTTTTGTTTTTCCCTAGTATACATAACTACCAAAAATATTTGCTAAACAGACAACGACCATTTGGCTGAGACCCTGAAGGTCGGGATGGCTCTGATACCAATTGTAACTACCTCGGTGAATTACGCTCCTAGTTACAAGCCTGGATGAGCGGAAATGGTTGAAATAGTACGGTGGGGCCCAAATGCCACTCACAGGTAGACCTTTTCCCGTCCCAACCATTTCCAAACATCGGGACAAGAACGGCGGCGAATCGGCAGTGAAGGATCAACTACATACACAAATGAGTATGTATGCAAGCCACCATACAATAGTACATCGAGCCATTCCATCTAAAAAGAAAGGAATATAGCAACGCCATACTAAGATCCAAATATCCTAGATAGATATAATAGTTTAGGATATCTCCTCATCAAACATCGAGTATCAGTGGAAGCGAAGACAAAATCCGAGTACGGATAAGAAGCAAATCGGCATAAGATGACCAATAAAAAAGCACATCCCGACCACAGATCACACGGATCCTGCTTCCTAATCTCTACACAATGATCGTTGCCACATCGTCTCTTCCCCCAAGATCCATCTTGCGAGTGTACTGTTCATCCGAACCAATAATTTATCGTGTGAGACCCTAGGGTACTCGGCAAGTCTTTATGCCTCTAAAGGACACAACCTGGGTGACGAATTGCAGCAAAAGATAAACCCTAACAATTCTATAGATACTGTTAACCATCCGCCCAACCAGAGATGAGCGGATGTCCGTGGATTAAGAACAACAGTTATACAGATAATAAAGGTAATCTTAACAGATCCATCCTCCTCCTCGCTTCGACGAGGAAGCGGACGAACAACCCCATCCGTTGGCGTTTATTATCCATTCCATGAGCGTTGCACTATTTACTAGTCAGGTACCTAGTCTTGTCAAATTAAAAGCGGTACTTTAGTTATGCTTGTCTATGATCGAGAAACTGTGCTCCAAGTCGTCCATAACTGCGGACACGGCTTTCAAAAAGTTTTACCCTGCAGGGGTGCACAAATAGAAACACACACTCGATATGCCTCGGAAAAACCAAATCAAAACCCACGAGGCGATCCACGACAAAGCAATTACAGATTCGAAATATTTCGGGGCCACCCCATTAAGCTACCACACGAAGCTGGCCGCCACGAGGCGGACTCAAGGTTTGGGTGGGCTGTAAGCATCGGGAACCGAAAGTGTGTGGGCTTGTCGATACTGAAATCGTGTCCCGCCCTAAACGATACAGTGTGCTCCTCGCACAATCTTAAATAAAGCAAAAAGCATGGCATAAGTACAGGATAGTAAATAAAACCTCAAACTAGTTTGTGGCCCCAAGAAATAAGAATGAATCAAGCTCGCTCAGGGGTCCATAAGCCTCCGGATGTGGATAGCGAATATTCTTGGAACAGGAATCAAGTACTGGGTCTTACGGGACACAAGTGAGCCGAAAAACCAAATAGCGAATATGGCTCACCGATGCCACTTTCATTAGTTATCCCATTACTACTCAAAGTTAAGTTGTTTAGGTACCTCGTTATCCATCGACACTCACATACCCTACTCATGCCGTTCTACGACTGCATGGCTCAAACAACTCCTGTAGTAATGGCTCATGGGATGGAGGAACAAGCTTCGGTGGGGTTTACAAGTAAAGGATATGCAATACTTGGGATTCAATTTAATGCAATCGCGACTCAATGATGCAAGAATAAGATAGAGGCAATAGGTACTATATGTATGCAAGCATGTGGTAGTGCTTGCTGGCAGCTCGATTGAAGTGAGAGAAGGATCGGGTAGTGCTCCTGGTTCTCTGATATATTCCTGCCGCGTCTATTCGAAGAAGAACCAAACAAACAAGGGCCAACATAAATAAAGTGCACAAGCATATGAATAAAGGCGACAAGCAAACAATCATGCCATGATGAATGATGCACAATTTGCATGGCATTAAAGTAGCATGGCATGGGTGAGGTGGGAGATACAAGATTAAATCATTTTATTGAGTTTTGGTCCCATTTTATTCTCATTTTAGTTGCTGTATACAATATATTTATATGATGCATGCTTCCAATCAAACCATGGAATGCATAAACAGAAAGGTCTCGTCGAGCTAATCATTTTAGACATATCATTTGTTAAATTTGGATTTATAAATCAAAAGTTATTAATTATTTAAGAAAAAGGGGCATTTATTGTAATTTAAATAAACTTGGAGTTTTAAATGTTCAAAATATATTTTGAAGGCCATATTTGAATTCCTCATATTTTTCTGAATTCAAAACATATATTATTTGTATTAATTGGATTCATATTTTAAAAGTTAATTAAAAATGTAATTATATTTGAATTTGAATTAATTTGAAAAGATTTGATTTGAAAACAGATTTTAAAATACTTTTGTTACCCAGCCTAGCTAGCCAGCCACTTCTGGTAGGGCGAGCCGACTCAGACAGTGAGTGGCGCTGGAGGTGGGGTTTCTTTCTAGACTTTTCTCACGAGGTCTACTAGCCAAAGAGGATGACAGGGGTCCAGGGGTCATTGGCCAGCCATGGCCAACGCTGTCTTTGGACACGCGGCGATCCAGCGCTGGGGACTGATCCGTGATGGTCTGGACCTTCCAGGTTTCTTGCAAAACGCTCGCCGAATTGTGTGGGGCACTAGGAGCTCGGGTTGAGGCGGAAAACTAGGGGCTAAGCGCCAAACGCCCGTCATGTTCTTCGCCTTGTCAGACGCGATCTGCCGCGGGCGAGAGACCAGCGTTTTCCAGCGACGATGGCGACGCCGCTGTTGAAACGTGACGCCCAAAAAAAAAATAAAGAGGGTCTCGATCTACAACTTCAGATTAGGGTTTTCGGCGAGGTGGACCAGGTCGGCCGGGACCTTGAGAGGAACAGGAGGGAGGCGTCTGCTGCTGCCGCTGCTCTTGTCTGCCAGCCTTGTGTATGTGTGTGCACGGAGGGTGCTAAATCGCCGGGCGGCAAGTTCACGGCGAGAGGAGGTCAGGCCATGTCTGGAGGTGGGGGCTCACCAGGCTCGTCAGCGTGGTGGTTCGTGAAGGTGGAGGAGATCCGCGGGCTCGTGGGACGGCCTCACCGACTCCCTCTCGGCATGGTGGCGACGGGCGCGCCCGTCGAGGTCCAGCCCAGCCACTGGTTCGAGACGAAGAAGGGGACGAGGGGAGCCTGCCGGTGCTCCTGGGGCCTTAGAGAGCAACTGGTCACAGACGAGAACAAGGCCGGGCTAGGGTTTGGAGAGGCCATGGCGGCTTGGGGAGGAAGAAGGAGAAGGGTGAGGGCTTGGGGCGCCTTCTGGATGCTCTGAGGCGAGGGTGGATGAGGGAGGAGGGGAGAGCACATGGGTTTGGTTGTGGTAGCTAGGAAAAAGGTGAGGAGAGGGGTCTCGGGCTAGATCTTTCCTTCTTGCCTCCTTCTTGTCCTGTAGCTTAGGGAGGGCAGAGAGGGACCAAGGGAGGAGGGGAGCTCGTGGGTAGGAGGGCAGGCTCGGGTTGGGGTTTCTTTGTGTGGTGGAGGGGTAGCTAGGTGGGTCCAGGTGGGGCCAGCTAGGTCAGGTCATGGTGGGGTTTAGGAGAGAGGGGGTTATGGTGATGATGATGGAGTAGGTTAGATGACTAGGGTTAGGGTTTAGGGTTAGAGTTAGATGAGGGCAAGGTAGATTAGGGTTTTCTATGGACAAGGTCAAGCCAAGATCAACCAAGATCAAACCAAAACAAAACAAGAAAAGAGGGGGAGGTGGTTTAAGCATGATCAAATAAGATCAAGCCAAAAGAAAAGATAGAGGTAGAGATGATCCACTCCAAGAACAAATAAAATCCAAATGACAAGCAAAAGGTGGTGCTTGCATGGCCCATGCAAATTATTTAATGCCATGATAATTCTTGTGAAAACAATATTCTTTCATGGCATTATTATTATGCAACCCAAAGTTGGAGTAAGGCCCAAGCAAAGGAATTTAGAAAGAATTCCAAGTGGAGTATATGGAGATGATCACATTGGATTATATTTGGGACTTGCTAGTGTGTATATGCCACTAGGTATTTAATAAGCCCACAAAAATATCCCAACATGATGATAACCCCAAAACCACACATATGGAAGCTAGGAAAAGGTCCCACTCACAAGGCATGCAAAGGTGGCCATGTGGCTCTCATGTTTCAATATTGTGAAAACAACATGATGCTAAGATGAGAGCATGTGGAATAGAATTGGATCCATTCCAACCCACATGAGCTAGAGGTAAAACCAATAAGTGCCAAGCTCATGTTTAGTTGGATGGTGGAATTATAAGGTGGTGAAAGAAAAAGGTGGTGGAGTTAATAAGAGATATGCCCCCAACTCAACTTGGGCATTAAACAATATATCAAGAACCAAATACAATATCAAGAGGCAAATACAATTAACAATGCATATGAGAGAAGAACCAAATCAAAAAGGGTTTTATATGATGCTCAAATGCAAGGAGGCATGATGACATGAGCATGATATAATGATGACGCAACAATTATATGTTTGAAGGTAGCATCTATATAGACTAGGCTAGTAGCATTGCAATTGTTAGACAATTGGGATGCTACAACTCTCCCCCACTAAACAAGAATCTCGCCCCGAGATTCCTAGGAAAAAGAAAACAACACAAGGATAGGCGGGTGTCCGAACAAAGGTGACCCTCACGTTCCCAAGGTGATGAAGAACTGAATGGTGCGACCACTACACCTTGCAAAACTTGCTAGACTTGTTGCGAGTCTTGCGTTTTGCTAGAGAAACAACGGTTAGAAGAGTTGAAGGATTGTCGTGAGACAAGAAGGATAGGATGGACATAGCTCCGGTATTCTCAAGAAACATGATAAGAGAAAAAGGACCACTTGAGAAAGAAAGGACAGGATGATGTAGCATGGATAAAGAAAGGCACACCGATAAGATTAAAGATTTACCGATACTAGAGAGGATGAATCTTTGTGTCGCCGGAAGAAAAGAGCTAGATTGGAGAGGTTTTGAACCACTATGACAATAGCATCGTATCCTCTCTCGGATTAGAGAAATGAAGTTCGGAAACAATATTTCCTTCAAACAATAGAGTCCCTTGATATCGACAGAAAGATTTAGTTAGACATCGCCGGATTAGATTCTTGTTGCCAGAAGAACCAAAGGATCACGCAATTGAGGTGCGCGGATATAACTTCCAGAGACGGATGACGCTAGATCATGGTGGAATCCCGAGAAGCAAGGAATATGGAGGATCTGTAGTTTATTGAAGAGATACTTATTGCTTTCTTTAGCCTTGAGGCTAACGCAATAGATTAGCGACTGATGGCATCAACCATAATTGGCTTTACCACAGAAAAGAATTGATGAAACAAAGAGAGAGATAGTTTCCTTCCATCTTGTTTGGGGATGTAGAGCACCGGTAGAAAGACGAGGATCAAAAGGAGTTTGCGTTTGTTTCCACCAGATAATTGAAGATTTTGCTCCGTGTAGAAAGAACGAGATCACCAACAAGAGATTAGTGATCACTTTCTTCGAGAGAGCACTCCGGATAAACAAGGACGGAAGTAAAAGTATCGAGGGATAAAGGCCACTTCTAACTTCCGTGGAATGAGTGAAATCACATTAATTCACCAATTCAATGTACAAGAGCGAATGATAAGAGTAGTGGTATGGTAGCTACTCCATCCCGCACTCAAAGCATTACTCCGCACATGAATAAGAAAACCATGCAACCCAACTACCGAAACAGACTGAAGGTATTGATAAGAAGAGCTCATGGAACTCCGTTAGAAAACAAGGATAGATGCAAACGATTCACCGGATCCAAGATAGATAAGGGTGATGATGTTGTCGTCATATCATAAGTAACCAGTCACCGGAAAGATATGAAGGAAGATCACGGAGATCAACTGCAAGATTCCACAGATAAAGAAAAAGATAACACCAACTTGAGCAGAAGGAATACAAGATCTGGAAGGTCTTCATGGCCTCCGGTGGATTGAGCATAGACGATAGAGCGAGAGGGTTTCAAGAGATCACTTGACGAGACTGAGGTGAGAGAACTCCATGTTGTTCTTGAAATGATGGGAAGAGATTTAGCAGTTTTGCGGAAAAGCTTCAGCGGAACGACGATGATAACTTGCCAACAGGGAACAACTCCGGATTGATTGAAGATGGAGGATGGGATTAACAATGGACTTGCTAATTCCAGAATTGAAGCGATCTATTTAGCAGAAGGACGTGGCCGAGATAGGTGACTTGGAAGAGTCAGAGTTCTCACTTTGAGACTTTGCACACAGGCAGTGTTCTCAAAGCTTGAGAGAAAAGACATAGATGATCTTCCATGTCCTTCCATTGATATAGAATAGGCAAGCATATTATCAACATATACCACCAAGGATTAACAAGATATTCCCAGAATATCAAGTTCAGAAGGCGAGAGAAACGAACAAATGCTCGAATACTTCCTGAGCTCAACGCTCTTAGAAAGATTAATATTAAGAGCACGGGTTCGTGTTGAAGAAGATGCACTGGAAGAATAGATTATCTGGTTCTTCGGAAGAAAAGAGATGTCACCTGGTTCACGTTGTCGATTGGATCGCCGGTTTCAAAGATAAGGAGAACTTGGATAAGACCCGATGATATAGCTTTGCTTATGGTATGAGCTATCAGAGACGAACAAGATGTGCAGATATGGAGTTAAAAAAAGATGTGCAGCATGATAAACAGATGATAGACCGCCGTAGTGCCTTGAGAACCTCCGGATTTCCAAGGATGCTTGAATAAGCATGGATAGGATCACGGTGTACCCAAAATCACAGGAGTTGACCGTATCCTCCAGATGGTGACGGTTTATAGCATTTTCCATATTCCAATCGTCACTATCATGAGTGGAATATAGCTATGCCGAGAACCAAATTACAATCACCAGCATCGGATCGACACATGTTATGTAATTAGCCCAAGAGAAAAGGAGATGAAAAGAAATTCCAAGATTAAGCGCCGGTGACAAAAGAACGAGTTAGCATGGACATGCTGATAAAAGGAGATAGATAATGTTTCACACATGACTGAAAAGGAGTGTGGAAACACAGATGGATCAAAGAAAAAAATTCCGCAATTTTCGGCATTAAAATACCGATAGATGCGCAAAATCAGATAACGAAACCAGATTAGCGACTCTACCTCTCTACCTGATAAGTGATTTTGCACGGAAGGTGGAGTTGCTAGAAGGAAGAACGCTCTTAAGAAGATGGTACCGGTTGACAAGGAGTCAGATAGATCGCGTCGGTTTTCCAAAAGCCTGTCAGTATGGAATGTACCAACAGTTGATAACCAAAGGAAGATTGCGATAATGAGAAGGATGCAACAGATAGACAAGGAATTACACACTCACACACACACACACTCTTTCTATGGTACTACGGAAACCCAGAACACGTGAATCCTAGTTTGAATTTCAAGAAGAGGATTGAAAATGTTACACTTCCTTACCAGAAAAAGGGTGGTGGGTGGGTAAGAAGAAAAATGGAAGCAGTCCTACTCTCGCGTTTTGTTTTTCCCTAGTATACATAACTACCAAAATATTTGCTAGATGCATAACGACCATTTGGTGAGACTGAAGGTCGGGATGGCTCGATACCAATTGTAACTACCTCGGTGAATTACGCTCCTAGTTACAAGCCGGATGAGCGGAAATGGTTGAAATAGTGCAATTGGGGCCCAAATGCCACTCACAGGTAGACCTTTCCGTCCCAACCATTTCAAACATCAGGACAAGAGCAGGCGTGTCGGCGAAAGGGATCAACTACATACACAAATGAGTATGTATGCAAGCCACCATACAATAGTACATCGAGCCATTCCATCTAAAAAGAAAGGAAATATAGCAACGCATACATCGGCAAGATCCAAATATCCTAGATAGATATAATAGTTTAGGATATCTCCTCATACATCAAACATCGTGTATCAAAGGAGCGGAAGACAAAATCCGAGTACGGATAAGAAGCAAATCGGCATAAGATGCCCCATAAATAAGCACATCCCACAGATCTCACGGATCCCGTTCTAATCTCTACACCGAATGATCGTTGCCCACATCGTCTGTCTCTTCCCCAGTATCCATCTTGCGCGTGTACACTGTTCATCCGAACCAATAATTTATCGTGTGAGACCCTAGAATTTTCGGCAAGTCTTTATGCCTCTAAAGGGACACAACCCGGGTGACGAATTGCAGCAAAAGATAAACCCTAACAATTCTATAGATACTGCTAACCATCCGCCCAACCAGAGATGAGCGGATGTCCGTGGATTAAGAACAACAATTATAACAGTAATAAAGGTAATCTTATGATCCATCCTCCTCCTCGCCACCGACGAGGAAGCATTTAACAACCCCCATCCGTTGGCGTTTTATTATCCATTCCATGAGCGTTGCACTATTTACTAGTCGGTACCTAGTCTAGTCAAATTAAAAGCGGTACTTTAGTTATGCTTGTCTATGATCGAAGCGTGCTCCAAGTCGTCCATAACCGCGGACACGGCTTTTCGAAAGTTTTACCTGCAGGGTGCACAAATAGCAACACACTCGATATGCCTCGGAAAAACCAAATCAAAACCCAACGAGGCGATCCACGACAAAGCAATTCTGAGTTCAGAAATATTTGGGGCCACCCATTAAGCTACCATGACGAAGCTGGCCACTCTGAGACGGACTCAAGGTTTGGGTGGACGGTACAGAACGATCGGGAACCGAAAGTGTGGTGGGCTTGTCGATACAGCGAAATCATGTCCGACCCTAAACAGTACAGTGTGCTCCAAGCACAATCTTAAATAAAGCACTAAAGCATGGCATAAGTACAGGATAGTAAATGAAACCTCAAACAAGTTATTGGACACAAGAAATAAGAATGAATCAAGCTCGCTCGGGGTCCATAAGCCTCCCGGATGTGGATAAGCGAATATTCTTGGAACAGAATCAAGTACTCGGGGTCTTACGGGACACAAGTGAGCCGAAAAACCAAATAGCGAATATGGCTCACCGATGCCACTTTCATTAGTTATCCCATTACTACTCGTGTTAAGTTGTTTAGGTACCTCGTTATCCATCGACACTCACATACCCTACTCATGTTGTTCTACGACTGCATGGCTCAAACAACTCCTGTAGTAATGGCTCATGGGATGGAGGAACAAGCTTGATTGGGGTTTACAAGTAAAGGCTATGCAATACTTGGGATTCAATTTAATGCAATCGCGACTCAATGATGCAAGAATAAGATAGAGGCAATAGGTACTATATGTATGCAAGCATGTGGTAGTGCTTGCCTGGCAGCTCAGTTGAAGTGAGAGAAGGATCTGGGTAGTGCTCCTGGTTCTCCTGATATATTCCCTGCTCAGCGTCTATTCCAAGAAGAACCAAACAAACAAGGGCCAACATAAATAAAGTGCACAAGCATATGAATAAAGGCGACAAGCAAACAATCATGCCATGATGAATGATGCACAATTTGCATGGCATTAAAGTAGCATGGCATGGGTGAGGTGGGAGATACAAGATTAAATCATTTTATTGAGTTTTGGTCCCATTTTATTCTCATTTTAGTTGCTGTATACAATATATTTATATGATGCATGCTTCAAATCAAACCATGGAATGCATAAACAGAAAGGTCTCGTCGAGCTAATCATTTTAGACATATCATTTGTTAAATTTGGATTTATAAATCAAAAGTTATTAATTATTTAAGAAAAAGGGGCATTTATTGTAATTTAAATAAACTTGGAGTTTTAAATGTTCAAAATATATTTTGAAGGCCATATTTGAATTCCTCATATTTTTCTGAATTCAAAACATATATTATTTGTATTAATTGGATTCATATTTTAAAAGTTAATTAAAAACAGAATTATATTTGAATTTGAATTAATTTGAAAAGATTTGATTTGAAAACAGATTTCAGAAAATACTTTTGTTACCCAGCTCCTAGCTAGCCACAGCCACTTGCTGTAGGAGGGCCAGAAATGACCAAAGAAGTGAGTCAAGGGGTTGGAGGGTTTCTTCTTTTTTCTAGACTTTCTAGAGGTAGGTCTACTAGCCAGGACTGGCGATGTACCTGTGGCTGCGTGGCAACAGAAGGCTGGTGGCCAACACGGACAACGCATCCTTAGCCATGGGGACTGATCCGTGATGGTCTGGACCTTCCAGGGGTTTCCTTGCAAAACGCTCACTCGGGTGGGGCACTAGGGAGCCTGGCCGGGGGAAAAACTCTGAGGGCTAAGCGGCCAAACGCCACTGGGCTGGCTGTCGGACACGATCTTTGCCGGGCGAGACCCGGCGTTTCCGTGACGATGGCGGACGCAAGACGCTGAACGTGACGGCCCAAAACGAAAAATAAAGAGGGTACTGGGATCTACAACTTCGTATTAGGGTTTTCGGAGGTGGACCAGGTCGGCCGACCTTGAGAGGAACAGAGGGAGCGGAGGCGTCATTGCTGTCAGCTGTCTTGTCTGCCAGCTGCAAGGCTGTATGTGGTGACGGAGGGTGCTTTCGGAGCGCCAGTGCCTACGGCGAGAGGAGGTCAGGGGCCATGTCTGGGAGGTAGCGAGGCTCACCAGGGGCTCGTCGGCGTGCTGGTTCGTGCGGAGGTGGAGGAGATCCGGCGTCGGCCTCGTGGATGGCCTCACCGACTCCCTCTCGGCATGGTGGCGGCGGCTCGTCGAGGTCCAGCCCACCATCTGGTTCGACACGAAGAAGGGGACGAGGGAGCCTGTCGGTGCTCTGGGGCCTTGGAGAGCAACTGTCGCACAGATCGAGAACAAGGCCAAGCTAGGGTTTGGAGAGGCCATGGCGGCTTGGGAGGAAGAAGGAGAAGGGTGAGGGCTTGGGGCGCCTTGGATGCTCTGAGGCGAGGTGGATGAGGGAGGAGGGAGAGCACATGGGTTTGGTGGTGGTAGCTAGGAAAAGGCGAGGAGAGGGGCTCGGCTAGATCTTTCCTTCTTGCCTCCTTCTTGTCCTGTAGCTTAGGGAGGCGAGAGAGGGACCAAGGGAGGAGGGAGCTCGTGGGTAGGAGGGCAGGCTCGGGTTGGGGTTTCTTTGTGTGGTGGAGGGTAGCTAGGTGGGTCCAGTGGGGCCAGCTAGGTCAGGTCAGTGGGGGGTTTAGGAGAGAGGGGGGTTATGGTGATGATGATGGAGTAGGTTAGATGACTAGGGTTAGGGTTTAGGGTTAGAGTTAGATGAGGGCAAGGTAGATTAGGGTTTTCTATGGACAAGGTCAAGCCAAGATCAACCAAGATCAAACCAAAACAAAACAAGAAAAGAGGGGGAGGTGGTTTAAGCATGATCAAATAAGATCAAGCCAAAAGAAAAGATAGAGGTAGAGATGATCCACTCCAAGAACAAATAAAATCCAAATGACAAGCAAAAGGTGGTGCTTGCATGGCCCATGCAAATTATTTAATGCCATGATAATTCTTGTGAAAACAATATTCTTTCATGGCATTATTATTATGCAACCCAAAGTTGGAGTAAGGCCCAAGCAAAGGAATTTAGAAAGAATTCCAAGTGGAGTATATGGAGATGATCACATTGGATTATATTTGGGACTTGCTAGTGTGTATATGCCACTAGGTATTTAATAAGCCCACAAAAATATCCCAACATGATGATAACCCCAAAACCACACATATGGAAGCTAGGAAAAGGTCCCACTCACAAGGCATGCAAAGGTGGCCATGTGGCTCTCATGTTTCAATATTGTGAAAACAACATGATGCTAAGATGAGAGCATGTGGAATAGAATTGGATCCATTCCAACCCACATGAGCTAGAGGTAAAACCAATAAGTGCCAATCTCATGTTTAGTTGGATGGTGGAATTATAAGGTGGTGAAAGAAAAAGGTGGTGGAGTTAATAAGACATATGCCCCCAACTCAACTTGGGCATTAAACAATATATCAAGAACCAAATACAATATCAAGAGGCAAATACAATTAACAATGCATATGAGAGAAGAACCAAATCAAAAAGGGTTTTATATGATGCTCAAATGCAAGGAGGCATGATGACATGAGCATGATATAATGATGACGCAACAATTATATGTTTGAAGGTAGCATCTATATAGACTAGGCTAGTAGCATTGCAATTGTTAGACAATTGGGATGCTACAGTTGTCATTACTAAAAAGAACACACATGCAATGAAACTGGCGGATCCATAGGTGGTATGTGAAAAGAACACACATTTCAATGACTCTGGTTGTTGTTACTAAAAAGAACACACATGCAATGGCACTGGTGGATCCATAGGTGGTATGTGAAAAGAACACACATTTCAATGACTCTGGTTGTTATACTAAAAAGAACACACATGCAATGACACTGGTGGATCCATAGGTGGATTGTGAAAAGAGCACACATGCAATGACATTGGTGGATCCATATGTGCTATGTGAAAAGAACACACATGCAATGACACTGGTGGATCCATAGGTGGATTGTGAAAAGATCACACATGCAATGACACTGGTGGATGCATATGTGGTATGTGAAAAGAACACACATGCAATGACTCCAGTTGTTGTTAGTGAAAAGAACATACATGCAATGACACTGGTGGATCCATGTGTCGTCTCTAAAGAGAACACACATTTCAATGACACTGGTTGATCCATATGTGGTATGTGAAAAGAACACACATGCAATGACTCTGGTTGTTGTTACTAAAAAGAACACACATGCAATGACATTGGTGGATCCATAGGTGGTATGTGAAAAGAACACACATTTCAATGACTCTGGTTATCGTTACTAAAAAAACACACATGCAATGACACTGGTGGATCCATAGGTGGATTGTGAAAAGAGCACACATGCAATGACACTGGTGGATCCATAGGTGGTATGTGAAAAGAACACACCTTTCAATGACTCTAGTTGTTCTTACTAAAAAGAACACACATGCAATGACACTTGTGGATCCATAGGTGGTATGTGAAAAGAACACACATTTCAATGACTCTGGTTGTTGTTACTAAAAAGAACACACATGCAATGACACTGATGGATCCATAGGTGGATTGTGAAAAGAGCACACATGCAATGCCACTGGTGGATCCATATTTGGTTTGTGGAAATAACACACATGCAATGACTCTGGTTGTTGTTAGTGAAAACAACACACATGCAATGACACTGGTGGATCCATGTGTGGTCTCTGAAGAGAACACACATTTCAATGACACTGGTGGATCCATATGTGGTATGGAAAAGTACACACATGCAATGACTCTGGTTGTTATTACTAAAAATAACACAGATGCAATGACACTGGTGGATCCATAGGTGGTATGTGAAAAGAATACACATTTCAATGACTCTGGTTGTTGTTACTAAAAATAACACACATGCAATGACACTAGTGGATCCATAGGTGGTATGTGAAAAGAACACACATTTCAATGACTCTTGTTGTTGTTACTAAAGAACACATATGCAATGACACTGGTGGATCCATAGTTGGTATGTGAAAAGTACACACATGCAATGACTCTGGTTGTTATTACTAAAAAGAACACACATGCAATGACACTGGTGGATCCATAGGTGGTATGTGAAAAGAACACACATTTCAATGACTCTGGTTGTTGTTACTAAAAAGAACACACATGCAATGCCACTGGTGGATCCATAGGTGGTATGTGAAAAGAACACACATTTCAATGACTCTGGTTGTTGTACTAAAAAGAACACACATTCAATGACACTAGTGGATCTATAGGTGGTATGTGAAAAGAACACACATTTCAATGACTCTGGTTGTTGTACTAAAAAGAACACACATGCAATGACACTGGTGGATCCATAGGTGGATTGTGAAAAGAGCACACATGCAATGAGATTGGTGGATCCATATGTGCTATGTGAAAAGAACACACACGCAATGACACTGGTGGATCCATAGGTGGATTGTGAAAAGAGCACACAAGCAATGACACTGGTGGATGCATATGTGGTATTGAAAAGAACACACATGCAATGACTCCAGTTGTTTTTAGTAAAAAGAACATACATGCAATCACACTGGTGGATCCATGTGTCGTCTCTGAAGAGAACACACATGTCAATGACACTGGTGGATCCATATGTGGTTTGTGAAAAGAACACACATGCAATGACTCTGGTTGTTGTTACTAAAAAAACACACATGCAATGACACTAGTGGATCCATAGGTGGTATGTGAAAAGAACACACATTTCAATGACTCTGGTTATTGTTACTAAAAAACACACATGCAATGACACTGGTGGATCCATAGGTGGATTGTGAAAAGTGCACACATGCAATGACACTGGTGGATCCATAGGTGGTATGTGAAAAGAACACACCTTTCAATGAAGCTGGTTGTTGTTACTAAAAAGAACACATATGCAATGACACTGGTGGATCCATAGGTGGTATGTGAAAAGTACACACATGCAATGACTCTAGTTGTTATTACTAAAAAGAACACACATGCAATGACACTGGTGTGATCCATAGGTGTTATGTGAAAAGAACACACATTTCAATGACTCTGGTTGTTGTTACTAAAAAGAACAGACATGCAATGCCACTGGTAGATCCATAGGTGGTATGTGAAAAGAACACACATTTCAATGACTCTAGTTGTTGTACTAAAAAGAACACACATGCAATGACACTAGTGGATCCATTGGTGGTATGTGAAAAGAACACACATTTCAATGACTCTGATGTTGTACTAAAAAGAACACACATGCAATGACACTGGTGGATCCATAGGTGGATTGTGAAAAGAGCACACATGCAATGAGACTGGTGGATCCATATGTGCTATGTGAAAAGAACACACATGCAATGCCACTGGTGGATCCATAGGTGGATTGTGATAAGCGCACACATGCAATGACACTGGTGGATGCATATGTGGTATGTGAAAAGAACACACATGCAATGACTCCAGCTGTTGTTAGTGAAAAGAACATGCATGCAATCACACTGGTGGATCCCTGTGTCGTCTTTGAACAGAACACACATTTCAATGACACTGGTGGATCCATATGTGGTATGTGAAAAGAACACACATGCAATGACTCTGGTTGTTGTTACTAAAAAGAACACACATGCAATGA
This sequence comes from Avena insularis, assembly GCA_023614405.1. NCBI lineage: Eukaryota > Viridiplantae > Streptophyta > Magnoliopsida > Poales > Poaceae > Avena > Avena insularis. Next base: position 434,179 of record JAJUPC010000268.1, read on the forward strand.
CACTGGTGGATCCATAGGTGGTATGTGAAAAGAACACACATTTCAATGACACTGGTTATTGTTACTAAAAAAACACACATGCAATGACACTGGTGGATCCATAGGTGGATTGTGATAAGAGCACACATGCAATGACATTGGTGGATCCATAGGTGGTATGTGAAAAGAACACACCTTTCAATGACTCTAGTTGTTGTTACTAAAAAGAAGACACGTGCAATGACACTGGTGGATCCATAGGTGGTATGTGAAAAGAACACACATTTCAATGACTCTAGTGGTTATTACTAAAAAGAACACACATGCAATGACACTGGTGGATCCATAGGTGGATTGTGAAAAGAGCACACATGCAATGCCACTGGTGGATCCATAATTGGTTTGTGGAAATAACACACATGCAATGACTCTGGTTGTTGTTAGTGAAAAGAACACACATGAAATGACATCAGGATCCATGTGTGGTCTCTGAAGAGAACACACATTTCAATGACACTGGTGGATCCATATGTGGTATGTGAAAAGAACACACATGCAATGACTCTGGTTGTTGTTACTAAAAATAACACACATGCAATGACACTAGTGGATCCATAGGTGGTATGTGAAAAGAACACACATTTCAATGACTCTAGTTGTTGTTACTAAAGAACACATATGCAATGACACTGGTGGATCCATAGGTGGTATGTGAAAAGTACACACATGCAATGACTCTGGTTGTTATTACTAAAAAGAACACACATACAATGACACTGGTTGATCCATAGGTGGTATGTGAAAAGAACACACATTTCAATGACTCTGGTTGTTGTTACTAAAAAGAACACACATGCAATGCCACTGGTGGATCCATAGGTGGTATGTGAAAAGAACACACATTTCAATGACTCTGGTTGTTGTACTAAAAAGAACACACATGCAATGACACTAGTGGATCCATAGGTGGTATGTGAAAAGAACACACATTTCAATGACTCTGGTTGTTGTACTAAAAAGAACACACATACAATGACACTGGTGGATCCATAGGTGGATTGTCAAAAGAGCACACATGCAATGACACTGGTGGATCCATATGTGCTATGTGAAAAGAACACACATGCAATGACACTGGTGGATCCATAGGTGGTATGTGAAAAGAACACACATTTCAATGACTCTGGTTATTGTTACTAAAAAAACACAGATGCAATGACACTGGTGGATCCATAGGTGGATTGTGAAAAGAGCACACATGCAATGACACTGGTGGATCCATAGGTGGTATGTGAAAAGAACACACCTTTCAATGACTCTAGTTGTTGTTACTAAAAAGAACACACATGCAATGACACTGGTGGATCCATAGGTGGTATGTGAAAAGAATACACATTTCAATGACTCTGGTTGTTGTTACTAAAAAGAACACACATGCAATGACACTGGTGGATCCATAGGTGGATTGTGAAAAGAGCACACATGCAATGCCACTGGTGGATCCATATTTGGTTTGTGGAAGTAACACACATGCAATGACTCTGGTTGCTGTTAGTGAAAACAACATACATGCAATGCCACTGGTGGATCCATGTGTGGTCTCTGAAGAGAACACACATTTCAATGACACTGGTGGATCCATATGTGGTATGGAAAAGAACACACATGCAATGACTCTGGTTATTGTTACTAAAAATAACACACATGCAATGACACTGGTGCATCCATAGGTGGTATGTGAAAAGAATACACATTTCAATGACTCTAGTTGTTGTTACTAAAAAGAACACACATGCAATGACACTAGTGGATCCATAGGTGGATTGTGAAAAGAACACACATTTCAATGACTCTTGTTGTTGTTATTAAAGAACACATATAAAATCACACTGGTGGATCCATAGTTGGTATGTGAAAAGTACACACATGCAATGACTCTGGTTGTTATTACTAAAAATAACACACATGCAATGACACTGGTGGATCCATAGGTGGTTTGTGAAAAGAATAGACATTTCAATGACTCTGGTTGTTGTTACTAAAAATAACACAAATGCAATGACACTAGTGGATCCATAGGTGGTATGTGAAAAGAACACACATTTCAATGACTCTTGTTGTTGTTACTAAAGAACACATATGCAATGACACTGGTGGATCCATAGTTGGTATGTGAAAAGTACACACATGCAATGACTCTGGTTGTTATTACTAAAAAGAACACACATGCAATGACACTGGTGGATCCATAGGTGGTATGTGAAAAGAACACACATTTCAATGACTCTGGTTGTTGTTACTAAAAAGAATACACATGCAATGCCACTGGTGGATCCATAGGTGGTATGTGAAAAGAACACACATTTCAATGACTCTGGTTGTTGTACTAAAAAGAACACACATTCAATGACACTAGTGGATCTATAGGTGGTATGTGAAAAGAACACACATTTCAATGACTCTGGTTGTTGTACTAAAAAGAACACACATGCAATGACACTGGTGGATCCATAGGTGGATTGTGAAAAGAGCACACATGCAATGAGACTGGTGGATCCATATGTGCTATGTGAAAAGAACACACACGCAATGACACTGGTGGATCCATAGGTGGATTGTGAAAAGAGCACACAAGCAATGACACTGGTGGATGCATATGTGGTATTGAAAAGAACACACATGCAATGACTCCAGTTGTTTTTAGTAAAAAGAACATACATGCAATCACACTGGTGGATCCATGTGTCGTCTCTGAAGAGAACACATATGTCAATGACACTGGTGGATCCATATGTGGTTTGTGAAAAGAACACACATGCAATGACTCTGGTTGTTGTTACTAAAAAAACACACATGCAATGACACTAGTGGATCCATAGGTGGTATGTGAAAAGAACACACATTTCAATGACTCTGGTTATTGTTACTAAAAAACACACATGCAATGACACTGGTGGATCCATAGGTGGATTGTGAAAAGTGCACACATGCAATGACACTGGTGGATCCATAGGTGGTATGTGAAAAGAACACACCTTTCAATGACGCTGGTTGTTGTTACTAAAAAGAACACATATGCAATGACACTGGTGGATCCATAGGTGGTATGTGAAAAGTACACACATGCAATGACTCTGGTTGTTATTACTAAAAAGAACACACATGCAATGACACTGGTGTGATCCATAGGTGTTATGTGAAAAGAACACACATTTCAATGACTCTGGTTGTTGTTACTAAAAAGAACAGACATGCAATGCCACTGGTAGATCCATAGGTGGTATGTGAAAAGAACACACATTTCAATGACTCTAGTTGTTGTACTAAAAAGAACACACATGCAATGACACTAGTGGATCCATTGGTGGTATGTGAAAAGAACACACATTTCAATGACTCTGATGTTGTACTAAAAAGAACACACATGCAATGACACTGGTGGATCCATAGGTGGATTGTGAAAAGAGCACACATGCAATGAGACTGGTGGATCCATATGTGCTATGTGAAAAGAACACACATGCAATGCCACTGGTGGATCCATAGGTGGATTGTGATAAGCGCACACATGCAATGACACTTTGGATGCATATGTGGTATGTGAAAAGAACACACATGCAATGACTCCAAGTTGTTATTGAAAAGAACATGCATGCAATCACACTGGTGGATCCCTGTGTCGTCTTTGAACAGAACACACATTTCAATGACACTGGTGGATCCATATGTGGTATGTGAAAAGAACACACAAGCAATGACTCTGGTTGTTGTTACTAAAAAGAACACACATGCAATGACACTGGTGGATCCATAGGTGGTATGTGAAAAGAACACACATTTCAATGACTCAGTTATTGTTACTAAAAAAACACACATGCAATGACACTGGTGGATCCATAGGTGGATTGTGATAAGAGCACACATGCAATGACATTGGTGGATCCATAGGTGGTATGTGAAAAGAACACACCTTTCAATGACTCTAGTTGTTGTTACTAAAAAGAAGACACGTGCAATGACACTGGTGGATCCATAGGTGGTATGTGAAAAGAACACACATTTCAATGACTCTAGTGGTTATTACTAAAAAGAACACACATGCAATGACACTGGTGGATCCATAGGTGGATTGTGAAAAGAGCACACATGCAATGCCACTGGTGGATCCATATTTGGTTTGTGGAAATAACACACATGCAATGACTCTGGTTGTTGTTAGTGAAAAGAACACACATGCAATGACACTGGTGGATCCATGTGTGGTCTCTGAAGAGAACACACATTTCAATGACACTGGTGGATCCATATGTGGTATGTGAAAAGAACACACATGCAATGACTCTGGTTGTTGTTACTAAAAATAACACACATGCAATGACACTAGTGGATCCATAGGTGGTATGTGAAAAGAACACACATTTCAATGACTCTAGTTGTTGTTACTAAAGAACACATATGCAATGACACTGGTGGATCCATAGGTGGTATGTGAAAAGTACACACATGCAATGACTCTGGTTGTTATTACTAAAAAGAACACACATACAATGACACTGGTTGATCCATAGGTGGTATGTGAAAAGAACACACATTTCAATGACTCTGGTTGTTGTTACTAAAAAGAACACACATGCAATGCCACTGGTGGATCCATAGGTGGTATGTGAAAAGAACACACATTTCAATGACTCTGGTTGTTGTACTAAAAAGAACACACATGCAATGACACTAGTGGATCCATAGGTGGTATGTGAAAAGAACACACATTTCAATGACTCTGGTTGTTGTACTAAAAAGAACACACATACAATGACACTGGTGGATCCATAGGTGGATTGTCAAAAGAGCACACATGCAATGACACTGGTGGATCCATATGTGCTATGTGAAAAGAACACACATGCAATGCCACTGGTGGATCCATAGGTGGATTGTGATAAGCGCACACATGCAATGACACTGGTGGATGCATATGTGGTATGTGAAAAGAACACACATGCAATGACTCCAGCTGTTGTTAGTGAAAAGAACATGCATGCAATCACACTGGTGGATCCCTGTGTCGTCTTTGAACAGAACACACATTTCAATGACACTGGTGGATCCATATGTGGTATGTGAAAAGAACACACATGCAATGACTCTGGTTGTTGTTACTAAAAAGAACACACATGCAATGACACTGGTGGATCCATAGGTGGTATGTGAAAAGAACACACATTTCAATGACTCTGGTTATTGTTACTAAAAAAACACACATGCAATGACACTGGTGGATCCATAGGTGGATTGTGATAAGAGCACACATGCAATGACATTGGTGGATCCATAGGTGGTATGTGAAAAGAACACACCTTTCAATGACTCTAGTTGTTGTTACTAAAAAGAAGACACGTGCAATGACACTGGTGGATCCATAGGTGGTATGTGAAAAGAACACACATTTCAATGACTCTAGTGGTTATTACTAAAAAGAACACACATGGAGTGACACTGGTGGATCCATAGGTGGATTGTGAAAGAGCACACATGCAATGCCACTGGTGGATCCATATTTGGTTTGTGGAAATAACACACATGCAATGACTCTGGTTGTTGTTAGTGAAAAGAACACACATGCAATGACACTGGTGGATCCATGTGTGGTCTCTGAAGAGAACACACATTTCAATGACACTGGTGGATCCATATGTGGTATGTGAAAAGAACACACATGCAATGACTCTGGTTGTTGTTACTAAAAATAACACACATGCAATGACACTAGTGGATCCATAGGTGGTATGTGAAAAGAACACACATTTCAATGACTCTAGTTGTTGTTACTAAAGAACACATATGCAATGACACTGTGGATCCATAGGTGGTATGTGAAAAGTACACACATGCAATGACTCTGGTTGTTATTACTAAAAAGAACACACATACAATGACACTGGTTGATCCATAGGTGGTATGTGAAAAGAACACACATTTCAATGACTCTGGTTGTTGTTACTAAAAAGAACACACATGCAATGCCACTGGTGGATCCATAGGTGGTATGTGAAAAGAACACACATTTCAATGACTCTGGTTGTTGTACTAAAAAGAACACACATGCAATGACACTAGTGGATCCATAGGTGGTATGTGAAAAGAACACACATTTCAATGACTCTGGTTGTTGTACTAAAAAGAACACACATACAATGACACTGGTGGATCCATAGGTGGATTGTCAAAAGAGCACACATGCAATGACACTGGTGGATCCATATGTGCTATGTGAAAAGAACACACATGCAATGACACTGGTGGATCCATAGGTGGTATGTGAAAAGAACACACATTTCAATGACTGGTTATTGTTACTAAAAAAACACAGATGCAATGACACTGGTGGATCCATAGGTGGATTGTGAAAAGAGCACACATGCAATGACACTGGTGGATCCATAGGTGGTATGTGAAAAGAACACACCTTTCAATGACTCTAGTTGTTACTAAAAGAACACACATGCAATGACACTGGTGGATCCATAGGTGGTATGTGAAAAGAACACACATTTCAATGACTCTGGTTGTTGTTACTAAAAAGAACACACATGCAATGACACTGGTGGATCCATAGGTGGATTGTGAAAAGAGCACACATGCAATGCCACTGGTGGATCCATATTTGGTTTGTGGAAGTAACACACATGCAATGACTCTGGTTGCTGTTAGTGAAAACAACATACATGCAATGCCATCAGGATCCATGTGTGGTCTCTGAAGAGAACACACATTTCAATGACACTGGTGGATCCATATGTGGTATGGAAAAGAACACACATGCAATGACTCTGGTTATTGTTACTAAAAATAACACACATGCAATGACACTGGTGCATCCATAGGTGGTATGTGAAAAGAATACACATTTCAATGACTCTGGTTGTTGTTACTAAAAAGAACACACATGCAATGACACTAGTGGATCCATAGGTGGATTGTGAAAAGAACACACATTTCAATGACTCTTGTTGTTGTTACTAAAGAACACATATAAAATCACACTGGTGGATCCATAGTTGGTATGTGAAAAGTACACACATGCAATGACTCTGGTTGTTATTACTAAAAATAACACACATGCAATGACACTGGTGGATCCATAGGTGGTTTGTGAAAAGAATAGACATTTCAATGACTCTGGTTGTTGTTACTAAAAATAACACAAATGCAATGACACTAGTGGATCCATAGGTGGTATGTGAAAAGAACACACATTTCAATGACTCTTGTTGTTGTTACTAAAGAACACATATGCAATGACACTGGTGGATCCATAGTTGGTATGTGAAAAGTACACACATGCAATGACTCTGGTTATTATTACTAAAAAGAACACACATGCAATGACACTGGTGGATCCATAGGTGGTATGTGAAAAGAACACACATTTCAATGACTCTGGTTGTTGTTACTAAAAAGAACACACATGCAATGCCACTGGTGGATCCATAGGTGGTATGTGAAAAGAACACACATTTCAATGACTCTGGTTGTTGTACTGAAAAGAACACACATTCAATGACACTAGTGGATCTATAGGTGGTATGTGAAAAGAATACACATTTCAATGACTCTGGTTGTTGTACTAAAAAGAACACACATGCAATGACACTGGTGGATCCATAGGTGGATTGTGAAAAGAGCACACATGCAATGAGACTGGTGGATCCATATGTGCTATGTGAAAAGAACACACACGCAATGACACTGGTGGATCCATAGGTGGATTGTGAAAAGAGCACACAAGAAATGACACTGGTGGATGCATATGTGGTATTGAAAAGAACACACATGCAATGACTCCAGTTGTTTTTAGTAAAAAGAACATACATGCAATCACACTGGTGGATCCATGTGTCGTCTCTGAAGAGAACACACATTTCAATGACACTGGTGGATCCATATGTGGTTTGTGAAAAGAACACACATGCAATGACTCTGGTTGTTGTTACTAAAAAAACACACATGCAATGACACTGGTGGATCCATAGGTGGTATGTGAAAAGTACACACATGCAATGACTCTGGTTGTTATTACTAAAAAGAACACACATGCAATGACACTGGTGTGATCCATAGGTGTTATGTGAAAAGAACACACATTTCAATGACTCTGGTTGTTGTTACTAAAAAGAACAGACATGCAATGCCACTGGTAGATCCATAGGTGGTATGTGAAAAGAACACACATTTCAATGACTCTGGTTGTTGTACTAGAAAGAACACACATGCAATGACACTAGTGGATCCATTGGTGGTATGAGAAAAGAACACACATTTCAATGACTCTGATGTTGTACTAAAAAGAACACACATGCAATGACACTGGTGGATCCATAGGTGGATTGTGAAAAGAGCACACATGCAATGAGACTGGTGGATCCATATGTGCTATGTGAAAAGAACACACATGCAATGACACTGGTGGATCCATAGGTGGATTGTGAAAAGCGCACACATGCAATGACACTGGTGGATGCATATGTGGTATGTGAAAAGAACACACATGCAATGACTCCAGCTGTTGTTAGTGAAAAGAACATGCATGCAATCACACTGGTGGATCCATGTGTCTTTGAATGTAACACACATTTCAATGACACTGGTGGATCCATATGTGGTATATGAAAAGAACACACATGCAATGACTCTGGTTGTTGTTACTAAAAAGAACACACATGCAATGACACTGGTGGATCCATAGGTGGTATGTGAAAAGAACACACATTTCAATGACTCTGGTTATTGTTACTAAAAAACACACATGCAATGACACTGGTGGATCCATAGGTGGATTGTGAAAAGAGCACACATGCAATGACATTGGTGGATCCATAGGTGGTATGTGAAAAGAACACACCTGTCAATGACTCTAGTTGTTGTTACTAAAAAGAATACACGTGCAATGACACTGGTGGATCCATAGGTGGTATGTGAAAAGAACACACATTTCAATGACTCTGGTGGTTATTACTAAAAAGAACACACATGCAATGACACTGGTGGATCCATAGGTGGATTGTGAAAAGAGCACACATGCAATGCCACTGGTGGATCCATATTTGGTTTGTGGAAATAACACACATGCAATGGCTCTAGTTGTTGTTAGTGAAAAGAACACACATGCAATGACACTGGTGGATCCATGTGTGGTCTCTGAAGAGAACACACATTTCAATGACACTAGTGGATCCATATGTGGTATGTGAAAAGAACACACATGCAATGACTCTGGTTGTTATTACTAAAAAGAACACACATGCAATGACACTGGTTGATCCATAGGTGGTATGTGAAAAGAACACACATTTCAATGACTCTGGTTGTTGTTACTAAAAAGAACACACATGCAATGCCACTGGTGGATCCATAGGTGGTATGTGAAAAGAACACACATTTCAATGACTCTGGTTGTTGTACTAAAAAGAACACACATGCAATGACACTAGTGGATCCATATGTGGTATGTGAAAAGAACACACATGAAATGACTCCAGTTGTTGTTAGTGAAAAGAACATCCATGCAATGACACTGGTGGATCCATGTGTCGTCTCTGAAGAGAACACACATTTCAATGACACTGGTGGATCCATATGTGGTATGTGAAAAGAACACACATGCAATGACTCGAGTTGTTGTTAGTGAAAAGAACATACATTCAATGACTCTGGTTGTTGTACTAAAAATAACACACATGCAATGACACTGGTGGATCCATAGGTGGATTGTGAAAAGAGCACACATGCAATGAGACTGGTGGATCCATATGTGCTATGTGAAAAGAACACACACGCAATGACACTGGTGGATCCATAGGTGGATTGTGAAAAGAGCACACAAGAAATGACACTGGTGGATGCATATGTGGTATTGAAAAGAACACACATGCAATGACTCCAGTTGTTTTTAGTAAAAAGAACATACATGCAATCACACTGGTGGATCCATGTGTCGTCTCTGAAGAGAACACACATTTCAATGACACTGGTGGATCCATATGTGGTTTGTGAAAAGAACACACATGCAATGACTCTGGTTGTTGTTACTAAAAAAACACACATGCAATGACACTGGTGGATCCATAGGTGGTATGTGAAAAGTACACACATGCAATGACTCTGGTTGTTATTACTAAAAAGAACACACATGCAATGACACTGGTGTGATCCATAGGTGTTATGTGAAAAGAACACACATTTCAATGACTCTGGTTGTTGTTACTAAAAAGAACAGACATGCAATGCCACTGGTAGATCCATAGGTGGTATGTGAAAAGAACACACATTTCAATGACTCTGGTTGTTGTACTAGAAAGAACACACATGCAATGACACTAGTGGATCCATTGGTGGTATGAGAAAAGAACACACATTTCAATGACTCTGATGTTGTACTAAAAAGAACACACATGCAATGACACTGGTGGATCCATAGGTGGATTGTGAAAAGAGCACACATGCAATGAGACTGGTGGATCCATATGTGCTATGTGAAAAGAACACACATGCAATGACACTGGTGGATCCATAGGTGGATTGTGAAAAGCGCACACATGCAATGACACTGGTGGATGCATATGTGGTATGTGAAAAGAACACACATGCAATGACTCCAGCTGTTGTTAGTGAAAAGAACATGCATGCAATCACACTGGTGGATCCATGTGTCGTCTTTGAACAGAACACACATTTCAATGACACTGGTGGATCCATATGTGGTATGTGAAAAGAACACACATGCAATGACTCTGGTTGTTGTTACTAAAAAGAACACACATGCAATGACACTGGTGGATCCATAGGTGGTATGTGAAAAGAACACACATTTCGATGACTCTGGTTATTGTTACTAAAAAACACACATGCAATGACACTGGTGGATCCATAGGTGGATTGTGAAAAGAGCACACATGCAATGACATTGGTGGATCCATAGGTGGTATGTGAAAAGAACACACCTGTCAATGACTCTAGTTGTTGTTACTAAAAAGAATACACGTGCAATGACACTGGTGGATCCATAGGTGGTATGTGAAAAGAACACACATTTCAATGACTCTGGTGGTTATTACTAAAAAGAACACACATGCAATGACACTGGTGGATCCATAGGTGGATTGTGAAAAGAGCACACATGCAATGCCACTGGTGGATCCATATTTGGTTTGTGGAAATAACACACATGCAATGACTCTAGTTGTTGTTAGTGAAAAGAACACACATGCAATGACACTGGTGGATCCATGTGTGGTCTCTGAAGAGAACACACATTTCAATGACACTAGTGGATCCATATGTGGTATGTGAAAAGAACACACATGCAATGACTCTGGTTGTTATTACTAAAAAGAACACACATGCAATGACACTGGTTGATCCATAGGTGGTATGTGAAAAGAACACACATTTCAATGACTCTGGTTGTTGTTACTAAAAAGAACACACATGCAATGCCACTGGTGGATCCATAGGTGGTATGTGAAAAGAACACACATTTCAATGACTCTGGTTGTTGTACTAAAAAGAACACACATGCAATGACACTAGTGGATCCATATGTGGTATGTGAAAAGAACACACATGAAATGACTCCAGTTGTTGTTAGTGAAAAGAACATCCATGCAATGACACTGGTGGATCCATGTGTCGTCTCTGAAGAGAACACACATTTCAATGACACTGGTGGATCCATATGTGGTATGTGAAAAGAACACACATGCAATGACTCGAGTTGTTGTTAGTGAAAAGAACATACATGCAATGACACTGGTGTATCCTTGTGTGGTCTCTAGAAAGAACACACAAGCAATGACACTGGTGGATCCATAGGTGGTATGGGAATAGAACACACATTTCAATGACTCTGGTTGTTGTTACTAGAAAGAACACACATGCAATGACACTGGTGGATCCATAGGTGGTAGGTGAAAAGAACACACATTTCAATGACTCTGGTTATTTGTTCTAAAAAACACACATGCAATGACACTGGTGGATCCATAGGTGGATTGTGAAAAGAGCACAGATGCAATGACACTGGTGGATCCATATGTGGTATGTGAAAAGAACACACATGCAATGACTCCAGTTGTTGTTAGTGAAAGGAACATACATGCAATGACACTGGTGGATCCATGTGTGGTCCCTGAAAAGAACACACATGCAATGACACTTGTGGATGCATAGGTGGTATGTGAAAAGAACACACATTTCAATGACTCTGGTTGTTGTTACTAAAAAGAACACACATGCAATGACACTGGTGGATCCATAGGTGGTATGTGAAAAGAACACACATTTCAATGACTCTGGTTGTTGCTACTAAAAAGAGCATACATGCAATGACACGGGTGGATCCATAGGTGGATTGTGAAAAGAGCACACATGCAATGACACTGGTGGATCCATATGTGGTATGTTAAAAGACCACACATGCAATGACTCCAGTTGTTGTTAGTGATAAGAACTTACATGCAATGACACTGGTGGATCCATGTGTGGTCTCTAAAGAGAACACACATTTCAATGACACTGGTGGATCGATATGTGGTATGTGAAAAGAAAACACATGCAATGACTCTGGTTGTTGTTACTAAAAATAATACACATACAATGACACTGGTGGATGCATAGGTGGTATGTGAAAAGAACACACATTTCAATGACTCTGGTTGTTGTTACTAAAAAGAACACACATGCAATGACACTAGTGGATCCATAGGTGGTATGTGAAAAGAACACACATTTTAATGACACTAGTAGATCCATATGTCGTATGTGAAAAGAACACACATGCAATGACTCTGGTTGTTGTTAGTGAAATGAACATACATGCAATGACACTGGTGGATCCATAGGTGGATTGTGAAAAGAACACACATGCAATGACACTGGTGGATCCATATGTAGTATGTGAAAAGAACACACATGCAATGACTCTGGTTGTTGTTAGTGAAAATAACACACATGCAATGACACTGGTGGATCCATGTGTGGTCTCTAAAAAGAACACACATTTCAATGACACTAGTGGATCCATATGTGGTATGTGAAAAGAACACACATTTCAATGACTCAGTTGTTGTTAGTAAAAAGAACACACATGCAATGGCACTGGTGGATCCAAAGGTGGATTGTGAAAAGAGCACACATTTCAATGACTCTGGTTGTTGTTAGTGAAAAGAACACACATGCAATGACACTGGTGGATCCATCTGTGGTCTCTAAAGAGAACACATATGCAATGACTCTGGTTGTTGTTAGTAAAAAGAGCACACATGCAATGACACTGGTGGATCCATGCGTGGATTGTGAAGAGAACACACATGCAATGACACTGGTGGATCCATAGGTGGTATGTGAAAAGAACACACATTTCAATGACTCCAGTTGTTGTTAGTAAAAAGAACACACATGCAATGACACTGGTGGATCCATAGGTGGATTGTGAAAAGAACACACATGCAATGATACTGGTGGATCCATATGTGGTATGTGAAAAGAACACACATGCAATGACTCTGGTTGTTGTTAGTGAAAAGAACACACATGCAATGACACTGGTGGATCCATGTGTGGTCTCTGAAGAGAACACACATTTAAATGACACTGGTGGATCCATATGTGGTATGCGAAAAGAACACACATCCAATGACTCTGGTTGTTGTTACTAAAAAGAACACACATGCAATATCACTGGTGGATCCATAGGTGGTATGTGAAAAGAACCCACATTTCAATGACTCTGGTTGTTGCTACTAGAAAGAACACACATGCAATGTCACTGGTGGATCCATAGGTGGATTGTTAAAAGAGCACACATGCAATGCCACTGGTGGATCCATAGGTGGTATATGAAAAGAACACACCTTTCAATGACTCTAGTTGTTGTTACTAAAAAGAACACACATGCAATGAAACTGGTGGATCCATAGGTGGTATGTGAAAAGAACACACATTTCAATGACTCTGGTTGTTGTTACTAAAAAGAACACACATGCAATGACACTGGTGGATCCATAGGTGGATTGTGAAAAGAGCACACATGCAATGCCACTAGTGGATCCATATTTGGTTTGTGGAAATAACACACATGCAATGACTCTGGTTGTTGTTAGTGAAAAGAACACACATGCAATGACACTGGTGGATCCATGTGTGGTCTCTGAAGAGAACACACATTTCAATGACACTGGTGGATCCATATGTGGTATGTGAAAAGAACACACATGCAATGACTCTGGCTGTTGTTACTAAAAAGAACACATATGCAATGACACTGGTGGATCCATAGGTGGATTGTGAAAAGAGCACACATGCAATGACACTGGTGGATCCATATGTGGTATGTGAAAAGTACACACATGCAATGACTCTGGTTGTTGTTACTAAAAAGAACACACATGCAATGACACTGGTGGATCCATAGGTGGTATGTGAAAAGAACACACATTTTAGTGACTCTGGTTATTGTTACTAAAAAACACACATGCAATGACACTGGTGGATCCATAGGTGTATTGTGAAAAGAGCACACATGCAATGACACTGGTGGATCCATATGTGGTATGTGAAAAGAACACACATGCAATGACTGCAGTTGTTGTTATTGAAAAGAACATCCATGCAATGACACTGGTGGATCCATGTGTGGTCCCTGAAAAGAACACACATGCAATGACACTTGTGGATGCATAGGTGGTATGTGAAAAGAACACACATTTCAATGACTCTGGTTGTTGTTACTAAAAAGAACACACATGCAATGACACTGGTGGATCCATAGGTGGTATGTGAAAAGAACACACATTTCAATGACTCTGGTTGTTGTTACTAAAAAGAACACACATGCAATGACACTGGTGGTTCCATAGGTGGATTGTGAAAAGAGCACACATGCAATGCCACTGGTGGATCCATATTTGGTTTGTGGAAATAACACACATGCAATGACTCTGGTTGTTGTTAGTGAAAAGAACACACATGCAATAACACTGGTGGATCCATGTGTGGTCTCTGAAGAGAACACACATTTCAATGACACTGGTGGATCGATATGTGGTATGTGAAAAGAACACACATGCAATGACTCTGGTTGTTGTTACTAAAAAAAACACACATACAATGACACTGGTGGATCCATAGGTGGTATGTGAAAAGAACACACATTTCAATGACTCTGGTTGTTGTTACTAAAAAGAACACACATGCAATGACACTAGTGGATCCATAGGTGGTATGTGAAAAGAACACACATTTTAATGACACTAGTGGATCCATATGTGGTATGTGAAAAGAACACACATGCAATGACTCTGGTTGTTGTTAGTGAAAAGAACATACATGCAATGACACTGGTGGATCCATAGGTGGATTGTGAAAATAACACACATGCAATGACACTGGTGGATCCATGTGTGGTCTCTAAAAAGAACACACATTTCAATGACACTAGTGGATCCATATGTGGTATGTGAAAAGAACACACATTTCAATGACTCAGTTGTTGTTAGTAAAAAGAACACACATGCAATGGCACTGGTGGATCCAAAGGTGGATTGTGAAAAGAGCACACATTTCAATGACTCTGGTTGTTGTTAGTGAAAAGAACACACATGCAATGACATTGGTGGATCCATCTGTGGTCTCTAAAGAGAACACATATGCAATGACTCTGGTTGTTGTTAGTAAAAAGAGCACACATGCAATGACACTGGTGGATCCATGTGTGGATTGTGAAGAGAACACACATGCAATGACACTGGTGGATCCATAGGTGGTATGTGACAAGAACACACAGTTCAATGACTCCAGTTGTTGTTAGTAAAAAGAACACACATGCAATGACACTGGTGGATCCATAGGTGGATTGTGAAAAGAGCACACATGCAATGATACTGGTGGATCCATATGTGGTATGTGAAAAGAACACACATGCAATGACTCTGGTTGTTGTTAGTGAAAAGAACACACATGCAATGACACTGGTGGATCCATGTGTGGTCTCTGAAGAGAACACACATTTAAATGACACTGGTGGATCCATATGTGGTATGCGAAAAGAACACACATCCAATGACTCTGGTTGTTGTTACTAAAAAGAACACACATGCAATGACACTGGTGGATCCATAGGTGGTATGTGAAAAGAACACACATTTCAATGACTCTGGTTGTTGCTACTAAAAAGAACACACATGCAATGTCACTGGTGGATCCATAGGTGGATTGTTAAAAGAGCTCACATGCAATGCCACTGGTGGATCCATAGGTGGTATGTGAAAAGAACACACCTTTCAATGACTCTAGTTGTTGTTACTAAAAAGAACACACATGCAATGAAACTAGTGGATCCATAGGTGGTATGTGAAAAGAACACACATTTCAATGACTCTGGTTGTTGTTACTAAAAAGAACACACATGCAATGACACTGGTGGATCCATAGGTGGATTGTCAAAAAAGCACACATGCAATGCCACTGGTGGATCCATATTTGGTTTGTGGAAATAACACACATGCAATGAATCTGATTGTTGTTAGTGAAAAGAACACACATGCAATGACACTGGTGGATCCATGTGTGGTCTCTGAAGAGAACACACATTTCAATGACACTGGTGGATCCATATGTGGTATGTGAAAAGAACACACATGCAATGACTCTGGTTGTTGTTACTAAAAAGAACACATATGCAATGACACTGGTGGATCCATAGGTGGATTGTGAAAAGAGCACACATGCAATGACACTGGTGGATCCATATGTGGTATGTGAAAAGTACGCACATGCAATGACTCTGGTTGTTATTACTAAAAAGAACACACATGCAATGACACTGGTGGATCCATAGGTAGTATGTGAACAGAACACACATTTCAATGACTCTGGTTGTTGTTACTAAAAAGAACACACATGCAATGCCACTGGTGGTTCCATAGGTGGTATGTGAAAATAACACACATGTCAATGACTCTGGTTGTTGTACTAAAAAGAACACACATGCAATGACACTGGTGGATCCATAGGTGGATTATGAAAAGAGCACACATGCAATGACACTGGTGGATCCATATGTGGTATGTGAAAAGAACACACATGCAATGACTCCAGTTGTTTTTAGTGAAAAGAACACACATGCAATGACACTGGTGGATCCATGTGTGGTCTCTGAAGAGAACACACATTTCAATGACACTGGTGGATCCATATGTGGTATGTGAAAAGAACACACATGCAATGACTCTGGCTGTTGTTACTAAAAAGAACACATATGCAATGACACTGGTGGATCCATAGGTGGATTGTGAAAAGAGCACACATGCAATGACACTGGTGGATCCATATGTGGTATGTGAAAAGTACACACATGCAATGACTCTGGTTGTTGTTACTAAAAAGAACACACATGCAATGACACTGGTGGATCCATAGGTGGTATGTGAAAAGAACACACATTTCAATGACTCTGGTTATTGTTACTAAAAAACACACATGCAATGACACTGGTGGATCCATAGGTGTATTGTGAAAAGAGCACACATGCAATGACACTGGTGGATCCATATGTGGTATGTGAAAAGAACACACATGCAATGACTGCAGTTGTTGTTATTGAAAAGAACATCCATGCAATGACACTGGTGGATCCATGTGTGGTCCCTGAAAAGAACACACATGCAATGACACTTGTGGATGCATAGGTGGTATGTGAAAAGAACACACATTTCAATGACTCTGGTTGTTGTTACTAAAAAGAACACACATGCAATGACACTGGTGGATCCATAGGTGGTATGTGAAAAGAAATCACATTTCAGTGACTCTGGTTGTTGTTAATAAAAAGAGCACACATGCAATGACACGGGTGGATCCATAGGTGGATTGTGAAAACAACACACATGCAATGACACTGGTGGATCCATATGTGGTATGTTAAAAGAACACACATGCAATGACTCCAGTTGTTGTTAGTGAAAAGAGCATACATGCAATGACACTGGTGGATCCATGTGTGGTCCCTAAAGAGAACACACATTTCAATGACACTGGTGGATCGATATGTGGTATGTGAAAAGAACACACATGCAATGACTCTGGTTGTTGTTACTAAAAAAACACACATACAATGACACTGGTGGATCCATAGGTGGTATGTGAAAAGAACACACATTTCAATGACTCTGGTTGTTGTTACTAAAAAGAACACACATGCAATGACACTAGTGGATCCATAGGTGGTATGTGAAAAGAACACACATTTTAATGACACTAGTGGATCCATATGTGGTATGTGAAAAGAACACACATGCAATGACTCTGGTTGTTGTTAGTGAAAAGAACATACATGCAATGACACTGGTGGATCCATAGGTGGATTGTGAAAAGAACACACATGCAATGACACTGGTGGATCCATATGTAGTATGTGAAAATAATACACATGCAATGACTCTGATTGTTGTTAGTGAAAATAACACACATGCAATGACACTGGTGGATCCATGTGTGGTCTCTAAAAAGAACACACATTTCAATGACACTAGTGGATCCATATGTGGTATGTGAAAAGAACACACATTTCAATGACCTAGTTGTTGTTAGTAAAAAGAACACACATGCAATGGCACTGGTGGATCCAAAGGTGGATTGTGAAAAGAGCACACATTTCAATGACTCTGGTTGTTGTTAGTGAAAAGAACACACATGCAATGACATTGGTGGATCCATCTGTGGTCTCTAAAGAGAACACATATGCAATGACTCTGGTTGTTGTTAGTAAAAAGAGCACACATGCAATGACACTGGTGGATCCATGTGTGGATTGTGAAGAGAACACACATGCAATGACACTGGTGGATCCATAGGTGGTATGTGAAAAGAACACACAGTTCAATGACTCCAGTTGTTGTTAGTAAAAAGAACACACATGCAATGACACTGGTGGATCCATAGGTGGATTGTGAAAAGAGCACACATGCAATGATACTGGTGGATCCATATGTGGTATGTGAAAAGAACACACATGCAATGACTCTGGTTGTTGTTAGTGAAAAGAACACACATGCAATGACACTGGTTGATCCATGTGTGGTCTCTGAAGAAAACACACATTTTAATGACACTGGTGGATCCATATGTGGTATGTTAAAAGAACACACATCCAATGACTCTGGTTGTTGTTACTAAAAAGAACACACATGCAATGACACTGGTGGATCCATAGGTGGTATGTGAAAAGAACACACATTTCAATGACTCTGGTTGTTGCTACTAAAAAGAACACACATGCAATGTCACTGGTGGATCCATAGGTGGATTGTTAAAAGAGCACACATGCAATGCCACTGGTGGATCCATAGGTGGTATGTGAAAAGAACACACCTTTCAATGACTCTAGTTGTTGTTACTAAAAAGAACACAAATGCAATGAAACTAGTGGATCCATAGGTGGTATGTGAAAAGAACACACATTTCAATGACTCTGGTTGTTGTTACTAAAAAGAACACACATGCAATGACACTGGTGGATCCATAGGTGGATTGTGAAAAGAGCACACATGCAATGCCACTGGTGGATCCATATTTGGTTTGTGGAAATAACACACATGCAATGAATCTAATTGTTGTTAGTGAAAAGAACACACATGCAATGACACTGGTGGATCCATGTGTGGTCTCTGAAGAGAACACACATTTCAATGACACTGGTGGATCCATATGTGGTATGTGAAAAGAACACACATGCAATGACTCTGGCTGTTGTTACGAAAAAGAAAACATATGCAATGACACTGGTGGATCCATAGGTGGATTGTGAAAAGAGCACACATGCAATGACACTAGTGGATCCATATGTGGTATGTGAAAAGTACGCACATGCAATGACTCTGGTTGTTATTACTAAAAAGAACACACATGCAATGACACTGGTGGATCCATAGGTGGTATGTGAAAAGAACACACATTTCAATGACTCTGGTTATTGTTACTAAAAAGAACACACATGCAATGCCACTGGTGGATCCATAGGTGGTATGTGAAAATAACACACATGTCAATGACTCTGGTTGTTGTACTAAAAAGAACACACATGCAATGACACTGGTGGATCCATAGGTGGATTGTGAAAAGAGCACACATGCAATGACACTGGTGGATCCATATGTGCTATGGTGAAAAGAACACACATGCAATGACACTGGTGGATCCATAGGTGGATTGTGAAAAGAGCACACATGCAATGACACTGGTGGATGCATATGTGACATGTGAAAAGAACACACATGCAATGATTCCATTTGTTGTTAGTGAAAAGAACATACATGCAATGACACTGGTGGATCCATGTGTCGTCTCTGAAGAGAACACACATTTCAATGACACTGGTGTATCCATATGTGGTATGTGAAAAGAACACACATGCAATGACTCTGGTTGTTATTTCTAAAAAGAACACGCATGCAATGACACTGGTGGATCCATAGGTGGTATGTGAAAAGAACACACATTTCAATGACTCTGGTTATTGTTACTAAAAAAACACACATGCAATGACACTGGTGGATCCATAGGTGGACCACGAAAAGAGCACACATGCAATGAAACTGGTGGATCCATATGTGGTATGTTAAAAGAACACACATGCAATGACTCCAATTGTTGTTAGTGAAAAGAACATACATGCAATGACACTGGTGGATCCATGTGTGATCTCTGAAGAGAACACACATTTCAATGACACTGGTGGATCCATATGTGGTATGTGAAAAGAACACACATGCAATGACTCTGGTTGTTGTTACTAAAAAGAACACGCGTGCAATGACACTGGTGGATCCGTAGGTGGTATGTGAAAAGAACACACATTTCAATGACTCTGGTGTTGTTACTAGAAAGAACGCACATGCAATGACACTGGTGGATCCATAGGTGGATTGTGAAAAGAGCACACATGCAATGACACTGGTGGATCCATATGTGGTATGTGAAAAGAACACACATGCAATGACTCCAGTTGTTGTTAGTTAAAAGAACATACATGCAATGATACTGGTGGATCCATGTGTGGTCTCTGAAGAGAACACACATTTCAATGACACTGGTGGATCAATATGTGGTATGTGAAAAGAACACACATGCAAAGACTCTGGTTGTTGTTACTAAAAAGAACAAACATGCAATGACACAGGTGGATCCATAGGTGGTATGTGAAAACAACACACATTTCAATGACTCTGGTTGTTGTTACTAAAAAGAACACACATGCAATAACACTGGTTGATCCATAGGTGGATTGTGAAAATAACACACATGCAATGACACTGGTGGATCCATATGTGGTATGTGAAAATAATACACATGCAATGACTCTGATTGTTGTTAGTGAAAAGAACACACATGCAATGACAGTGGTGGATCCGTAGGTGGTATGTGAAAAGAACACACATTTCAATGACTCTGGTTGTTGTTACTAGAAAGAACACACATGCAATGACACTGGTGGATCCATAGGTGGATTGTGAAAAGAGCACACATGCAATGACACTGGTGGATCCATATGTGGTATGTGAAAAGAACACACATGCAATGACTCCAGTTGTTGTTAGTTAAAAGAACATACATGCAATGATACTGGTCGATCCATGTGTGGTCTCTGAAGAGAACACACATTTCAATGACACTGGTGGATCAGTATGTGGTATGTGAAAAGAACACACATGCAATGACTTTGATTGTTGTTAATAAAAAGAATTCACATGCAATGACACTGGTGTATCCATATGTGGTATGTGAAAAGAACACACATTTCAATGACTCTGGTTGTTGTTACTAAAAAGAACACACATGCAATGGCACTGGCGGATCCATAGGTGGTATGTGAAAAGAACACACATTTCAATGACTCTGGTTGTTGTTACTAAAAAGAACACACATGCAATGACACGGGTGGATCCATAGGTGGACTGTGAAAAGAGCACACATGCAATGACACTGGTGGATCCATACGGGGTATGTGAAAAGAACACACATGTAATGACTCTGGTTGTTGTTAGTGAAAAGAACACACATTCAATGATACTGGTGGATCAATGTGTGGTCTCTGAAGAGAACACACATTTCAATGACACTGGTGGATCCATATGTGGTATATGAATAGAACACACATGCAATGACTCTGGTTGTTGTTACTAAAACGAACACACATGCAATGACACTAGTGGAACCATAGGTGGTATGTGAAAAGAACACACATTTCAATGACTCTGGTTGTTGTTACTAAAAAGAACACACATGCAATTACACCGGTGGATCCATAGGTGGATTGTGAAAAGAGCACACATGCAATGACTCTGGTGGATCCATATGTGGTATGTGAAAAGAACACACATGCAATGACACTGGTGGATCCATAGGTGGATTGTGAAAAGAGCACACATGCAATGACACTGGTGGATCCATATGTGGTATGTGAAAAGAACACACATGCAATGACTCCAGTTGTTTTAGTGAAAAGAACATACATGCAATGACACTGGTAGATCCATGTGTGGTCTCTGAAGAGAACACACATTTCAATGACACTGGTGGATCCATATGTGGTATGTGAAAAGAACACACATGCAATGACTCTGGTTGTTGTTACTAAAAAGAACACACATGCAATGACACTGGTGGATCCATAAGTGGTATGTGAAAAGAACCCACATTTCAATGACTCTGGTTGTTGTTACTAAAAAGAACACACATGCAATGACACTGGTGGATGCATAGGTGGATTGTGAAAAGAGCACACATGCAATGACACTGGTGGATCCATATGTGGTATGTGAAAAGAACACACATGCAATGACTCCAGTTGTTCTTAGTGAAAAGAACATACATGCAATGACACTGGTGGATCCATGTGTGGTCTCTGAAAAGAACACACACGCAATGACACTGGTGGATCCATAGGTGGTATGTGAAAAGAACACACATTTCATTGATTCTGGTTGTTGTTCCAAAAAGAACACACATGCAATTACAATTGTGGATCCATAGGTGGTGTGTGAAAACAACACACATTTCAATGACTCTGGTTGTTACTAAAAAGAACACACATGCAATGACACTGGTGGATCCATAGGTGGATTGTGAAAATAGCACACATGCAATGACACTGGTGGATCCATATGTGGTATGTGAAAAGAACACACATGCAATGACACTGGTGGATCCATAGGTGGATTGTGAAAAGAGCACACATGCAATGACACTGGCGGATCCATATGTGGTATGTTAAAAGAACACACATGCAATGACTCTAGTTGTTGTTAGTGAAAAGAACACACATGCAATGACTCTGGTTGTTGTTACTAAAAGGAACACACATGCAATGACACTGGTGGATCCATAGGTGGTATGTGAAAAGAACCCACATTTCAATGAATCTGGTTGTTACTAAAAAGAACACACATGCAATGACACTGGTGGATCCATAGGTGGATTGTGAAAAGAGCACACATGCAATAACACTGGTGGATCCATATGTGGTATGTGAAAAGAACACACATGCAATGACTCCAGTTGTTGTTAGTGAAAAGAACATACATGCAATGACACTGGTGGATCCATGTGTGGTCTCTAAAAAGAACACATGCAATGACACTGGTGGATCCATAGGTGGTATGTGAAAAGAACACACATTTCATTGACTCTGGTTGTTGTTCTAAAAAGAACACACATGCCATTACACTGGTAGATCCATAGGTGGTATGTGAAAAGAACACACATTTCAATGACTCTGGTTGTTGTTGTTACTAAAAAGAACACACATGCAATGACACTGGTGGATCCATAGGTGGATTGTGAAAAGAGCACACATGCAATGACACCGGTGGATCCATATGTGGTATGTGAAAAGAACACACATGCAATGACACTGGTGGATCCATAGGTGGACTGTGAAAAGAGCACACATGCAATGACACTGGTGGATCCATATGTCGTATTTTAAAAAACACACATGCAATGACTCCGGTTGTTGTTAGTGAAAAGAACATACATGCAATGACACTGGTGGAAACATGTGTGATCTCTGAAGAGAACACACATTTCAATGAAACTGGTGGATCCATATGTGGTATGTGAAAAGAACACACATGCAATGACTCTGGTTGTTGTTACTAAAAAGAACACACATGCAATGACACTGGTGGATCCATAGGTGGTATGTGAAAAGAACACACATTTCAATGACTCTAGATGTTGTTACTAAAAATAACACACATGCAATGACACTGATGGATCCATAGGTGGATTTTGAAAAGAGCACACATGCAATGACACTGGTGGATCCATATGTGGTATGTGAAAAGAACACACATTCAATGACTCCAGTTGTTGTTAGTTAAAAGAACATACATGCAATGACACTGGTGGATCCATGTGTGGTCTCTAAAGAGAACACACATTTCAATGACACTAGTGGATCAATATGTGGTATGTGAAAAGAACACACATGCAAAGACTCTGGTTGTTGTTACTAAAAAGAACAAACATGCAATGACACTGGTGGATCCATATGTGGTATGTGAAAATAACACACGTTTCAATGACTCTGGTTGTTGTTACTAAAAAGAACACACATGCAATGACACAGGTGGATCCATAGGTGGTATGTGAAAAGAACACACATTTCAAAGAATCTGATTGTTGTTACTAAAAAGAACACACATGCAATGTCACTTGTGGATCCATAGGTGGATTGTGAAAAGAGCACACATGCAATAACACTGGTGGATCCATATGGGGTATGTGAAAAGAACACACATGTAATGACTCTGGTTGTTGTTAGTGAAAAGAACACACATGCAATGACACTGGTGGATCAATGTGTGGTCTCTGAAGAGAACACACATTTCAATGACACTGGTGGATCCATATGTGGTATGTGAAAGGAACACACATGCAATGACACTGGTGGATCCATGTGTGGATTGTGAAGAGAACACACATGCAATGACACTGGTGGATCCATAGGTGGTATGTGAAAAGAACACACATTTCAATGACTCCAGTTGTTGTTAGTAAAAAGAACACACATGCAATGACACTAGTGGATCCATAGGTGGTATGTGAAAAGCACACACATTTCATTGATTCTGGTTGTTGTTCCAAAAAGAACACACATGCAATTACACTAGTGGATCCATAGGTGGTATGTGAAAAGAACACACATTTCAATGACTCTGGTTGTTGTTATTAAAAAGAACACACATGCAATGACACTAGTGGATCCATTGGTGGATTGTGAAAAGAGCACACATGCAATGACACTGGTGGATCCATATGTGCTATGTGAAAAGAACACACATGCAATGACTCTGGTTGTTGTTACTGAAAAGAACACACATGCAATGACACTGGTGGATCCATGTGTGGTCTCTGAAGAGAACACACATTTCAATGACACTGGTGGATCCATATGAGGTATGTGAAAAGAACACACATGCAATGACTCTGGTTGTTATTACCAAAAAGAACACACATGCAATGACTCTGGTTGTTGTTACTAGAAAGAACGCACATGCAATGACACTGGTGGATCCATAGGTGGATTGTGAAAAGAGCACACATGCAATGACACTGGTGGATCCATATGTGGTATGTGAAAAGAACACACATGCAATAACTCCAGTTGTTGTTAGTTAAAAGAACACATGCAATGATACTGGTGGATCCATGTGTGGTCTCTGAAGAGAACACACATTTCAATGACACTGGTGGATCAATATGTGGTATGTGAAAAGAACACACATGCAATGACTCTGGTTGTTGTTACTAAAAAGAACACACATACAATGACACTGGTGGATCCATATGTGGTATGTGAAAAGAACACACATTTCAATGACTCTGGTTGTTGTTACTAAAAAGAACACACATGCAATGGCACTGGCGGATCCATTGGTGGTATGTGAAAAGAACACACATTTCAATGACTCTGTTTGTTGTTACTAAAAAGAACACACATGCAATGACACGGGTGGATCCATAGGTGGACTGTGAAAAGAGCACACATGCAATGACACTAGTGGATCCATATGGGGTATGTGAAAAGAACACACATGTAATGACTCTAGTTGTTGTTAGTGAAAAGATCACACATGCAATGACACTGGTGGATCAATGTGTGGTCTCTGAAGAGAACACACATTTCAATGACACTGGTGGATCCATACGTGGTATGTGAAAAGAACACACATGCAATGACTCTGGTTGTTGTTACTGAAAAGAACACACATGCAATGACACTAGTGGATCCATATGTGGTATGTGAAAAGAACACACATTTCAATGACTCTGGTTGTTGTTACTAAAAAGAACACACATGCAATGACACTAGTGGATCTATAGGTGGATTGTGAAAAGAGCACACATGCAATGACTCTGGTGGATCCATATGTGGTATGTGAAAAGAACGCACATGCAATGACACTAGTGGATCCATAGGTGGATTGTGAAAAGAGAACACATGCAATGACACTGGTGGATCCATATGTGGTATATGAAAAGAACACACATGCAATGACTCCAGTTGTTTTTAGTGAAAAGAACATACATGCAATGACACTGGTGGATCCATGTGTGGTCTCTGAAGAGAACACACATTTCAATGACACTGGTGGATCCATATGTGGTATGTGAAAAGAAGACACATGCAATGACTCTGGTTGTTGTCACTAAAAAGAACACACATGCAATGACACTGGTGGATCCATAGGTGGTATGTGAAAAGAACCCACATTTCAATGACTCTGGTTGTTGTTACTAAAAAGAACACACATGCAATGACACTGGTGGATGCATAGGTGGATTGTGAAAAGAGCACACATGCAATGACACTGGTGGATCCATATGTGGTATGTGAAAAGAACACACATGCAATGACTCTAGTTGTTGTTAGTGAAAAGAACACACATGCAATGACACTGGTGGATCCATGTGTGGTCTCTGAAGAGAACACACATTTCAATGACACTGGTGGATCCATATGAGGTATGTGAAAAGAACACACATGCAATGACTCTAGTTGTTATTACCAAAAAGAACAGACATGCAATGACACTGGTGGATCCATAGGTGGTATGTGAAAAGAACACACATTTCAATGACTCTGGTTGTTGTTACTAGAAAGAACGCACATGCAATGACACTGGTGGATCCATAGGTGGATTGTGAAAAGAGCACACATGCAATGACACTGGTGGATCCATATGTGGTATGTGAAAAGAACACACATGCAATGACTCCAGTTGTTGTTAGTTAAAAGAACATACATGCAATGATACTGGTGGATCCATGTGTGGTCTCTGAAGAGAACACACATTTCAATGACACTGGTGGATCAATATGTGGTATGTGAAAAGAACACACATGCAATGACTCTGGTTGTTGTTACTAAAAAGAACACACATACAATGACACTGGTGGATCCATATGTGGTATGTGAAAAGAACACACATTTCAATGACTCTGGTTGTTGTTACTAAAAAGAACACACATGCAATGGCACTGGCGGATCCATAGGTGGTATGTGAAAAGAACACACATTTCAATGACTCTGGTTGTTGTTACTAAAAAGAACACACATGCAATGACACGGGTGGATCCATAGGTGGACTGTGAAAAGAGCACACATGCAATGACACTGGTGGATCCATATGGGGTATGTGAAAAGAACACACATGTAATGACTCTGGTTGTTGTTAGTGAAAAGAACACACATGCAATGACACTGGTGGATCAATGTGTGGTCTCTGAAGAGAACACACATTTCAATGACACTGGTGGATCCATACGTGGTATGTGAAAAGAACACACATGCAATGACTCTGGTTGTTGTTACTAAAAAGAACACACATGCAATGACACTAGTGGATCCATATGTGGTATGTGAAAAGAACACACATTTCAATGACTCTGGTTGTTGTTACTAAAAAGAACACACATGCAATGACACTGGTGGATCCATAGGTGGATTGTGAAAAGAGCACACATGCAATGACTCTGGTGGATCCATATGTGGTATGTGAAAAGAACACACATGCAATGACACTGGTGGATCCATAGGTGGATTGTGAAAAGAGCACACATGCAATGACACTGGTGGATCCATATGTGGTATGTGAAAAGAACACACATGCAATGACTCCAGTTGTTTTTAGTGAAAAGAACATACATGCAATGACACTGGTGGATCCATGTGTGGTCTAATAAGATTACACACATTTCAATGACACTGGTGGATCCATATGTGGTATGTGAAAAGAACACACATGCAATGACTCTGGTTGTCACTAAAAAGAACACACATGCAATGACACTGGTGGATCCATAGGTGGTATGTGAAAAGAACCCACATTTCAATGACTCTGGTTGTTGTTACTAAAAAGAACACACATGCAATGACACTGGTGGATGCATAGGTGGATTGTGAAAAGAGCACACATGCAATGACACTGGTGGATCCATATGTGGTATGTGAAAAGAACACACATGCAATGACTCTAGTTGTTGTTAGTGAAAAGAACATACATGCAATGACACTGGTGGATCCATGTGTGGTCTCTGAAAAGAACACACACGCAATGACACTGGTGGATCCATAGGTGGTATGTGAAAAGAACACACATTTCATTGATTCTGGTTGTTGTTCCAAAAAGAACACACATGCAATTACACTAGTGGATCCATAGGTGGTATGTGAAAAGAACACACATTTCAATGACTCTAGTTGTTGTTACTAAAAAGAACACACATGCAATGACACTGGTGGATCCATAGGTGGATTTCGAAAAGAGCACACATGCAATGACATTGGTGGATCCATAGGTGGATTTCGAAAAGACCACACATGCAATGACACTGGTGGATCCATATGTGGTATGTGAAAAGAACACACATGCAATGACACTGGTGGATCCATAGGTGGATTGTGAAAAGAGCACACATGCAATGACACTGGCGGATCCATATGTGGTATGTTAAAAGAACACACATGCAATGACTCTAGTTGTTGTTAGTGAAAAGAACACACATGCAATGACTCTGGTTGTTGTTACTAAAAGGAACACACATGCCATGACACTGGTGGATCCATAGGTGGTATGTGAAAAGAACCCACATTTCAATGACTCTGGTTGTTGTTACTAAAAAGAACACACATGCAATGACACGGTGGATCCATAGGTGGATTGTGAAAAGAGCACACATGCAATAACACTGGTGGATCCATATGTGGTATGTGAAAAGAACACACATGCAATGACTCCAGTTGTTGTTAGTGAAAAGAACATACATGCAATGACACTGGTGGATCCATGTGTGGTCTCTGAAAAGAACACACATGCAATGACACTGGTGGATCCATAGGTGGTATGTGAAAAGAACACACATTTCATTGACTCTGGTTGTTGTTCTAAAAACAACACACATGCAATTACACTGGTGGATCCATAGGTGGTATGTGAAAAGAACACACATTTCAATGACTCTGGTTGTTGTTACTAAAAAGAACACACATGCAATGACACTGGTGGATCCATAGGTGGATTGTGAAAAGAGCACACATGCAATGACACTGGTGG
Source organism: Avena insularis (assembly GCA_023614405.1). Lineage (NCBI taxonomy): Eukaryota > Viridiplantae > Streptophyta > Magnoliopsida > Poales > Poaceae > Avena > Avena insularis. Next base: position 463,830 of record JAJUPC010000268.1, read on the forward strand.
ATCCATATGTGGTATGTGAAAAGAACACACATGCAATGACACTGGTGGATCCATAGGTGGACTGTGAAAAGAGCACACATGCAATGACACTGGTGGATCCATATGTGGTATGTTAAAAGAACACACATGCAATGACTCCAGTTGTTGTTAGTGAAAAGAACATACATGCAATGACACGGGTGGATCCATGTGTGATCTCTGAAGAGAACACACATTTCAATGACACTGGTGGATCCATATGTGGTATGTGAAAAGAACACACATGCAATGACTCTGGTTGTTGTTACTAAAAAGAACACACATACAATGACACTGGTGGATCCATATGTGGTATGTGAAAAGAACACACATTTCAATGACTCTGGTTGTTGTTACTAAAAAGAACACACATGCAATGGCACTGGCGGATCCATTGGTGGTATGTGAAAAGAACACACATTTCAATGACTCTGGTTGTTGTTACTAAAAAGAGCACACATGCAATGACACGGGTGGATCCATAGGTGGACTGTGAAAAGAGCACACATGCAATGACACTGGTGGATCCATATGGGGTATGTGAAAAGAACACACATGTAATGACTCTGGTTGTTGTTAGTGAAAAGAACACACATGCAATGACACTGGTGGATCAATGTGTGGTCTCTGAAGAGAACACACATTTCAATGACACTGGTGGATCCATACGTGGTATGTGAAAAGAACACACATGCAATGACTCTGGTTGTTGTTACTAAAAAGAACACACATGCAATGACACTAGTGGATCCATATGTGGTATGTGAAAAGAACACACATTTCAATGACTCTGGTTGTTGTTACTAAAAAGAACACACATGCAATGACACTGGTGGATCTATAGGTGGATTGTGAAAAGAGCACACATGCAATGACTCTGGTGGATCCATATGTGGTATGTGAAAAGAACGCACATGCAATGACACTGGTGGATCCATAGGTGGATTGTGAAAAGAGCACACATGCAATGACACTGGTGGATCCATATGTGGTATGTGAAAAGAACACACATGCAATGACTCCAGTTGTTTTTAGTGAAAAGAACATACATGCAATGACACTGGTGGATCCATGTGTGGTCTCTGAAGAGAACACACATTTCAATGACACTGGTGGATCCATATGTGGTATGTGAAAAGAACACACATGCAATGACTCTGGTTGTCACTAAAAAGAACACACATGCAATGACACTGGTGGATCCATAGGTGGTATGTGAAAAGAACCCACATTTCAATGACTCTGGTTGTTGTTACTAAAAAGAACACACATGCAATGACACTGGTGGATGCATAGGTGGATTGTGAAAAGAGCACACATGCAATGACACTGGTGGATCCATATGTGGTATGTGAAAAGAACACACATGCAATGACTCTAGTTGTTGTTAGTGAAAAGAACATACATGCAATGACACTGATGGATCCATGTGTGGTCTCTGAAAAGAACACACACGCAATGACACTGGTGGATCCATAGGTGGTATGTGAAAAGAACACACATTTCATTGATTCTGGTTGTTGTTCCAAAAAGAACACACATGCAATTACACTAGTGGATCCATAGGTGGTATGTGAAAAGAACACACATTTCAATGACTCTAGTTGTTGTTACTAAAAAGAACACACATGCAATGACACTGGTGGATCCATAGGTGGATTTCGAAAAGAGCACACATGCAATGACATTGGTGGATCCATAGGTGGATTTCGAAAAGACCACACATGCAATGACACTGGTGGATCCATATGTGGTATGTGAAAAGAACACACATGCAATGACACTGGTGGATCCATAGGTGGATTGTGAAAAGAGCACACATGCAATGACACTGGCGGATCCATATGTGGTATGTTAAAAGAACACACATGCAATGACTCTAGTTGTTGTTAGTGAAAAGAACACACATGCAATGACTCTGGTTGTTGTTACTAAAAAGAACACACATGCAATGACACTGGTGGATCCATAGGTGGTATGTGAAAAGAACCCACATTTCAATGACTCTGGTTGTTGTTACTAAAAAGAACACACATGCAATGACACTGGTGGATCCATAGGTGGATTGTGAAAAGAGCACACATGCAATGACACTGGTGGATCCATATGTGGTATGTGAAAAGAACACACATGCAATGACTCCAGTTGTTGTTAGTGAAAAGAACATACATGCAATGACACTGGTGGATCCATGTGTGGTCTCTGAAAAGAACACACATGCAATGACACTGGTGGATCCATAGGTGGTATGTGAAAAGAACACACATTTCATTCACTCTGGTTGTTGTTCTAAAAAGAACACACGTGCAATTACACTGGTGGATCCATAGGTGGTATGTGAAAAGAACACACATTTCAAAGACTCTGGTTGTTGTTACTAAAAAGAACACACATGCAATGACACTGGTGGATCCATAGGTGGATTGTGAAAAGAGCACACATGCAATGACACTGGTGGATCCATATGTGGTATGTGAAAAGAACACACATGCAATGACACTGGTGGATCCATAGGTGGACTGTGAAAAGAGCACATATGCAATGACACTGGTGGATCCATATGTGGTATGTTAAAAGGACACACATGCAATGACTCTAGTTGTTGTTAGTGAAAAGAACATACATGCAATGACACTGGTGGATCCATGTGTTATCTCTGAAGAGAACACACATTTCAATGACACTGGTGGATCCATATGTGGTATGTGAAAAGAACACACATGCAATGACTCTGGTTGTTACTAAAAAGAACACACATGCAATGACACTGGTGGATCCATAGGTGGTATGTGAAAAGAACCCACATTTCAATGACTCTGGTTGTTGTTACTAAAAAGAACACACATGCAATGACACTGGTGGATCCATAGGTGGATTGTGAAAAGAACACACATGCAATGACACTGGTGGATCCATATGTGGTATGTGAAAAGAACACACATGCAATGACTCTAGTTGTTGTTAGTGAAAAGAACATACATGCAATGGCATTGGTGGATCCATGTGTGGTCTCTGAAAAGAACACACACGCAATGACACTGGTGGATCAATAGGTGGTATGTGAAAAGAACACACATTTCATTGATTCTGGTTGTTGTTCCAAAAAGAACACACATGCAATGACACTGGTGGATCCATAGGTGGTATGTGAAAAGAACCCACATTTCAATGACTCTGGTTGTTGTTACTAAAAATAACACACATGCAATGACACTGGTGGATCCATAGGTGGATTGTGAAAAGAGCACACATGCAATAACACTGGTGGATCCATATGTGGTATGTGAAAAGAACACACATGCAATGACTCCAGTTATTGTTAGTGAAAAGAACATACATGCAATGACACTGGTGGATCCATGTGTGGTCTCTGAAAAGAACACACATGCAATGACACTGGTGGATCCATAGGTGGTATGTGAAAAGAACACACATTTCATTGACTCTGGTTGTTGTTCTAAAAATAACACACATGCAATTACACTGGTGGATCCATAGGTGGTATGTGAAAAGAACACACATGCAATGACACTGGTGGATCCATAGGTGGATTGTGAAAAGAGCACACATGCAATGACACTGGTGGATCCATATGTGGTATGTGAAAAGAACACACATGCAATGACACTGGTGGATCCATAGGTGGATTGTGAAAAGAGCACACATGCAATGACACTGGTGGATCCATATGTGGTATGTTAAAAGAACACACATGCAATGACTCCAGTTGTTGTTAGTGAAAAGAACATACATGCAATGACACTAGTGGATCCATGTGTGATCCCTGAAGAGAACACACATTTCAATGACACTGGTGGATCCATATGTGGTATGTGAAAAGAACACACATGCAATGACTCTGGTTTTTGTTACTAAAAAGAACACACATGCAATGACACTAGTGGATCCATATGTGGTATGTGAAAAGAACACACATTTCAATGACTCTGGTTGTTGTTACTAAAAAGAACACACATGGAATGACACTGGTGGATCCATAGGTGGATTGTGAAAAGCACACATGCAATGACTCGTGGATCCATATGTGGTATTTGAAAAGAACACACATGCAATGACACTGGTGGATCCATAGGTGGATTGTGAAAAGAGCACACATGCAATGACACTGGTGGATCCATATGTGGTATGTGAAAAGAACACACATGCAATGACTCCAGTTGTTTTTAGTGAAAAGAACATACATGCAATGACACTGGTGGATCCATGTGTGGTCTCTGAAGAGAACACACATTTCAATGACACTGGTGGATCCATATGTGGTATGTGAAAAGAACACACATGCAATGACTCTGGTTGTTGTTACTAAAAAGAACACACATGCAATGACACTGGTGGATCCATAGGTGGTATGTGAAAAGAACCCACATTTCAATGACTCTGGTTGTTGTTACTAAAAAGAACACACATGCAATGACACTGGTGGATCCATAGGTGGATTGTGAAAAGAACACACATGCAATGACACTGGTGGATCCATATGTGGTATGTGAAAAGAACACACATGCAATGACTCTAGTTGTTGTTAGTGAAAAGAACATACATGCAATGGCATTGGTGGATCCATGTGTGGTCTCTGAAAAGAACACACACGCAATGACACTGGTGGATCAATAGGTGGTATGTGAAAAGAACACACATTTCATTGATTCTGGTTGTTGTTCCAAAAAGAACACACATGCAATTACACTGGTGGATCCATAGGTGGTATGTGAAAAGAACACCCATTTCAATGACTCTGGTTGTTGTTACTAAAAAGAACACACATGCAATGACACTGGTGGATCCATAGGTGGATTGTGAAAAGATCACACATGCAATGACACTGGTGGATCCATATGTGGTATGTGAAAAGAACACACATGCAATGACACTGGTGGATCCATAGGTGGATTATGAAAAGAGCACACATGCAATGACACTGGCGGATCCATATGTGGTATGTTAAAAGAACACACATGCAATGACTCTAGTTGTTGTTAGTGAAAAGAACACACATGCAATGACTCTGATTGTTGTTACTAAAAGGAACACACATGCCATGACACTAGTGGATCCATAGGTGGTATGTGAAAAGAACCCACATTTCAATGACTCTGGTTGTTGTTACTAAAAAGAACACACATGCAATGACACTGGTGGATCCATAGGTGGATTGTGAAAAGAGCACACATGCAATGACACTGGTGGATCCATATGTGGTATGTGAAAATAACACACATGCAATGACTCCAGTTATTGTTAGTGAAAAGAACATACATGCAATGACACTGGTGGATCCATGTGTGGTCTCTGAAAAGAACACACATGCAATGACACTGGTGGATCCATAGGTGGTATGTGAAAAGAACACACATTTCATTGACTCTGGTTGTTGTTCTAAAAAGAACACACATGCAATTACACTGGTGGATCCATAGGTGGTATGTGAAAAGAACACACATTTCAATGACTCTGGTTGTTGTTACTAAAAAGAACACACATGCAATGACACAGGTGGATCCATAGGTGGATTGTGAAAAGAGCACACACGCAATGACACCGGTGGATCCATATGTGGTATGTGAAAAGAACACACATGCAATGACACTGGTGGATCCATAGGTGGACTGTGAAAAGAGCACATATGCAATGACACTGGTGGATCCATATGTGGTATGTTAAAAGGACACACATGCAATGACTCTAGTTGTTGTTAGTGAAAAGAACATACATGCAATGACACTGGTGGATCCATGTGTTATCTCTGAAGAGAACACACATTTCAATGACACTGGTGGATCCATATGTGGTATGTGAAAAGAACACACATGCAATGACTCTGGTTGTTGTTACTAAAAAGAACACACATGCAATGACACTGGTGGATCCATAGGTGGTATGTGAAAAGAACACACATTTCAATGACTCTGGATGTTGTTACTAAAAAGAAAACACATGCAATGACACTGGTGGATCCATAGGTAGATTGTGAAAAGAGCACACATGCAATGACACTGGTGGATCCATATGTGGTATGTGAAAAGAACACACATGCAATGACTCCAGTTGTTGTTAGTTAAAAGAACATACATGCAATGACACTGGTGGATCCATGTGTGGTCTCTAAAGAGAACACACATTTCAATGACACTAGTGGATCAATATGTGGTATGTGAAAAGAACACACATGCAAAGACTCTGGTTGTTGTTACTAAAAAGAACAAACATGCAATGACACTGGTGGATCCATATGTGGTATGTGAAAAGAACACACATTTCAATGACTCTGGTTGTTGTTACTAAAAAGAACACACATGCAATGACACTGGTGGATCCATAGGTGGTATGTGAAAAGAACACACATTTCAATGACACTGGTGGATACATATGTGGTATGTGAAAAGAACACACATGCAATGACTCTGGTTGTTGTTACTAAAAAGAACACACATGCAATGACACTGGTGGATCCATAGGTGGATTGTGAAAAGAGCACACATGCAATGACACTGGTGGATCCATATGTGGTATGTGAAAAGAACACACATGCAATCACACTGGTGGATCCATAGGTGGATTGTAAAAAGAGCACACATGCAATGACACTGGTGGATCCTTATGTGGTATGTTAAAAGAACACACATGCAATGACACCAGTTGTTGTTAGTGAAAAGTACACACATGCAATGACTCTGGTTGTTGTTACTAAAAAGAACACACATGCAATGACACTGGTGGATCCATAGGTGATATGTGAAAAGAACCCACATTTCAATGACTCTGGTTGTTGTTACTAAAAAGAACACACATGCAATGACACTGGTGGATCCATAGGTGGATTGTGAAAAGAGCACACATGCAATGACACTGGTGGATCCATATGTGGTATGTGAAAAGAACACACATGCAATGACTCCAGTTGTTGTTAGTGAAAAGAACATACATGCAATGACACTGGTGGATCCATGTGTGGTCTCTGAAAAGAACACACATGCAATGACACTGGTGGATCCATAGGTGGTATGTGAAAAGAACACACATTTCATTGACTCTGGTTGTTGTTCTAAAAAGAACACACATGCAATTACACTGGTGGATCCATAGGTGGTATGTGAAAAGAACACACATTTCAATGACTCTGGTTGTTGTTACTAAAAAGAACACACATGCAATGACACTGGTGGATCCATAGGTGGTATGTGAAAAGAACACACATGCAATGACACTGGTGGATCCATATGTGGTATGTGAAAAGAACACACATGCAATGACTCTAGTTGTTGTTAGTGAAAAGAACATACATGCAATGGCATTGGTGGATCCATGTGTGGTCTCTGAAAAGAACACACACGCAATGACACTGGTGGATCAATAGGTGGTATGTGAAAAGAACACACATTTCATTGATTCTGGTTGTTGTTCCAAAAAGAACACACATGCAATTACACTGGTGGATCCATAGGTGGTATGTGAAAAGAACACACATTTCAATGACTCTGGTTGTTGTTACTAAAAGGAACACACATGCAATGACACTGGTGGATCCATAGGTGGATTGTGAAAGGATCACACATGCAATGACACTGGTGGATCCATATGTGGTATGTGAAAAGAACACACATGCAATGACACTGGTGGATCCATAGGTGGATTATGAAAAGAGCACACATGCAATGACACTGGCGGATCCATATGTGGTATGTTAAAAGAACACACATGCAATGACTCTAGTTGTTGTTAGTGAAAAGAACACACATGCAATGACTCTGATTGTTGTTACTAAAAGGAACACACATGCCATGACACTAGTGGATCCATAGGTGGTATGTGAAAAGAACCCACATTTCAATGACTCTGGTTGTTGTTACTAAAAATAACACACATGCAATGACACTGGTGGATCCATAGGTGGATTGTGAAAAGAGCACACATGCAATAACACTGGTGGATCCATATGTGGTATGTGAAAAGCACACACATGCAATGACTCCAGTTATTGTTACTGAAAAGAACATACATGCAATGACACTGGTGGATCCATGTGTGGTCTCTGAAAAGAACACACATGCAATGACACTGGTGGATCCATAGGTGGTATGTGAAAAGAACACACATTTCATTGACTCTGGTTGTTGTTCTAAAAAGAACACACATGCAATTACACTGGTGGATCCATAGGTGGTATGTGAAAAGAACACACATTTCAATGACTCTGGTTGTTGTTACTAAAAAGAACACACATGCAATGACACTGGTGGATCCATAGGTGGATTGTGAAAAGAGCACACATGCAATGACACCGGTGGATCCATATGTGGTATGTGAAAAGAACACACATGCAATGACACTGGTGGATCCATAGGTGGACTGTGAAAATAGCACATATGCAATAACACTGGTGGATCCATATGTGGTATGTTAAAAGAACACACATGCAATGACTCCAGTTGTTGTTAGTGAAAAGAACATACATGCAATGACACTGGTGGATCCATGTGTGATCTCTGAAGAGAACACACATTTCAATGACACTGGTGGATCCATATGTGGTATGTGAAAAGAACACACATGCAATGACTCTGGTTGTTGTTACTAAAAAGAACACACATGCAATGACACTGGTGGATCCATAGGTGGTATGTGAAAAGAAGACACATTTCAATGAATCTGGATATTGTTATTAAAAAGAATACACATGCAATGACACTGGTGGATGCATAGGTGGATTGTGAAAAGAGCACACATGCAATGACACTGGTGGATCCTTATGTGGTATGTGAAAAGAACACACATGCAATGACTCCAGTTGTTGTTAGTTAAAAGAACATACATACAATGACACTGGTGGATCCATGTGTGGTCTCTGAAGAGAACACACATTTCAATGACACTGGTGGATCAATATGTGGTATGTGAAAAGAACACACATGCAAAGACTCTGGTTGTTGTTACTAAAAGGAACAAACATGCAATGACACTGGTGGATCCATATGTGGTATGTGAAAAGAACACACATTTCAATGACTCTGGTTGTTGTTACTAAAAAGAACACACATGCAATGACACAGGTGGATCCATAGGTGGTATGTGAAAAGAACACACATTTCAATGACACTGGTGGATACATATGTGGTATGTGAAAAGAACACACATGCAATGACTCTGGTTGTTGTTACTAAAAAGAACACACATGCAATGACACTGGTGGATCCATAGGTGGATTGTGAAAAGAGCACACATGCAATGACACTGGTGGATCCATATGGGGTATTGCAAAAGAACACACATGCAATAACACTGGTGGATCCATAGGTGGATTGTGAAAAGAGCACACATGCAATGACACTGGCGGATCCATATGTGGTATGTTAAAAGAACACACCTGCAATGACTCTAGTTGTTGTTAGTGAAAAGAACACACATGCAATGACTCTGGTTGTTGTTACTAAAAGGAACACACAAGCAATGACACTGGTGGATCCATAGGTGGTATGTGAAAAGAACACACATGCAATGAATCTGGTTGTTGTTACTAAAAAGAACACACATGCAATGACACTAGTGGATTCGTAGGTGGTAGGTGAAAAGAACCCACATTTCAATGACTCTGGTTGTTGTTACTAAAAAGAACACACATGCAATGACACTGGTGGATCCATAGGTGGATTGTGAAAAGAGCACACATGCAATGAAACTAGTGGATCCATATGTGGTATGTGAAAGGAACACACATTCAATGACTCGAGTTGTTGTTAGTGAAAAGAACATACATGAAATGACACTGGTGGATCCATCTGTGGTCTCTGAAAAGAACACACATGCAATGACACTGGTGGATCCATAGGTGGTATGTGAAAAGAACACACATTTCAATGACTCTAGTTGTTGTTACTAAAAAGAACACACATGCAATGACACTGGTGGATCCATAGGTGGTATGTGAAAAGAACACACATTTCAATGACTCGGGTTGTTGTTACTAAAAAGAACACACATGCAATGACACTGGTGGATCCATAGGTGGATTGTGAAAAGAGCACACATGCAATGACACTGGTGGATCCATATGTGGTATGTGAAAAGAACACACATGCAATGACTCCAGTTGTTGTTAGTGAAAAGAACATACATGCAATGACACTGGTGGATCCATGTGTGGTCTCTGAAAAGAACACACATGCAATGACACTGGTGGATCCATAGGTGGTATGTGAAAAGAACACACATTTCATTGACTCTGGTTGTTGTTCTAAAAAGAACACACATGCAATTACACTGGTGGATCCATAGGTGGTATGTGAAAAGAACACACATTTCAATGACTCTGGTTGTTGTTACTAAAAAGAACACACATGCAATGACACTGGTGGATCCATAGGTGGATTGTGAAAAGAGCACACATGCAATGACACTGGTGGATCCATATGTGGTATGTGAAAAGAACACACATGCAATGACACTGGTGGATCCATAGGTGGATTGTGAAAAGAGCACACATGCAATGACACTGGTGGATCCATATGTGGTATGTTAAAAGAACACACATGCAATGACTCCAGTTGTTGTTAGTGAAAAGAACATACATGCAATGACACTGGTGGATCCATGTGTGATCTCTGAAGAGAACACACATTTCAATGACACTGGTGGATCCATATGTGGTATGTGAAAAGAACACACATGCAATGACTCTGGTTGTTGTTACTAAAAAGAACACACATGCAATGACACTAGTGGATCCATATGTGGTATGTGAAAAGAACACACATTTCAATGACTCTGGTTGTTGTTACTAAAAAGAACACACATGCAATGACACTGGTGGATCCATAGGTGGATTGTGAAAAGAGCACACATGCAATGACTCTGGTGGATCCATATGTGGTATGTGAAAAGAACGCACATGCAATGACACTGGTGGATCCATAGGTGGATTGTGAAAAGAGCACACATGCAATGACACTGGTGGATCCATATGTGGTATGTGAAAAGAACACACATGCCATGACTCTAGTTGTTGTTAGTGAAAAGAACATACATGCAATGACACTGGTGGATCCATGTGTGGTCTCTGAAGAGAACACACATTTCAATGACACTGGTGGATCCATATGTGGTATGTGAAAAGAACACACATGCAATGACTCTGGTTGTTGTCACTAAAAAGAACACACATGCAATGACACTGGTGGATCCATAGGTGGTATGTGAAAAGAACCCACATTTCAATGACTCTGGTTGTTGTTACTAAAAAGAACACACATGCAATGACACTGGTGGATGCATAGGTGGATTGTGAAAAGAGCACACATGCAATGACACTGGTGGATCCATATGTGGTATGTGAAAAGAACACACATGCAATGACTCTAGTTGTTGTTAGTGAAAAGAACATACATGCAATGGCATTGGTGGATCCATGTGTGGTCTCTGAAAAGAACACACACGCAATGACACTGGTGGATCAATAGGTGGTATGTGAAAAGAACACACATTTCATTGATTCTGGTTGTTGTTCCAAAAAGAACACACATGCAATTACACTGGTGGATCCATAGGTGGTATGTGAAAAGAACACACATTTCAATGACTCTGGTTGTTGTTACTAAAAAGAACACACATGCAATGACACTGGTGGATCCATAGGTGGATTGTGAAAGGAGCACACATGCAATGACACTGGTGGATCCATATGTGGTATGTGAAAAGAACACACATGCAATGACACTGGTGGATCCATAGGTGGATTGTGAAAAGAGCACACATGCAATGACACTGGCGGATCCATATGTGGTATGTTAAAAGAACACACATGCAATGACTCTAGTTGTTGTTAGTGAAAAGAACACACATGCAATGACTCTGATTGTTGTTACTAAAAGGAACACACATGCCATGACACTAGTGGATCCATAGGTGGTATGTGAAAAGAACCCACATTTCAATGACTCTGGTTGTTGTTACTAAAAAGAACACACATGCAATGACACTGGTGGATCCATAGGTGGATTATGAAAAGAGCACACATGCAATAACACTGGTGGATCCATATGTGGTATGTGAAAAGAACACACATGCAATGACTCTGGTTGTTGTTAGTGAAAAGAACATACATGCAATGACACTGGTGGATCCATGTGTGGTCTCTGAAAAGAACACACATGCAATGACACTGGTGGATCCATAGGTGGTATGTGAAAAGAACACACATTTCATTGACTCTGGTTGTTGTTCTAAAAAGAACACACATGCAATTACACTGGTGGATCCATATGTGGTATGTGAAAAGAACACACATTTCAATGACTCTGGTTGTTGTTACTAAAAAGAACACACATGCAATGACACTGGTGGATCCATAGGTGGATTGTGAAAAGAGCACACATGCAATGACACCGGTGGATCCATATGTGGTATGTGAAAAGAACACACATGCAATGACACTGGTGGATCCATAGGTGGACTGTGAAAAGAGCACACATGCAATAACACTGGTGGATCCATATGTGGTATGTTAAAAGAACACACATGCAATGACTCCAGTTGTTGTTAGTGAAAAGAACATACATGCAATGACACTAGTGGATCCATGTGTGATCCCTGAAGAGAACACACATTTCAATGACACTTTTGGATCCATATGTGGTATGTGAAAAGAACACACATGCAATGACTCTGGTTGTTGTTACTAAAAAGAACACACATGCAATGACACTGGTGGATCCATAGGTGGTATGTGAAAAGAAGACACATTTCAATGAATCTGGATGTTGTTACTAAAAAGAATACACATGCAATGACACTGGTGGATGCATAGGTGGATTGTGAAAAGAGCACACATGCAATGACACTGGTGGATCCATATGTGGTATGTGAAAAGAACACACATGCAATGACTCCAGTTGTTGTTAGTTAAAAGAACATACATACAATGACACTGGTGGATCCATGTGTAGTCTCTGAAGAGAACACACATTTCAATGACACTGGTGGATCCATATGTGGTATGTGAAAAGAACACACATGCAAAGACTCTGGTTGTTGTTACTAAAAAGAACAAACATGCAATGACACTGGTGGATCCATATGTGGTATGTGAAAAGAACACACATTTCAATGACTCTGGTTGTTGTTACTAAAAAGAACACACATGCAATGACACGGGTCGATCCATAGGTGGTATGTGAAAAGAACACACATTTCAATGACACTGGTGGATACATATGTGGTATGTGAAAAGAGCTCACATGCAATGACTCTGGTTGTTGTTACTAAAAAGAACACACATGCAATGACACTGGTGGATCCATAGGTGGATTGTGAAAAGAGCACACATGCAATGACACTGGTGGATCCATATGGGGTATGTGAAAAGAACACACATGTAATCACTCTGGTTGTTGTTAGTGAAAAGAACACACATGCAATGACACTAGTGGATCAATGTGAGGTCTCTGAAGAGAACACCCATTTCAATGACACTGGTGGATCCATATGTGGTATGTGAAAAGAACACACATGCAATGACACTGGTGGATCC